>CAJQUW010014526.1:0-461640 GCA_907163375.1 Prostheceraeus crozeri
GATAGCTGACACTCGGAATTTCAATCTAATGTGAAAATTCAAGAAATCAATTATTCTTAGAATTGATTACATTACTAGATTACATTGCTAAAACTCGCTTTATACACGAGGTATCAACATTCTATGTGTTTTTGTAAAATTCTACAGATAAACTGGAACCATCTTTGAGCATAACGGACGCTCAAAATTTAATCACTATTTTCAGATGACATTCTTGTGAAGTCTATGATAGATCAGGAAAATCAAACTTCTTGACCTAGAAAAATGTGGCATTCATATTTGAAAAGTGTAAAATATTTTAAGATATATAGTAAATATCCATATTTCAAACGTGAATAGATTTATGTTAATTTTTACAATTGTGGGCCAAGTTTTACTATTATGCCACAATTTCCTTTCATTTCGAATAGGGCGCTTGTAAATTAAAGCCGTTATCAATTTCTAGTGATTTTAGGTATTGTTCGACATAATTAGTGAACAAGGTAATTGAAATCTCAATTGAAATTTTCAACATCGAGGTTGATGCTTTCGTGGAATTGCCCTGAAGCACCTCATTGAACACAACAACATGGTGGTAGCATGGTCCACTAAAATTGGACAAAACCTCAATGTTATCAGGTGCAAAGTCATGTGGATTCCCAAAGTTGCAATTTCTGCACGTCCCATTCCTCCGGATATAGCCCAAACTGATCAGCTGCGAATATTGGGTATCATCTTTACACCAGACTTTAAATGTCACAAGCAAGTTGCTCATCTTACCAAAATTGCAAAACTTTTCGCTCTTCGTACGCTTCGTCCATTCCTCTCACGCTCACAGTTTAACCAGGTCTCATTTTATCGGTTATAGAATAATAATAATAATAATAATAATAATAATAATAGTGCGAGCGGGTGGCACAGTGGTTACTGTCTCTGGCTATGGTCCAGACGTGCCTGGGTTCGAACCCGCTCCCAGTCACTTATTAATTTCGGCCGGGTGTGTGGCTAGCACCTGTAATCCAGCTACCTGGAGGCCCTTGATGATGGATCCAGTCACCTATTAACTATATAAACACCTATTAATTCCAATATATAATATAACCATAATACTATGTATCAGCCCGACCGGGTGCTTTGGCAAGCACCTGTAATCCAGCTACTTGGAGGTCTAATAAAGTGGTAACGTGAAGGCTGCATTAATAACTATATATAGGGACCTAAGTAGGGACTACTAACACCAAATAACCCATAAGTGCCATTCCGGGAGTTCGAAGTGGTGAACTCCTTAATCTCGCTATGCCCGCCCAATACCCAATGAAGAATGGAGAATCAATCAATTGTCATACCGGAACAGGCGTCGCCCGGGTTACCAAGGCCTGCGTTGAATGTTGGGAATCCAGGACGTTCAAGCGGAAGGGCTACTGGAGAGAATGAACATCGTAAACGCCAGAGAAGAAAATGGTCACATGCCGACAACGCCCATGTAATTGAGTGCTACTACAAGAGTCGTCCGGACGAAAGGGGATATCGCAAGCGTATGCACGATATATGGAAACAAATGCACCCAGAAACGACTATGACAGAGCAATGCCTCCTGAATCAAAAGCGATCGATTGTGAAGAATAACCTGCTGACAGACATGGAAATACAAGAGATAACAAACCAAGTATCACAACCAACTGTGGGAAACAATGAAGTTGAAGATGACAATGATAGCATGCCTTCCAGTCAAGACGATGATGAAGTGACGACACAAGAGCCGACCACGAAATCTCAGAGAGACCGTTAACTGATGAAGAACAGCAATTAAAGCAAAGAATTGTGGAATACATGAAGAAGTACGCAACCTTCGAGAATCGAGTGAACATCCGGAAGATTCGTGTCAACAAGGAAACTATAAAGCTGATAGAACAAGCCGAGGTGGTGACGAGAAGCATTCCGACACATGACATCACCGGAGTCAACACCCTGATATACTCAGCTGCCAAAGCTATAGAGGAGAGAGTATACTCAGAGAACGATGCTCGAAATGGACGCATTCCACCATGGAAACGTCGGTTGCAGAAACAAATTGAAACTCTAAGAAGAGAAGTCAGTCAATTTAAGTCGCATATGGACAGCAATGGAAGACTGCCTCATTACATGATTCGAAAATATGACATGAACATAAGAGATATTGATGAAGTGTATGAGGATGCGAAGCAGCGCCTGATAGCAATCAGTCATAGACTAAAGAGATACGAAGATCGAAATGAACAATTCAAAATCAACAAGTTATTCCAACAAAATCCGAAGATAGTATATCGAAAATTGAGAGGGCAAGAAGCGAATGAAGGAAAAATAGAAGACAAGAGTGAAGTAATACAATACTGGAAAAACATCTGGGAATCCGAAGTTCAGCACAATGAAACCGCAGACTGGTTAGATGCTGTTGAAGAAAAATGTGAGAGCATACCAAGTCAGGATTCTGTAACGATATCGGAAGCCGATACACACTACAAATTGACAAGCATGGCAAATTGGAAAGCACCAGGCCCGACAAAATACAAGCGTTCTGGTTGAAGAAGCTGAAGAGTATGCATACCAGGTTAACAGCACACTACAATGAATTCCTAGGGATCCCAAGTTCCATACCAGAATGGATGGTCACTGGAAGAACTGTGCTGATACGAAAAGACGAAAGCAAACCACCTCGCCCCGACAACTTCAGGCCAATTACTTGCCTCCCAACTATGTGGAAGTTATTCAGCGGGATCATCGCGAGCAAGATTAACCGGCATATCGAATCAAACAGTGTAATGCATCACGAACAGAAGGGATGTAGACCCAAGTGCAGAGGGACCAAAGAACAGCTGGCCATAGATCGAACGATCACAAGTGAAAGCAAGAAGAGAAAGAAGAACCTATCCATGGCCTGGATCGACTATCGCAAAGCATTCGACTCCATCCCGCACTCCTGGATAGTCAAATGCTTGGACATGTACAAGGTCGATAAAGCTGTACAAGAAGTAATTGCCGTATCAATGACCATCTGGAAGACAAGGTTGACACAAGCCAATGACGACATCGGAGTAGTGAAGATCAAGAGAGGCATCTTTCAAGGTGATTCATTGTCCCCGCTGCTATTCTGCCTAGCGATGAACCCCCTCAGCGATATCCTAGGTCAGATGCAACAAGCCTACAAGCTAACTACGGGGCATCGAGTGAACCACCTCCTCTACATGGACGATCTGAAGTTATACGGAAGAACAGAGAATGACATCAACGCGCTAATCAATAAAGTAAAGACCTTCAGTGATGATATCAACATGCAGTTTGGAATCGACAAATGCGCACGCCTTATCATCCACAGAGGCCAAACAATACACACGGATGGATTCGAAACAGACGGGAGTATCATACAGGACGTGAATGAAGAAGACGGATACAAGTATCTTGGAATCCCACAGCACCACACCAACCTCGATGACGCAGCAAAGGCGCAAGCAATCGCCGAATACAAGAAAAGGCTGAAGAATGTCATGAAATCAAAGCTATACGCAATGCACAAGATTGAAGCAATCAACACGTTCGCAGTACCCGTCATCAGCTACACAGGGGGAGTGGTAAAATGGAGAGTCCAAGAACTTGATGAACTGAACCGCAAGACTCGCAAGATCATGAATATGTACGGTGGACTGCACCCAAGAGCAGACGTGGATCGCCTCTACTTGCCGCGGGATCGGGGAGGACGAGGCTTGAAGAACTTGACCGACATAGTGGAACAAGAAAACCGAAGTCTAACAGAACACCTCCACAACGTTGCTGATGACCCACTGCTGGCGGTGGCTCAAACAAGTGATCTGTACAGACAATGTGAGGAAACAACAGCAGAATGGAAAGAAAAGAGAATGGAAGAGCGGTATCAGAAATGGAAAGACAAACCAATGCACGGCCAATATGTACGACAAATGAAAGAAATAACATCAGGGAAGGCATGCTATAGTTGGTTGAAAACAGTCAAGTTGAAGATAGAAACGGAAGCACTACTTGTCGCAGCCCAGGACCAAGCCTTGAACACGAAAGCGCATTCAACGTACATAACAAAAGCAGGCACAGATCCGAAATGCAGAATGTGCAAGGCTACAGATGAGACAGTCGCTCACATCCTAACTGGCTGCTCAAAGCTAGCCGGAAACGAGTACGTCAACCGGCACAATGAAGTTGCAAGGATAGTCCATCGAAGCATATGCATGGACTACGACTTGCCCGTATCACGTGAACCCTGGCAGCACGTGCCTGTGCCAGTGATAGAAGACAGCGCAGTGAAGATCTTGTGGGACTTCGAGATACGGACTGATAGAAGAATCACAGCAAGAAGACCAGACATAGTGATAGTGGACAAAGCGAAGAAGACTGGCATCATAATCGACATATCAGTACCCGAAGACCGGAACATCAACAACAAAGAAAAAGAGAAAATCACAAAGTATCAAGACCTGAAAATGGAAATACAGAAGCTGTGGAACATCAAAGTAACGTGCATCCCTGTTGTGATCGGATCACTTGGAGCACACACAGGAAAGTTGACGAAGTACCTGAAGGAAATCCCCGGACACCACCATGTACCTCAATTGCAGAAGGCCGCCTTGCTTGGCAGTGCCTATATACTCAGGCGAACTCTTGACCTCCCTGAGTCCTGGTAGGACTCCGAGATCTTGAGCATTGTTCCGACTTGTGAGAGTCGTGTACCAAAAAAAAAAAAAAAAATAATAATAATAATAATAATGGGGCGAGCGAGTGGCACAGTCGTTTAAGTGTCTGCCTGTGGTCTGGATGGCCCAGGTTCGACTCCTTGCGCAGTCAACGTTATTAATAAATTTCCGGCCGGGTGTTTGGCAAGCACCTGTAATCCAGCTACTTGGAGGTCGATAACAGTGGATAAAGATATCTAATAACTATATTCTAATATCATCTATATCCTTACAGCCGACCGGGTGTGTGGCAAACACCTGTAATCCAGCTACGTGGAGGTCGCAAGTGGAAAGTGTAATTGGCTGATTATTAACCAGACTGCAGACGCTCGAATCACAATAAGTGACAGCTCGGGAAGAAGAAGCGGTTTCTTCCTTAATCTCGTCCTTGCCCAGCACCCATAGGTTACACAAAATATGGAGAATTCAAATAATACAAATTCCATACCGGAACAGGCGTCGCCCGGGTTACCAAGGCCTGCGTTGAATGTTGGGGAACCAGGATGTTCAAGCAGAAGGGCTACTGGAACGCATGATCACCAGCAACGTCATAGAAGGAAGTGGACACATGCCGATAATGACACCGTAATTGTGTGTTACTATATGAGTCGACCAAATGAGAGAGGATATCGGAAACGTATGTACGCAATTTGGAAACAGCAATACCCGCAATCGACAATATCCGAGCAAGGATTGCTTAACCAGAAACGGTCTATCATGAAGAACAACTTGTTAACAAATATCGAGATACAAAGAATTGCTGGTCGAGTGAATGGAACAACTACAACTATTGAAGATGACAGGACAATCGATAATTCAGCTAGTAACGAATCAATACTTGAACTTGCGACAAACCAGACAACTATTGAAACACTTACCGACGAAGAAGAGAGCCTCAAAAATAAGATGACGCAATATATGACAACTTATATGAAGACAGACAATAGATCCGACATCAAGAAGATACGTATCAATAAGAATACAATCAAGGTGATTGAGAAAATCAATAAAGTGATAGAACACATACCTACACAAAACATAACGGAGATCAATGCGCTGATTTATTCAGCAGCAAAAGTTACGCAAGAAATTGTTACAGATAATGCAAGAACTATACGCATACAACCCTGGAAACAAAGATTGTTGAATAAAATAAATACTCTCAGGAAAGAAACAAATCAAATTAAGTCAGCTATGACAATAACGGAAGACTACCACACCACTTGGTAAGAAAATATGACATGAATAACAGATTCATTGAAGAAGCATATGAAGATGCCAAACAAAGGTTAATTGCGATCAGTCATCGATTAAAAAGATACGAAGAAAGAAATGAACAAGTCCGAATAAACAGGTTATTTCGAGAAAATCCGAAGAAAGTATACTCACAGATAAGAGGCAGAGATAAATCAGATATAAGTGTAATCGAAAATGCGGATGGAATAATGGATTATTGGAAAGACATATGGGAAAATGAAGGACAATATAATACCGAGGCTGAATGGCTAAAATTAATGGAAAGAAAATACGAAAGTCTCGCTTATCAAGATGACGTAGAGATAACAGAGGAAGATACAAAATTCAAACTTGCAAGTATGGGAAATTGGAAAGCAGCAGCCCTGATAAAATACCAGTGTTCTGGATTAAGAAACTGAATAAGTTACATGAAAGACTTGCCAAGTACTACACTGAGTTCCTGCGGAATCCAAGTATGATTCCAAAATGGATGGTCAATGGTAGAACAGTACTTATAAAGAAAGACGAAAGATAAACCTCCAACTCCAGACAATTTCCGGCCAATAACATGTCTCCCAACCCTATGGAAATTGTTCACTGGAGTAATAACAAAAAAGATAAACCAACATGTAAAATCACAGAAGATAATACACAGCGAACAAAAGGGCTGTCGTCCACACTGCAGAGGCACAAAAGAACAACTTGCCATAGACAGAACAATCACCGATGAAAGTAAAAAACGGAAGAAGAACTTGTCAATGGCATGGATCGATTATCGCAAGGCTTTCGATTCCATTCCACATTCATGGATCATGAAATGCCTTGACATGTACAAAATCAATAAGTCCATACAAAAAGTGATAATAACATCAATGAAACATTGGGAGACGAACATTACACATGGTAAGCAAGTTATTGGAACAATAAAGATCAAAAGAGGAATCTTCCAAGGAGACTCACTCTCACCACTGTTGTTCTGCCTTGCAATAAACCCACTGAGTGAGATCTTACATGGAATAGATAAATCGTACGCACTTACAAGAGGAAGAAAAATCAATCATCTGCTATACATGGACGATTTAAAACTATACGGGAAAACCGAAAACGACATCAACTGCCTCATCAACTCGGTTAAGATATACAGCGATGATATTAACATGAAGTTTGGAGTCGAAAAATGTGCGCGACTTATAATCCATCGAGGGAGAGTAATTGAAACAGACGGATTTCAAGCTGAAGGAGCACTAATAAGGGATGTGACCCAAGATGGATATAAATACTTGGGAATTCCTCAGAGAGAAACCATACTTGATGATGCGGCAAAAGCAAGGGCAACAAAAGAATACAAGAGGAGATTAAAGAAACTGCTGAAATCGAAGTTGTACGCCAAGAATATGACTGAGGCTATAAATGCATATGCAGTACCCGTAATCAGCTACACTGGAGGAGTGGTGAAATGGACAGTGCAAGAACTAAGTGAACTCAACCGAAAGACACGTAAGATACTATACATCTACGGTGCACTACATCCAAGAGCCGATATCGACCGTCTCTACCTACCGCGGGATCGGGGAGGTAGGGGGTTCAAAGATCTGCAGGAAGTCATAGAACAAGAAGACAGAAGCCTAACAGAATATATACAAAACAGAAACGATGACCCACTGCTGGCAGTGGTTAAATCGGGCAATTTGTACAGGCAGCGACAAGATACCTTAGAAGATTGGAAGATGAAAGTTGTAGAAGATCGATACCATAAATGGAAAGATAAGATAATGCACGGACAATACACAAGACAAATGCTGGAAATAACATCTAGGCAGGCTTGTTACGGTTGGTTGAAATCAGTCAATTTGAAAATTACCACAGAAGCGTTACTAACGGCAGCTCAAGACCAAGCCGTCAATACGAAAGCACATGCAACATACATCCTGAAAACCAGCAATGATGCAAAGTGCAGAATGTGTAAGTCAGCAGATGAGACAGTGTCCCATATACTCACAGGATGCTCAAAACTGGCATCAAAAGAGTACCTCAATCGCCACAATGAAGTTGCCAGAATGATCCATAGAGATATCTGTCTACAGTATGACATCAGCGCATCGACAGAGCCATGGAAAACATATGCCGATGCCAGTAGTTGAAACAGACATGGTGAAGATCTTATGGGACTTCGAAATAAGAACCGACAAGAACATTTCAGCAAGGAGGCCCGATATAGTGATAGTGGACAAAGAAGAGAAGATGGGATACATAATCGATATCGCCGTTCCCGAGGATAGAAACATATGCAATAAAGAGCGAGAGAAAATAGCAAAGTACCAAGACCTGAAAATAGAAGTACAGAAGCTGTGGAAGATTAAAGCAAAAGTGATACCAGTAGTAGTGGGATCCTTGGGAGCCCATACTGACAACCTAAAGAAGTACCTCAAAGAGATTCCCGGTCGACACCAAGTACCTCAATTACTTAAGGCTGCCCTGCTCGGTAGTGCCTACATCCTTAGACGCACTCTGGATCTCCCTGAGTCCTGGTAGGATTCCGAGGTCCTGAGTTACAACCGACCATTGTGTGGTCGTGATCCAAAAAAAAAAAAAAAAAAAAAATATATTTTACCACAAAATCTACACAATGTGTAATCAGAGTGGGGGTACAGATAAGTTACAGGAGTTTTAAAAGAGTTAAAAAGAAGGTTTTCAATGCTTTCTTGAAGCTGCGAGGGTTTTTTTCATTCCTCAAATGTAGAGGGAGCGAATTCCATAATGAGGGTCCAACGAATTGAAAGACGCTCCTGGCACCAGCTGTTCTTGATAATGGTTGATGGAGTAAGGGGGCGTCCTTCGACCTCAGTGACATGAACGATGCAGAGGATGCAGCAGGAGTCAACCGATCTTTAAGGTAAGTGGGTGAATTGCCGTAAATACAATTGTGCACCAGGCAACACACTTTGAATTGTACGCGTAGTCGCACAGGTAACCAATGAAGGCTTCGGAGAGTTTCAGAAATGTGAGCACGTTTCGGAAGTCGACGCACAAATCTGGCACAGGCATTTTGAACTTTTTGGAGTCGAAGTATGTTCGAAGTCTTACAACCTGCATAGATGACATTGCAGTAGTCCAACAACGCGAATACAAAGGAACAAATTAAAGTGTTGGCGTGATGGTCACTTATTTATCTTCGGATTCTATTAAGATTTCGCAGAATAAGAAAAGATTTTTTCCGAATCTGATTGACTTGGGCATCAAACGACAAAAATTTATCAAATTTAACACCCAGCGATTTCACATAGTCGGCTTGATTAAGTTAATGTCCTGAGAAGTTGAAAGTACATGGTGTAATGTCACTAACTCTTTTCCTAGTACCACATACAAACATATGAGACTTCTCAGGGTTGATACAAAGTTTGTTAGTTTGAAACCAATCAACAATATGACACAAGCAGTTTTCAAGAACAGATAAACTGTTACGTGAATCACCCATAGAAAAAGAGATATACACATTCGTGTCATCAGCACATGAGTGATGCTTGAGACCATATGATGCAGTAACATCCGAGATTGGTTTTGGTGTAAAGGGCCCCAACACAGATCCTTGAGGCACGCCACATGACAAAGAGGCGAACTTTGAAACATATTCACAAACTTTTACAGCCTGTTGCCTTTCGGTCAAGTACGACTTAAACCAGTCTAAAACAGTTCCAGTAAAACCAAAGTTTTGAAACCTTGACCAGTTTTGAAAACTTTTTGACCAGAATACTGCTCAGCTCTCATGGTCTGAATGTCAACCCAAGACAAAGAGCTCATCGCATCGTGTGTGATCAAGGTTGCACGGATTTAAAGGATTTGAATCGGCGACGTGAAAGAAACTAAACTAAGTTTCTTCATGAGATCTCGTCTAACGTGAAGCATCCCTTGCATGACTCCCTAAAAATCCCCAAGAAATGTTCCAAGAAATCGACGCGCACTGGAAAGTTCTTGCAAATTCCGGGTAAAACTTCCCACAGACGTGGCTCTTTCTTTCCTGCAAGTGTTATTGTTTCAAACAATACATGGATTGACTAATTAATACAAGAATCGTAAATAGCTTGTGCGCATATCTTGATTAATTTACTGTTTTACATGTCTCAACGCTGTTATACAAATCATTAACGCTGCTTGGACGGGTAGTTAAGAAAATGTAGCGAATTATTTTTCACACCGTCGGAATCAAAGAGTAGGTATATTAGGTAGAGTGGTAACTCCGCATTTATTAAATCCCCAATGTGTATACACTTTCCATTTTATTAAATGAACTCAAGGAGGACATAGTTGGTAATTGTTACCAAATGTGAGATATGCAAAGTTTTGCAGCTCTGAAGAAATTACCACGGAAATAAATGATCATGATTGTTGTAATGCAGAAGGAATGATGGTATTTTACAGATTCTCAGTGTCATGACAGCCTTGGAGATTTAATGTCTGTTAAATTTGAAATTCGATAAGTTGCTATTCATTATATATACTCATTCATATTCATATATATTACTTTCATGCTCAACCTCAAGAGTATTTCCTTAAGCGTGATCATATCACACAGAGCACAATCACAATTCAGATTCAAGAAATGAAACATGATTTTAGTGATTGAATCATAAAATCATGCCGATGAAAATTGAATTAAAACATGAAATTTCAACCAAGAAAGCACGAATAATATCGCGACTTTTTCATGAAAACTTTCATTATTATACGGTTCATGAAAATATCTTGATAATCAGCTTGATTTCCGCTTGGTTAGGATGATTATTAGCAAACATTCACTCCTTTTGATATCCAACGTGTTTCATACTACTTATATAAGAGAGTCATCTCGGTAGTATCCAACTTGGCAAGATTTTGACTTTTTTCAAAAGTGCTCAAATAATGTTTTGGACCACGGGAACGTGATTTCCGCAAAAAACTGAAACTTTGAATTTTGTAGGATTTTGTAAGATGATTGCGACTGAACACCTACAATATCTGACAAAAAGCGACACAACGAATAGCAATGAATCATACCTTAAATTTTATCAAACATTTAGGTAATTAATTATGTCAAAATAAATCAGTTTTGCCACACAATAATACAGATTGCACAAAAGTCAAGCAATCACTAATCGAAAAAATCAATCAATATTCAACAGTATTTGTTTAGCAAATCTGCCTGCAAAGCATCTGTTTCGATGTCGGTGGAGAACCTAAAAATTCGTCGGATACCGCAGGATTTTGGGGGTAACAATCGTCGGTTGATTTTGTCAGTAATTTTGTAGGATAATTGTCGGTCAACGGCTTACCTTGTACTTCATAATTCTGATTGAATTGACGCACAAGAGTACACGTAAACTAGGCCTATGAATTAATCCACAAAATATTTCGGTTTCATTTTGTCGATTTTGTTTTTTTGGTTCCTTTGACATGAAGCGTTAACATGATCATAGCAATCTAATCGAAAACTTTGTCAAATTCCAATTGTTTGAGATTTCATGTTGTATATGAAAACGGTCCTGGAAATGACAACAGTAGACCTGGGGACATATCAGTTCCTTCCTGGCCCCTCAGCAAGGCTGCAGTATTTGATCTTACTGTTGTACATCCGCTCAAACCACGTAATATTGAGGGAGCGAGTTCAACAAGAAGTGAATGTCTTCCTGATGCTGAGGACAGAAAGATGAGGCTAAGTGGGGACGCGTAAGAACTATAGAAATATCACTGTATACCTCTGGTGCTACCTGTGTACGGGACATGGGATATCAGGTCATCGCAAGCATCCACATGATCGTTGACCGCCTTGCGGTACAGGAAAATATGTCGTATAGCATGTTTCGACATGCTCACATTTTCAACTGCCTGAACCTTTTTGAATTCTTTGTAGTAAATTTTTACATTACTTACATGCAGGCTCTGTAGGGCTTGTGACTGAATATTTGATCATCTAGACAGTGGCTTTACCTTATGTTCTTTTGTTAAAAAATAAAAGATCCAAAAATATTCATTTTGTGTTGTTATGGAAAATGACATTTTAACTGTAGAAGTCTTAGACGCAATTTACATTTGTGTTATACAACATACTACCGCACTTTTAGATATCATAGCAACATTAACAGAAAATTCACGTCATCTTTGAGCCACATTGATTATATGTCACGATTGACTGTCAGGAGAAAATGAAGAATTCACATTTTTGGCCATTCGATTTGAGGTCTTTCTATATTTCTTATCCATTTATCCTACAATTCGATCGATGGTGATGGGAACATATGTTTTGTCTCCTGGTTTGACACTAATTGCAATTTGCCACTGCACAACCCTAACAGACAAGTTTGATAATTTAGTTGCAATGTCACTGAAGGAAAGTTAACCTGCCACTCGAAGTCAGAGCCACATACTGATTTCTTCCACTTTAGGAAGTGCCAATTTGTAGTGTTCTGAAAATGACCATAGGAAATGCTGTTTTTAGGGAATGCAACTACCTTTCTCGATAATGTGTCTACTCTTTTAGCAGGCCAATTTGGGAGCAAATGGTTGAAGCTACATCATCCTAGTTAGTGTGCACTAAATTCCATCAGCTTTTGATTGACTTACGCCCTTATTAGCTTATTTCTGACACTTCCAGAGAGGTTACGAGTCTTAGATTTTGAATAAGATTTGTAGTAACCATTATGTAGAAGTTAATCAGAAAATAGGAATTTTGTATCAAATATTTTACACTCAAATGATACTTAAATGAACATATTTGTTTGAAACTTCTGTTATCATTCATTGCCTAATATCATTAAAAATGGTTGTGAAGGAGAGAGTTAAACGATGAAAATAGCATTATTTTTAGAATTATTCCTTAGAGGGAAACGCTAGACGGATATCGATTAATGTCAAGAGAAATATTCAAAACTTTGTAGCACTAAATTGCACGGCGCCTGCATTCCTATGACAGTTGCCTCCACCTATTATGGATCCTTCAAATCGTTGGATGCAACGTGGAATAGGATAATGGAGATATATGTGTTATTGATGTTTCTAAACATTTCAAGAGCGGCATATATGATTGGGGAAGAGGATAATGGAGATAATTCTGTGGTTGATGTTTCTGAGCATTTTAATGGCGACATTTTTATTCACAGAATTCTAAAGAAGTAACCCGGAATTTGAATATAGCATCTACTGTATCTGCTAAGCGACAAACACTTCTATGACTCTCACTGAATGCGAACCGGGTTGCTAGACCATCTTTACCAAGCCCATTAACGAAAATATCCTCTATTTCGAAAGTCTGTGGCTTTTCTAATCACAAATGCAATTGAATGTGATCAGCTTTCTACATCTTCAATTCGTTTTTTCGTTCATTACTCATTATATTTATTGCATAACGTCCTCGATTTTTTAGATTGGCATTCCCTCGGAAGAAACGAATGGCATCATACTAATCATTATGACACAATAAAGTAAATGAATTTTATTTTAGAAATTCATCAAAAGATAAAAATTCATTCAATTTAAATTTAATGAATTATCTAATTTAGTTCAAAAATTAATAATCAATAAAATCAACTTTTATTAGTCTTATAAAAATTGTTTGAAGTTGTTCGTTGCAATTCAAATTTGTTGTCAAGTTTTCTTTTTATGATAAATTATAATATAATTCAATTTTGCATCATGCAGCATTATCAGAATTGAGATTCGCAGCATATATTGGATCATATGAGTGTATTCCTTTACTTTTATAACAGATTTAAAATATCGATAGCCTATGCTTAGCGCATAGTTGAATGAACATGTTGAATGTCATATCCAGTCATTGTAGTTCGTACGCTATCGTGACGATGAACGCTGTATTTCCTTTCAACTGGCAGCGTCCCTGATTTTTAGCCTACATAGTGTCATATTTCTTCTAATCGCATAAACATGTCGAAACAGAGTTAATTAATTATTTCATGAGTTATGCAAGCCTAGTAAATGCAGTGCGTCTCATAATAAAAACCGATCTATCTCTCTTCTCGCTGCCTCTCCCTACCGATCTATCTCTCTTCTCGCTGCCTCTCCCCTACCGATCTCTCTCTCTCTCTCTCTTTCCTTGGCGCGCAGTGCAGCCGGTCCTGTCTCGGAGCGCTCCCGCAAGTGCATTTACTATTTTCAGTATATCATCGTTCACAGAGCACTTTTGTAAATAAAACTTTCATATTCAGACTCGCCGGAATCTGCGCTGTGTCATAGTGTTATTGTCGAACTTTTTGATTCGCCATCTAGTGAAACAATCAAGCAATCCAAAGTACATATGACGCAGCTTCACTGTCCTTACTAAGCAGCGAGAGTGATAGATAGAGAGGGGAGAGAGAGATCAATGAAATTGTCGAGTTGAAGCCCAAAAAGGTGTCACGCACACCTGCCCAAAGCCAAGTAGAAGAAAAACACGGGATCTGCAAGACCGGTTTCGAAAAATATCTTTATCAACTCCAATTTACAGAACGAAGGAGCAAGAGTACAGCAAAGCGTTCACGTTTTATAGTCGTACACGATTAGTGTTCATGAATGATCGCAGGTTCCGCTGCATTTTCAGAGAGCCTCGGATTCTAAACTCTGGTATGAGTTTCCTCCACAGTTCTATCACACGTTGACTGCAATCGCTGTATGGAACAACAAGATTGATAGGCTGATCGATGCCGCACAAAACGTTCATGCCGTGTGGTTTCATTGACCGTAGCTTTTGTATCCACATATTCTCTTTCAGGAGTCTCTTATGTTGATTAACACATTGTTCAATAGCGGTGAAAGAAAAATCGACAATAGAGCATTGGGTATTGAAGTGATCGGCCACAGAAGTTCAATAGTTTGACAAAATGTGATTGACGTGCTCTGAAATACGCTCTTGCAGGTTTCCCGCTGTTTGACCAACATACATTTTCCCACAATTTTTCAGGTAATCAAATAAATGATTCCAATGGATGTACAATTAACATTATGTAAAATCGGATAAAAATCCTTGCCACTGCTAACAAAGTAAGTTTTCTGGCTAAAAAGGCAAATACAATTAAAAGATTTTGTACAAGGGAAGAACCCGAAATTCCAACAGTTTGGATTAATCGAAGTAAGTTTAAAAGTCTTTCTTACAGAATTACGTAATGTGCTACGCGTATAACCTTTTCGGCGCCAATGTGGAAAAACTAAATCTTGGTTGTCTTAAAATCAAGGTAAGTTGAACTTCTAGATAACAAACTTCATCCGATAACAAATATGCGGCGGATGGAAAGAGTGCTATTGTAGGATATTGAAAGTGTCCGTGGGCTTAAAACTAATACGATGACAAATAACACCATCTGATAAGTACAAATCTAAATCAAGAAAACGAATACTGACAGGTGAGTAGTTTAAAGTTACAGCAATGGAAGGATGAAAATTATTAACCAAGTCAGAAAAAGTAAGGAGATCATTTTCAGCAAAGTTCCAAATTCCAAAAACATCATCTATGTATCTTACCCAGAAAAACGGATGCATGGGCAGATTCAAAAGTTGCTTTCCCATTCGTGTAGAAAAATATTAGTATACGAGGCGCCAAAAGCACTGCCCATGGAAACCCCTTGAATTTGTAGAAAATGCTCGTTGCCGTATGTGAAATCATTACTGTTGAGCAAGAGTCGAAGTAGTGACAGAATGGTTAAATCAGGGGGCGTTTTTAGTCTTTACGTTTTAAGAAAGCCCTGCTAACAGCTTGAAATCCTTCATCAGTAGGAATGTTTGTGTATAAAGACTTTATGTCCATAGTGAAGAAAATCACATTGTGCGGAATAGTTGAAGTTTTTAAAAGGTCAATTAAATGCAAAGAATCTCGGATGTAGATGGAAGACTTTTTTACAATCGGGGCCAAAAATAGTCAATCATCGAAGAACACTTCCTTGTGACATTGTTCACATCTGAAGCGATCGGTCGACCAGGTGGCATTGCTGCAGTAGGCCATTCAGTTTTGTGAACCTTCGGTAAGATGTAGAAAGTCCTTGGGGAAGGTGTGGTAGGCGGCTGAGGAGCTTGCATCTCCCTTTTAGACAAAAAACTGGTATCATACAAAAAACGCATGAAACGTAGCAAAGAGATAGAGAGAGAGAGAGAGAGAGAGAGAGAGAGAGAGATCTAACTAAGTATGTGTACATTTTCACTAACGGATTACGCTCCTGGCCCAGACCGCCTGCAGTTTTCCCGTTTCTTCCCTGCGACTCTCGCCATCAAGTTTTCCCGACGTCTGCTCCAACTTCCCTACGTTTCCTCATTGATTCCTGCTCTCTTCCAGCCCTCCACCTTCTGTATCAGCTGATTCTCCACTTAACAAGTGAGCGCCTGGCCTGTAAAACCTGCCAACATTTTTAGGCGCGCGCGGAGACCTCATCAGTCCTGACAATCAAAATTAGTTTAAGTCTTTACAAGAACTCTCCAAACACTTAGTGCTGACACGGCTTAAGGGTGTGAGAGACCGCCTTCCCCCTGAATGTGCTGAGTGGGAACCCCGTCACTATTATTTTATGATTCTGCAATTTTAACGACACGCGTGTTCGTTTTTGCATGCCCACCTTTATATATATATATATATATATATATATATATATATATATATATATATATATATATATATATATATATATATATATATATATATGCTTTTGATTGTATTTTATCTCATTTGCTGAAATTTTACTTAATTGCTAATTCCTCACAGACCAACCGAGTAAATTTTTACTGATACCATTGACATCTGCTAACCACAGAGATGGACGACACATTATCCCTTACTCAAAGTCAATCTGCTGACTCAGACGACATCAATATTGATGATATTGCAAATTCTCTGGACTCCATAGCGAATATCAGCAAAAATATATTTTCGAGTAAGTGTCAAATTTCGAGTGCTCATTTTCATGAGATCCAAAGCTGTGTTGGTAATGTGAAAAGTTCTATCATAAAACTACTTATCCCCCTCCTTCAATCGACACATAAAAAGATATCCACATCGACAGTAGTGCCAACCTCTAATCAGCCATGCATTCAGACAATACAGCCAGTAGACCAAACCCCACTACCTGTCTCCAATCAAAATCTTTTGAATAGCTCCACTCCTTCTCCAACTTACTCTCAAATCCTGAAGAAAGATACGGAAACAAGATACGGATAGGAGCAAAAGCATGTCCTGTGAAAGATCGAATCGATGTCATTCGTTGCACCAAGTGCAATAGATTTGGTCATGTGAAATCAAAATGTGAGAAAGGCGTGGAAATTTGCTCATTCTGTTCAGACGTGCATGCTACTACCCACTGTAAACCAGTACCTCCTAAAATCGAGGAAATCTGCATCCTAAAGCGCCACACACTAGAATTTTAGGAGGTTGCGTGAAATAGAGTGTTGACATACTAAAGAGAACAATGACGTTAGTGCGCCAGCCTCCTAAAACGCTCTACTTTAGGATTTTTTTATTAGTTACGAATAGTGTCTTGCTTTAGTGTGTGATTTAGGAGGTGCTGGTTTAGAGTGCCGACTGCCCAGTCAAATCGGAAAGTGAGAAATACAACTGCGTAAACTGCGAAGACACGGTGAAACCATGCAAGTCATGCAATTAATTGCCCAACATACAATTTCAGGGAGATAAAATAGGAAACGCAAAAATTGGGGTGATGCTGACCCATCTTTACAATGACTAAAGAAACGCTTAACATCTTGCCGCAACATTAATAGCCAACTTCATTACGCATCCTGCCAACCCCACAGCCTTATCCAACAGCAATGTCTCACCTTCCGACAATTGTCTTACTTAACGTTTGCTCCTTAAAAAAGTTGAACCTTACTAATCAAAAGGCTAGCAGTTTATTGGAACATGATATCAAGAATATGAACATTGATATATTCTTTATTGTTGAAACTTTTCTGCATAAATCAATACCTGACTCGTATGTATCCATCAGTGGCTATAAGTTAGTTAGACGTGATCGCAATATTTGCAGATGCAGGAAGAAGCTTTGCCCAAATGATCACCGAGGAGGTGGGATATTGATTTATTTGAAGGAATCGATAACGTTCGATATCCATCATATCTTTTCTTCTCTTGAATCTATGAGGTTACGAATACATACAATTGAATCAGTCGATTTATTCATAAATGCGTCATATTGTCCACCGAAGTCAAATAAATACGAACTTCGAGATTATCTAATTCAATCGGTCAACGAAATGGTGATTGATCATCCCGGAAGCTTTGTTTTATAAGAGGAGATTTCAGTAGAATGAATCTACGTGACCTGGAAGAAGAATGCTTTATGACTATCCTGGATACCCCTCCACTCGAAAGGATGCAAAGCTTGATCTTGTCATAAACAATCGTCATCACCTCATCAGCACAAGCGAGGTGTTTACACCAAATATGCAAACTGATCATAGAGGAGTTAACATAAGAAAAAGATCCCTCCAACAAGAAAACCGGTTTTCTTTAAAGAATTCTCCTACAAAAACAAGAATTATTTCAACTTTCTCCTTGATAATGTGGACTTCTCCCATCTATATGAGATCTACGACACTGACCAAGCTGCCAATTACCTCGAAAATAGTTTAAGTGACTGCATAAAAAAGGCATTTCCTACAAAATCAGTGATAATGAGTGACAAAGATCCGATCTGTGTTGCGCCTCATATCGAAATGAAACTCAACAAGCTGAAAAAGATACGAAAGAAAGATCCAGTTACTGCTCAGATCCTGGAAGATAACATTGGAAAAGAGAAAATAGGTTCCAAGGAATGGTGGAAGGATATTGATAATATTGAGCATCGGAAATGTAACAAGAAAACAATAAATGATAATGCATTTAACGGAGAGCAACTCAATATCGATCTAGCAAAGAGAAGTTGTCTTGAGGATCCAAGTGACTGTCCATTCATACCAAAATTCCACTCTATCTACTCCTACAACTCACACAGTATGGTACTTTATTTACGTTACTCCAAGTGCTGACATACATTTACATGCAGTCATCCGTAATCAACTCATTCTGCTATTAATTATTATTATTTGACATTCGAAGTACGGTACGGTGAGAAATTGACATGCATGTGTGAAAATTCAAATCATCACCCACAGAGGCTAAATAACACAAGGTTATCAAATATTTTGCGTCAATTATAGTGATGATGTCATACTTGAAACAGATGACGCATTTAAGTGATTTAAGATGACACCTGTAAGTAGATAAATTCTGAAAATTTGTACAGATTGATCAGATGAAATATACACCGGACTTCGACTTTGACTTCGTCTGTCATTTGTCACAATTGAACTAGGACTGATTCAGTATTGAACTAGAACGAATGTGCTAGACAGTGAGTTGTGTTTATTGATGTCATGTATCGATTTCCTCAGTCGTTTATAGAGACTTGATACCTTCATGAATGGTCATGTCTATGCTTCGACTAAGTGTCGGTTAAGAGCATAGAAATTGACAACAATAAAACCTCTAGAATGGAAATTAAGCTTCATGCAATGCACAATAACGGCACATAAATCGCACGCATTTTCACTTAGATGCACCTGCCAACGTCTGCATCATTGGGTTAGAATCAGTCACATGAGTAAATCGAAGGTTTTAATTGGTTCTTCATGCCCCAACTTAGTTCCCCCGGATGTGCCGCGACCTTGAGTCAATTTCCATTCTAGCGAACTTCAGATAAACAGTTTATTTCTATGGTTAAGAGGGATGTACAGGTTTTCCAGTTCGACAATGCGACTATCAGATTAAAGAATATGTTTTAAGATGCAGCAACGGTATTACTGTTAATCAGCAGCGTTTTCAATTGAATGATATTGTTTTTAATCGGTAGTGATAATAAGTGAGTTTATTAATGGATTTATAAGTTTAATGAGCGGCAACCTGAAATCATGAACGGCTCTTCATATTCAATTATATTTTATTTAACAGGTAAGTCAACACGAAAAAGTTTTGATAATCTTGAAATATTTTATTCCATTATGAAACAAAACAAGTACCGTTATATTCATTGATGGTTTTGTAAGACATCCTCGCGATTAATTAGTCTAGGCATCAATCTGTCCATACTTTATTTGCAATGATGGCACTCATGTTTTGGGAGGCGAGTTGCAGTAAGGTCAAATTCCGCTGTTGTCCAGTGTAATTGTGTAACTGCTCACGAATCTCAGCTACTGCTCTCGTAGGGCGGTAAGTACCTAATAGAGTGTCCCTCTCGCAAACTGACTTCATGGGATCTATTGTGGCACGGAGCATTATCCATGACGAATACACGAGGTCCAGCCCCAGCCGCAACGGACGCTTCTTCCAGCCAGGAGTTAAATCTCTCACAGGAGGTTCCGCCTTCGTAGAATTCATGATGGACGACACCTGCATTAGAGACCGCCAAGATGAGAGTAAAATTCCGCCCGCGCTGTCCATGAACAATCCTGACAGCTCGCTCTCCCCGTCTGGCACGACCTCGTGTGCGACTGATCCATAAATTAAAGCCGGATTCGTCAACAAAAATAAATGTTGGCGGATGGTTTGCGTTGATCGTGTGCAGATACCAGTTCGCATACTCGGCCCTTTCCACTTTGACGTCATGGCTATTGCGATTGACTTGAACAGTCTCCATTTTCTTTAAGAAGATAAGACGATTTCTCAGACATGTGCTGATAGTTTGAATTGAGACAGATGGCTTGTCCGGCATCCGCGCTTGCAGATCAGCTTTGATTTGGGCTAACGTGAATTCCGGTTGGGATTCAACAATCTCTACCACAGTATTTGCCATATCTTCGTCCATCTTTTGGTGTCGTCTTCCTCCTCTGGGACGCTCAATGACTCCAAGTATATAACGATGTACTATTGAATACGCAGTACCCCGTTTTACACCGACAACTCGAGCGGCTTGAATATAATCATCTTCGGCTTCGTGAGCCATAATGATTCTATGTTTAACATCAGAAGGTATTCGCTGGCGCTCCATATTGATAAGTTAATTTAGCAGATGTGAAGACATCTATATAAGGCTTTGGATCAAAGCGAATAGATATCATTTTATTCTTCACGTGAAATACCGCTCACTAATCTGATAGAGACACATTTGAACTATTTTGCTGCAGTTTATTTATTGTTGTCGCTCTCAATTGTGAAATTACGTAATATTTTATCTTTTAACGTTTTAGAAATTAAAGTGCCGCTCTTGATTCGGTAGTTGCCGTCGTCGTGTATCTGTCATTGATTTCTATGCGTGGTAACATGTATCATCAATGCCGATTAGTTGTCAATATCTCGCACATACTTCACATTTCACTGTAGTCTTTCGTAGATATCTAGGCGCGTTCGAACTATTTCTGCACGTGCGTTAATATCAACGCTTGATATTCTTGCATATTACTTGCATCTTGGCCGTGATTTTATAGATATCTATGTATAATTATTTTGTTTATGACATAGACATTTGTTCCTATTGTTGACGATGAAACTGTCAAGCTAATTCTAATCAGATTTGCTACATCAATATATTTGGAAGAAGTTTCAATTCCCTTTGATCAAATGTATCCATGATCTGATGGAACTCTGATTTACTATTTGTGTGTAAAAGCGGAGTAATTGAGTTTCTAATGCTGTCATACTTTGAACACCAGCGGAAGTAGTGAAATAAATCTTCAATTTCATTGTTATCACAGTTCTTACAAATGCATTCGTCAAATGTCTTTCTGTCATTATACCTTCCTGTTTCGGTGATTAGGTTGTGGTTGCCAGTTCTCATTGTAAGCACCATTGAAACTATTTTGCTATTGTTTGTTATGTTTAGACATATCTTTTGTATTACACTCGAAGCGGCATAGCTCTAAATAATTCAAACCTTTGTTGTTATGTTTTGTCATGTCTATCCATTGTTGTCTGAAGTATTCTGTTAATCTTTCATTTTTGTAAATCAATCATTTTTTTCGTTTGTGCAATTGAGTTGAGACTTATGATTTGATGTATATATTCTAATGTGAGATTTCTGATCAGTCTACTTATGAAAAATACCCAAGTAATATGAAAAGCATGTTCTTCTATTTTTCGGTTGATGATTTTGAATATTTTTTTTTTAGTAGCAAATTTTCGTTCAGATGGTTTAGCTTTGACCAATAGTTTAATGCCGCTTTAAAAATGTGAAATTCTATAGGTTTAACCTCAAATTCTCCAAATATGCAGTAATTTGGCGTTGTACGTTTCAAGTGATATTGCCTTTTAAAAAATTCAGTTTGAATTTTGTTGAGGTCCTGTATATTTCTATCGAAATATTATTCCGAACCATATTTCATTTTTGAAATTGTCAACATTTCGAATGCATTCATACGAATATCTCCGTCTACGTATCCGAAATCCTTTATTAATCTACCTGTTATGCATGGCGAGATCTCTCCTTGCTTTGCTAACTCGAAAATCTGTTTTCGATCATCTTTCGAAATAAGTTCTCCGAGATATTTATATTCATTTACTACTTCAATTGTGGTAGTGGTTTCACTTGTGCTGATTTCAACATGACTATAATTATTTAAGTGATTACATATATCACTATTTTAGTTTTATCAAAGTTGATGCTCAATCCATTTTCTTTGCAATAGTTCGTATATTTTAATATAACAATATGTAATGTGTACAATTTGTATATAATTTGTATTTGCTTCATTAATCCTTTTTCGAAATGCTCATCAATAATATATCGTCTGCATAAATAAATAACGCTAATTCATATGCATGATACTTATGGGATCTATGGCATCTAAATTCTTTTCAAATTCTCTAAGAAAATCATTCATATAAGAGCAGAATAGTAGTAAGTAAAACTCCACTTCTGGATAGCGCAAGATGGCCGCCGTCGCTGACGTTCCCCCCCTCTGGAACGGCAGAGTGTCGTGGTCGGCCGCCGTGGTGCTTTGAGTCTGACGTCTCCTCTCCTTCTGGAACGACAGAGTGTCGTGGTGTGCCGGCCAAGTGAGTCCGAAAGGTTCGCTGACGTCCCCCCCCTGGCCGGCCGTCGTATAGCGCGCGGTGATGTGCTGTCCAGGTTGGCGTGGTGTTCCGGCCAGGTTGGCGTGGTGTGCCGGCCAGGTTGGGAGGGTGGACTGTTGTAGCTCACCTGAAAAAATCCTAAGTGTCAGAGTGGCTTTGTATGGGTGAAATTTTGAAAATTTTCCAAAGTGTGTCATTTCGAACTGGGACCTTCACCAAAACATTTTTCATAAAATTTTACGAACCCCCCCCCCCCCCGACAGCAATCTTCTAACTTTGGTTCTAGTGAACGGATTTTGTCTTACAGCTACTCGTTTGAAAGAGGAGAAAAAACTGCTCGACGCCATTTTTGCCGCGAGTCAATCGGACCAGCCGTTCAAAAGTTAGAGCTGTTACAAGATTTTAGGTCGGAGCTCACCTGAAAAAATCATAAGTGTCAGAGTGACTTTGTATGGGTAAAATTTTGAAAATTTTCCAAAGTGTGGAATTTCGACCTGGGACCGTCACCAAAACATTTTTCATCAAATTTCACTGGCCTCCCCCCCCTCGGGAGAGCTAGCTTCGATCTTGGCTTCTAGTGGACGGATTTTGTCGTGCAATAGCTCGTTTGAAAGCTAAGAGTGAGACAAATTCACTGAAAGAATCGGCTTGTTCATATCTGTCTTCGTTTAGATGTGAGATGCCATTTAAGATTTTGGGAGATTGGCGAAAAACGACAGAGTTAGAATTTCCCAAGAAACAGCTCCAGCGGGCGAATGAAGGCTCAGATTGGTAAACGGAGGCCAGATTTGGAATCAGCTTGATGTTATTGTCCAATGAGGATCATCATCCAATGATAATCAAGCATTTCTATATAAATAGCGAGCCTTCCACAGTGAGAATCATTCCATCGTTGAATCACACGAGTGACGGACGCACATTTCCTCTCTCTAGTTCCCTATTCTATTATCCAACTAAAATGGCAAGTCGCTACTTTCCTCCCTCTCCTCCCTTGAACGTAAACTTAATACAATCTTTTCCATTTTCAAGCATCTACTCCATCTGCTGCACTAGTAGGACAAAATGGCGGTCAAACGTTACAAGGTTCGCTACGATCAGATCATCTACAACTGAGGCCAGTGGAAGAAACAACCAAGGTACATAATCCTACACCGCTACAGCGTAAATTTAAACAAGTCTTGCGTTATGACGATCATGGCATAGTACTCCAAACGGGAATGCTCCCTTCCACGGATGTCAAGATAATGCACAATCAGTATGGGGACTACATACTGATCCCCGTGAGTCCGTACATTCGCCACCAACTTGATATTATTGAGGAGTACGTGACATTAAATATGGACATTCCTACTCCTCTTGCTCAAGAGTGGAAGGCGAGAGATGACAAGGATACTCCCTATAGAAAGATTTGGGATGGTAATCAAATTTGCCTACCGGTATCACATTGGTGCACTTACTATAAGAAGGAGAGAGATCATTCAACACCCATCACAAGCGACGAGCTCGGAGAAGGTACTTGGGATATCCTTTTCAAAGTGAATGGGCTATATTATGGTCGGCATAAGGATAATAAAATAGCCTCTCTCTCCATGCATATGGAATCCATCCTATATGTTCCAAAACCACCCAACGTGGACGACATAATTGATCAAACCCTTAACAGCAGTGGTACGAAGCGCAAGTCGGAGAAGAATGCTGCATCAAAACGCAAATCAAGAAGGAGAATTACTAGTCCTTTCCTAACTCTACCCTATGACAATTCGCTTATGTGCTTTGAGTGTCGTAAACGTGGTCTTATTAGATACATTTTACTTCTTCGTTGCCATCATATCATTTGTGTATTTTGTCGTGAAAAGCATCGATGTAATTCTTCATTTTGTAAAATGTTATAGAACGTTTCCTTAGATGTGTAAATTTCCGTTTTAGGCTTCTATCATCATTTTTATGGATTGTGAGGGTGAACCTGTACAGGAGCTCAGTGCTATTGCTATGAACAGTTGGACATATCAGATTGTCAGTGTCTATCATCAACATGCCAACTGCAATCCCAATGTTGATCAATGGGCGAGAAAACACATTCATGGACTTAATCTGAAATATTTGCATGACTATGGCTTTTCTTGTGAGAGTGCTCTTCTTATTGACTTTAAACGATGGTTAGCTGCTTTCAATGTTATGCGCATCTTTTGTAATAATCCTGGTAAGGAGAGGAAAGTATTTCTCAATCTAATCATTGATGATATTTTGCTCCCACCTTGGGATAGTAGAGTGAATCAACATTATCATGAAGTCACGAAACGTTTTAAGGATTTGTCTGTTCGTTGTAGTAGCTACGTTCATAACCAATGCTTCTTTTCTCCTTACCTCAGCACTGCCAAAGTCCTGTATGGTTATCATTGCTCGCTGTATGATAGTTACCAGCTGTATCTTTTTTATCTCTTTCAAAACATTGATTTATAATGCATGCTTGTTACTATTATTCAATAAATGTTACTATGAGAAGAGTTGTTGTTTTCATGCAATGGATGGGTTAGATAAACGGCGATCATGTCTTTCTCAAATGACTGCGGAACATTACATTTTCATAGGCAAAGTTTAAAAGGAGCTGTTCAAGATTATGTGATAAATTTTCATAAAGATCAGACCGACATCGAAGCAGTGATCGATGATGCTAGCACTCTATTTCTAGAGTTAATGAATACATTCTCTAATAGCATTGTCATGGCGCGATTAGTTGCGAAAATTAAGTTTTGTCATTTTGGAAAGGAAGAGGTGGAAAGTCGCTCTTTCCATTTTGCTTCTTATTCAATGGAAGTGGTACATCACCCCGACGAATTTTTTAAAAGACATATGATAAAAATTGCTGAACGTCTTCACGCATTTAACCATCATGGTAGCAGTCTAGTGATTGAAGCGATTTCAGATATTCACATTCAACTTTCCATAAAGAAAAATTGAAAATGCAGTGGTACTTGATTGTAGCACAACTGGTTTTCGAGCTATGTCTGCTCACTCTCGAAGTATATTCCTTCTGTACATGCGTCTATTATTTAGAAAAGGCTAGCAAATTCATATCTTCAAAAAGACTTGCTATAGACATCAGTAACGGTGAAACTGTGTGTTGTGATGTATGTAAGCGAAAGGATGGAAATGAAAAGCGCATCTTCAAGAGATGTAAGCAAGCTTTTCAACGCTGTTTCATACGTAATTGCATTCAACTTTGCAAATGTAACCACTGTGATATTGCTCATTTCGAGTGTCACTTATGTCGCAATAGTTAGTACCTATGCAAATGTGGTAAAGATAGGTTTTAGCAAAGACTAACACGGAAAATGGCGAAACGTAAAGTGGCGAATCGTAAAAGTCAAAAGTCTTCAAAGTTTTCTTCAGCCATTCAAGCTCTCCGACGAATGAAAGCAAATCAGCTATACAATGCTATACGACATGCCAACGATAAATTCATTCGTGAAATTATTTCTCATGTGAGGAAGTTGAGGACGAAGAAATTAGCGCCAAAACAACGAAAGTTGTTGTTGTTGTTGTTGTTGTTGTTGTTGTTGTTTTACCCGGCTCCGTCCAGCGGATAGGAGGCTTCGTATCGAGACAGTACGAAGCGACACACCCAGTAAGCAAATTAATGTCTACTGCTGGCGAGGAGTGCCCCGGGGAGGAGATGGCCATTCCGATACCACCGGGGTGCTAGCATACCCAAGCCAAAGCTATTCACGCAGGGTGAACAGCATTGACCGGGGGAGGAAGCAACCCCAATGGTCCCACCCCACACCTTACCTCCGAAGAGGGGCGGCGGCCATCGCTGATGGGACTTTGGAAAGGCATAGCCAGATATGCCACAGGGGAGGAAGCTCAAAGAGCTTTGTTGCATATCCGAACAGCTAAGATTCGGCTGTCAGGATCCCCCGCACCATCAACTTAGTAAAGCCACTGAGAAAAGGCAATAAGAATAAGACATCAAGCTTCCAACACCAGAGCTGCAGTGGCAAAAGGCCCCTTTTAGTCGCCTCTTACGACACGCAGAGGAACGTCGGTCCTATTCTTTTCAGTCCCGGGAACCGCACGGGTCAACGAAAGTTACTTAAGCGATATGCCACAAAATTGCGTTTCATCTCCAATCCTAAAGTCACCCTTCAAAGAAAGAGGAAAACTCTAACACAAAAGGGCGGTTTCCTTTCAGCAATACTTCCAATGTTAGCTCCTGTCGTGGGCAACCTATTGGGTAATATCTTTGGCTCTAAGCGTTAATTATGCAAATGTTGAATCTCAAAGTATTAAAATGGATTTCAGACTTCAATGTGATAAAGTTCTGACTGTATCAGGTCCATCTCATGCAGGTAAAACTGTTTTCACGCTGAATTTATTGGATAAAAGAAGGGAGTTGTTTAAGGAACCTATCAATCGAGTGATTTGGTGTTATGGTATTTATCAACCGTCGCTGTTTCAGGAATTGCAAAGTCGCAAGTTTATTCGACATGAAGGAATTATTCCAGAGGATAAACTTCAGTCTAATGATGTTGTTGTATTGGATGATTTATTAAAAGAAAGTAAGAATTCAAAAGAGGTTACAGATATGTTCACTCGTGCAGCACATCATAAAAGGTGTTTTATCATCTATATCACACAAAATTTGTTTCCTGATGGAAACGAAGCTCGTACACGAAACCTGAATACACACTATTATGCTATTTTCAAGAATCCGCGAGATAAAAGTCAATTTGAAATTTTAGCGCGACAAGTTGCACCCAGAGGATCAAAGCCTTAATTGAAATTTTTCAAGCAGCTACTGAAAAACCATACGGTTACTTATTCATTGACTTTACGCAAGAGTGTCCGGAAGAATTTAGATTTCGAAGTGATATTTTGAAAACTCCCATGATTATCTACAAACTATGAGTTCTTATTCTCGCATGATTGTTATTCCTCAGGATGAATATGTATAATTGACTGCCATGCAGCAAGTAAAGCAACCTCTTGCAAATCAAATGTATAGGAAAGAAATAGATTATCAGCAAAATGTTCACATCAAAGATCCACATCGTACTGTATTATTACAATCGGAAACTGTTGAGCAATTGAAAAACTTGAAGAATAAGATGCGTGACTCTGTATCGACTGCTACACCTTTAGCATCTCGCGCACATGCCATATCTCTTTTCACCAGTATTGAAACCCCATCTCAATGTAAATGATAGAGGAGAAATCATTACAGATGAAAATAAAGTGATTGATGCTTCACGTTATGAAGACTTGATTCAGTATGCGACACGTAGAAAGCGCCGTCAGGGCTATGTTCCACCTGGTTGGTCATACTTTCTTAAACTATTGAAAAAGCATAATGTACCAAAATTTGCTTTGAATAATGAGACATTGAAAGAACTTGATTCAACAGTGGCTACTGCTCCAATGCTTCAGACGATGAAAATGCCAACAAATTGGTTTAAGACGTCACCTGCTACATCCCCTCCCACACTCACTAAGCAAACAAGAGGAAGAACTCGACGTAGATCTACATCGCCACTAAAACTAGTAAAAGGAAAACGTAAAACAGCTCCTCCCAGGAAATACATGTTCACAGACAATTAATATGAAGCAGATGTGTTGCTTGCCATGTAATGAGCCGCCAGAGGTGAATGTCGTTGTCACTTGCACTTGCTGCGCCAGCTCTCACAATGAAACCCCTAAGCAATGTGAACACGATCGCAAAATCGCTAAAGCTAAATGCTGCAGTTGTTGTAAATGTAGAAAGGCAAGAAAACAAAAAGATGAGAAGGAGAAAAAATAGTCAGTCGTCATCGACTGAACGTTTGAAGTCAATCTATTATGATGTAAAACATCCGGCAGGATTTGCATCTATCAAGAAATTATCAAAAGCGAGTGGTCTTCCACAATCACAAGTGAAACGATGGTTAAAGGGTCAGGCTACCTATACACTCCACAAACAAGCGAAAAAGAAGTACCGCACCCGCCATTATATTGTTCATGACATCGATGAACAGTGGCAAGCAGATTTGTGTGATGTCGCCTCCATTTCAAAACATAACTCGGGCAATAATTTTATTTTAACCGTCATTGATATTTTCTCGCGTTATGCGTGGGCTCAACCTTTAAAAACTAAAGAAAGGAAAGGAGTAGCAAAAGCATTCGAAACAATTTTTCGAGAAGGTCGCATTCCAAAAGGAATTCAGAGTGATCAAGGAAAAGAGTTTGAAAATCAGCATGTGAGAAGATTATTTGAGAGGCATGACATTGAGTTGTTTAGTGTAAAGAGTGCTTATAAAGCTGCACTCGTTGAACGTTTTAATCGCACATTAAAAAATCGCTTGTGGCGACATTTTACTGCCAACTTGACACAAAATTGGACAAAGGTTCTACAAGATACACTCCATGACTACAATCACTCTATCCGTCGTTCTATTGGACTCAGACCAGTAGATGTAAATGCTGACAATGTAGATAAAGTGCGCGAATCATTCCAACGTAAACGCACTCATGTGAAAAGTGATGTGAAAATTGGCGATAAAGTTCGTATCTCAAAAGTGAAAAGTGTTTTTGCTAAAGGGTACCTTCCGAATTGGACAGAGGAGGTATTTACAGTATCAAGGATTAATCAAAAAGACTCTCCGACCATGTACAAGTTGAAAGATTACGATAATGAAGAAATTGAGGGTAGCTTTTACCGCGATGAGATTGAGGTAGTCACTGAAAGTGAAACATATTTGGTAGAGAAAATCATTCGATGTAAAAAACGGCAAGGTGAAGAATGGTGTCTTGTTAAATGGACTGGTTATCCTTCAAGTATGAACTCTTGGATGCGTCGTGCCGACATCTTTCATCTAAGTGATCGACAGTGATTCATGCAAAGTTAAAACTAACAATGTTTAAGGTTTGAGCTATGAATCCAACTGCCTCTTTTTATTCACGACCCTCCTATGTAAGTGGTGGAGGACAAATTTACATCGGCGCTCGCCGCCAACGTACTGAAATCTGTTGTAGCACCTCTAATATCCAATGTCGGTAGATCTTTAAAACGAAATGTTTTAAGTAATGCCGTTGGCTTTGTTGGTGATGTTGCTAGTGATCTTTCCAGAGGTAGAAGTTTTAAGAGCAGTTTGTTGAATCTTGGGAAGGAACGCGGTTTAAAAACATTGAAGCAGACCTTTGCTGGTGTTACTCAAGGAAAGAAATCACCTAAACGAATGAAAAAAGGAAGGAGGAAACATCGCGGAGCTGGTAAGGTGCGATCTTCAGTCAAAAGGCGAACGTCGCTGAGGCTCTAATCATTCATCACGCGCTAAACGACGACGCTGCAATAACTTCTAATCATGGAGTGTAAAACTTCCGGTTTTTGTTTGTTTGATCAACAAGCCATACAGACAGATATTCTTAGTTCAAGTATTGTAGATTATCATCCTCGAACAGCTGAGAATCTTGGCCTCATTGAATTTGTTATTCCTGGTGGTAGTGATGATACATAGATTTGAGTTATGCGATGGTTGATTTGAGGTTTAGAATTCAGCAAGCAGATGGAACTGCTATTGACGATACACATAAGGTTGGACTGAACAATTTACCATTGACTACATTACTTCGTGATGTTTCTCTAACGATTGGAGAGCAGCAGGTGGAAGGTGGTCAAAGCGATTATCCCTATAAATCATATTTCAATCATGTATCACAGTTTCATCCAGCAGCACAAAAAAGTCATATGGAAGCCAATGGATGATACAGAGATGAAGCAGGAAATTTGATGTTGAAACAAACAGTGGCTTTGTAAAGCGATCTGCTATGATTAAAGATAGTAGAGTATGTCAGCTATATGGTCCGCTGAATTTAGACTTCTTTAGACAGTCAAAGTTTTTACTCTGTAATACCAGCATGCGACTCAAGCTGACATTGAATAAGCCTGAATTTGCGCTGAATGCATTTGCTAAAGTTGAAAATTTTAGAATTCATGTGGAAGATATTGCACTTTACATTCGTCGAGTAGTACCGAATCCAAGTGTCATTAGAGGACATGCTGAGGATCTTAACCGCCAAAATGCCATTTACCCCGTTCAGCATACAAAGCTTCTCACCTTTACAATTTCTAAAGATCGAAAGAGTTTCATAAAAGATGGCCTCTTTCCATCGGAAGCACCGAAGCTCCTCATGGTGGCAATGGTTGAAAATGATGCATTTAATGGTAATATAAAGAAGAATCCTTTCAATTTTAAACACAATCAGTTAAGTGAAATTGCTTTACGTGTAAATGGTGTGAGTCGTCCTGGTCCACCCTACAAACCAGATTTTGCTGCGGATCAATTTATGCGCAGTTATGTTGATTTTATGGATGTCTTTGGCTTTTACAATACGGATGACACCAACGGACTCACTATGAAAGAGTTTAAGAGTGGATATACTATTTATGCATTTGATTTGACTGCTGACAGCGATATTAGCGCCCCCTATCGTCAAGCGAACATGCCTCATAATATTCGTTTGGATTTGACGTTCAAAAGAACACTACCTGAGACGATCAATGTATTAATTTATGCAGTCTTCGATTCAAATATTGAAATTACAAAGTATCGTGACGTGATTCTTCAGTATAATCGTTAATGAGTCGGTTGACTGCTGACGATATTAAGACTAAAGTGCAGCGTAATGCAGACAAAGCGACGTTGAAAGCTTTCGATAATGTCTATTCACTCGATACCTTACCACCTGCAGTAAATCACTATCCCATCTTTATTGTGCTAAACACTCATTCGCAGAATTTAGGCGGTGAGCATTGGAAAGCGATTTTTATTGGAGAAGACCGACGTGGTGAACTATTTGACTCTCTTGCTCAACCTCCAAATATACCAACACAGCAGTGGTTGAGAAAACATACGCGTCAATATCAGCGAACTGAACGCATACCACAACATCCACTTTCATCAACGTGTGGTGCTTTTGTACTGTACTTCATCTTAAAACGTTTACATGTATCTCGATTTGTATCTGTTATTCAAAACTTTTCATGTAATCCATCCTCTAATTAAAAAATGATTTGTAAGTTCTATCATGATTTGAAATAAAAACATCATGTTGGAAAAATTGTTTTTTATTTTACAATCCGCTGGGTACGTACATACTCGATGAGATAGTCTAGGATCACATTTGATTGTACATGAGATTTTAATCCAGTAATGATCACTTTACTATTATGAAAGATTGCCACATGCACAGGTAACCAACAACTAATGAGAGCTGCAGGAAAAAGTTCGGGTTCATAACACAAATTGTAACTGCTGGTACGAATCTTCAAAAATGATACACTTTCACTCAATTGAGTAGAGATCACCATATTGTCCACAGTCAGATTCGACATCACACACCTCTCCCTCTTCCATATCCGACGTACTAGTCTTTGTAGCTCTAAGCGCATTGACTGCGCCGATGAATGAGAAAGGGCGCCGAGAATCTGTACAGTCCCATTTGGGAAGAGTTGAAGATTCCGTGAATTGTTCATCTTCACCACTAACATTTGAGGTCGGCCCGGGTAATACTTGCTGTTTGGAAGGTGTTGGTGTAATGTTGTGAGATCGATTTTGGTGTAGTCTGAAGCGACGGAGAATGTTGACGATGGTGTAGCGATGGCGCTTCATGATGAAAGAATGAGTAAATTGAGCGATGTACCTTCCCTTTATACTTCTCCCAACTACCTTAATGAAATGTGAATTTAGTATGAAGTTGGGAATGATAGAGTTGAATTCGCCGATTGTTGACGCGCAGCCAGATGCGATTTCCAATACGTGAATGTCTTTTCATATAGAAGTATTTCAAATCCTTCATGATATGATGTAGAGATTGAAAATGACGATAAGATAAAGCAAACTCTCTTCTCACATTTCCAGTTGAATCTTTGAAATAGACGTTTCGATCATGATCCGTTTCAATACGTTGTAGGGAATCTAATTTCCAACTCATGGTGCTTGGTAGTCATGTCTGATTAAGATTTGTATAGTAGGGCGATGAACTCACGACGAATAAATGTCATGATGGAGCGATGTATGTATCTTCTATACTTCTCCCAATTGTATTTGCGAAATGAGAAACAGTTTGCGGAATGAGAATGGCAAGTTTGAATTTCATTGTTGCGACGTTGAAGCCAAACTTGATCACCCAAGGAGATGAATCTTAATGTTTCAAAATATTCCAAATCCCTCATGATATCATTGAGGTTGACAAATTGTCGCCATGTTAATGTAATACCTCTTGATGAATGACCATGAGAATTTTTGAAATGTACGTTTCCATCACGATCAACTCTGATATATTGTAGAGAGTCCAAAATCCAAGTCTTCATGATGTTATGCAAAGTTGCAGATCAGCAATATAAAAATGTCGTTTTATCATATTTTGCTTAGCAATGCGGCTACAAAGAGATTTGCCAGTAATCGAGCCGCACTCTTTTCTACTCCCATTGATCATACACAACAGCTAAATGGAAATTGGGAAGTGGGTGTCACTCAACTTGTTTATAGCAACTGTGTCTATACTTTTGATCATGAGGTGATGACTATTAATATGAGACGCACAGCTGCTTAGCAATGTGAAAAGGGCTGCCGAGTATACATTCCACAGTGGCCAAAGAAAGATCTCTTATCATGTAAAAAGTTTATATATGATTTCTTGAATAAAGCGAGTAAACATATTGTCCAATTCACTCCGCACAATGATGATCATAATTATGTACATCATGTAGTTGAGAAAGATTGGATTGTTGGTTTAAGTCCAATTTTAAGAAATGATTTAGGTTACCTCGCTAGCGCCTTAACAAGCTATGATAATTATAACGTTAATTACCACATAAGTGGTCATAAACAGTTAATATATCGAGAGGAAGCTTATTATGTAGATCTTATTCCAAAAAATGAGAAGACGTTGGTGAAGAAGATTGTGATTAAGCCAAGAAAGACAAACATGACTCCTGAAACATTATTCAAGAAATTTAATTATCTCCTTCAAGTTGATGGTAAACAAGTGGCAACATTGACTTATATCAAATCATCTAATCATATTGCAATAAGTAAATTAAATGATGATGATCTAGTATTAGTTTGTTCAAAAGATTTTCATCAGTTCTTACGACATCGTTCTGCAGCTGTTCATGGAAAATTTAATATGCAACATTTACCATGTGAAAGGTCAAATCAATTTGATACAGAATGGACCGTATCTTTATACAGAAAGTGTGTAGAGCCTTTCGGTGGTATCTTACATGAAACAAGAGTGTTGATGCCTCGCATTATTACTTCAGTTAAATTGGTTGTAGATTATTTAAATGAAGTGATTAATGAGCAACATATTTCATATTCTGAAAAAGAAGGTGTTTTGTCTCTCACTATAAGTGGAAAAGGTATTGAACTAATTATGGATAAAACTCTAATGGACATTTTGGGTTTTGATCAAAATATCTTTAAAAGTGGTACTGTAACCAAAGCTAGCGCAGACATGTCACTATCGCGTCGCATTAACTATTTTCAGATATATTCCAATATTGGTGAAGATGTACGTGTGGGAGATGTTGAAGCTCCATTGCTAGCAATGATACCATACCAGCCAAAAGGCTGCAGTATTTTATCTGAGCATACTTTCAAGAAAGTGCATTATACAAAGCTGAAATCAAACTACATCCCACAAATTGATATTGCAATTTATGACGATGCTGGTGCGTTGATTCCTTTTCATAAAGATGCTGTGACAAGTATCACACTCCATTTCCGAATGAAGAGTTAATGCAAAAGTATGCTAATATATTTTTCCAATGTGAATAATATGGAAAGTGAAAATAAGGACTCGTTTCTAATCTACTTACCCAGTAATGCTTCTATGAATAAATTTCCCAAAAATAAACCATCAGACTATCGAGTAGAATTAAATCGCCCACTACATTTAGAAGGTGAATGGTAGGTTGGCGTTTCTAGTATTTGCTATGATAGCAATATTCAGAATGTAAATGATTTGGAAGAAATGATATTGACTCCTCGTACCCATAATGGAATAACGATGAATAATGCATTTCAGTTCCCATACAATTTAACATCAGATGGAAAGTGGAACTATGAATGGATTCAGATAAAATCAGATTATTATGGTCCATTTGGGAATGAGAAAATTTTTAAGGCGTTCAATAGTGGTAATACTTCCATCATGAAGAATAAAAATCAGAAAGCTTATGAGTTTACTATCTATCATTGGAGTAGGAGACAGTTCCTTCGCTTTCATTCTTTTACTAAAGGTCTTACACTGAGGTTGGATAATGAATTCTATCCACATCTCGGTTTTGGCCATGGACTACATCTAACGTCAATTGCTAATGCAAATGTTAAAAAAGTTTATTCAAATGAATCAACAAATTTCATTATAAATTTAAAATATTTGATGAAGATGTTGTAGAATGCGAAGAACGCATCAATTTGAAAAAGCGTGGTGTTCAACCTTTATCACTTATTGAGTTAGTAAAACGATGGAATGAGACTGTGGGTAATAAGTATGGAGAGAAAATTATGGCGGACAAAAATAAGTTGGTTATTCAGAAATATAATGACAAACTTACAGTTTATTTCTCTCCAGCCTTGCGTCATTTTGTAAAACATCCAACCCCTATTATTGGAAGCGGTCTGGTGTATGCTTCTCATGAATGTCACACTAAAGCTGATTCAGTTAATGATGAATGGTGGGTGGACATCTATGGTGATCGCATCAAGAAAATTTACCAGTCTTATGAAGAATCTAAAGTTGCTATCAATATAATGCAGCGTCTATATCATACAGTTGAAAGCTTCATTCATGTAGTAAATCCTTATATACAACAGAAGTTGAAGCATGTGATGAAAAGTAAATATGATGTAAAGACACACCACATTTCGTTTTCAATTGAAAATCAACGCGTTGTTCTGAAACTGGGTGATGACATTCAATGTCAATTCAGTAAAAATTGGAAAAAACTCTTTGGTTTTTCAATGCTACAAACTGTGTTTACTGCTGCGCATACGATTGGTATAGAAATACCAATGACACTTCATAAACATGAACAGCACCTTTACATTCAAAGTGATTTGATTCTACCTATTTCTGTTGGTGAGAAAAAAAAAAGATTTTACGCGATTTCATTCATGATAAAGACGTTTCATATGGAATAGTCGAGAAGATGTTTGAATCTATTTCTATCATCCCGTCGTCAAACAAACTATACCCTCTATTGCTATCAAAATTACCAATGGTTTACAAGAGTGCATCCATGTGAAAGATACTAAATCCCTCGTAACTTTAGTGTTTCGGAAAACAAAGTGAAGTCATTGTGATATGTTTATTGAAATAAAAATATGTATATGAAAAAGTCTTTTCACAGATATAGGGGGAATGAGCTGACTGTAGGCATATATTCACAAGGAAGAAACGATCTCATGCGATACATAAAACAACCATGTATATCTACAAAAAGCAACATCAAAATACTGAGTTAAAGTTGATTATGTCAATACATCTCCTGAATGTGGTAGCGTGAGTTTTATTCTTTTGGGTGGAGGTATGTTTGTGTCAGGATGTCCATGTGGAAGAGATGTGTTATGTCCTATCTAACACCTCTTATCTTCCCATGCTGAAAGTGCTCGTTTCTTGAACGTGTGCGTTTTCACAGTCTGAACTTGAGATTTTAAGATTGTCATATTGACAAACGTTATAGTTTTATTTTTATAGGCCTTCTTACAGGACCGATGTTTCATTTTTTGGACAATTGATTTTGATATTCCTTTAGCACGCTTAATGCTATCTGCACATCTTTTAATTTCATGGAATACATTTTAGGACGGAGGAGAATCATTTCATCTATTTCCTTTCCTGCTGTTTCATCCTTAAAACAACCAAGTTTGGCTTTATTTTGTATGGAATAGAGTGGATGAGTGGGATTGTAGTTAGATGTGTCGAAATATTTTTCTAATGACTTGACTACTTCATTAAAATTTAAATCTTTTTGAGTGGTAATTCCTAAAAAGAAACTATCTGTATCACCACCCAGCAAGCGAACCTTTTTTACGAGAAGGCATGGTTTTAATATTTTGTAGAAGAGTTGATACATTTCAAGCTTGGAATAATCTAAAACGGCTTGCCCAATATAGATGGGTTTGCACAACTCAACTTCTGATTTTATCATTTTAACACCTACAAGATCCTCATCGATGATGTCTCTATCAATGAACAGAGGTGATGAGGTCAATTTGTGATATTTTTGTTCATCAACGACTAGTTTGTAGTTCATACGTTTTCTAACATCCTCCATGGTCTCTCAGAAAAGACTGTTATTCTTATATTTATAAAAATCCTTTTCAAAATTATTTTGGGCGAGTGCACGTTTTTGACTGTTACTATCTATGAAGGGTTTGAGGAAGGCTTTCTGTCTAAATTTGATAATGCGGTGAACTGACTTTAGAAGCATGCCCATTTCTAAATAGAATTTTAGTATGCAGAAGTGAACGAGATAATTTTTCTTATCATATTTGGTGAGTAAAAGTTTGCGGCATGGTTTGTACCTTGGCTGTCCACACTCTGTTAAGTTATTATGAAATTGTGACATGAATGGTGAAAACATATCTTCAGTCACTTCACCAGATTCAGGTGCGAGTAGGAAATCAGCAGTTTTATTTTTAATGCTATTTGGATAAATCAAATCCACTTCAAAATATTATCCCCAATCACCTTCTTCTGGAATCTTCAGTATGTTTGAAGGGTTGGAGTAATACTCAAGCTCATCTTGATTTAACCAACTAAACTCGGAATGAGGTAGTGGTTTAGACAGTGAACTGCCATATAAATTATTTTGGTCATAGTACTTTAGGTGGATATGATCATCACCTACTGTTTCAGATTTTATATGATGTTTATTTACAAATGTGAGACCACCGCGTATTCCGCGCTCAAATATATTATACATCTCCGGGTCTTGTAAGAGATGAATGGTCTCACCAGTCATTTTAAAGGCTGATTTAAAGGACATGGCTGGTAGACTGACAAAGTGGACAGGATCTAATTTGTCTTCTTCTAATGCCACTCGTCGAAATTCCTGAAAGACATCAGCCAGCAAAATGACATCTAATTCTAAGTAAGCGATCATATAATCGCCAAACGTTTTACAATAAAATTTTAACCATGCCTCTTGAGCATGTTCATCATCTTGGAATTGCAATCCAAAAACAAAACACTGATTATGAAATTACGGTTTTGAAACACATGATATAGGACATTAAATCAACTGTGAACAACAATTCCAGCCATCAACAAGACCATTACTCGACATCGAACCAACCGCCACCACAGCATCAAAGACGGCCTTAATACCAAAATCGGGGAAGACCACCGCCAATATGTCATTCTTGCGGACGAAGGGGCCACATAGCCAGAAATTGCTGGTCTCGACCAAGGTGGTATGCAAACAGCAAAGAAATTTCCGAAGACCACAGCAGCAGCGATACAGACCACTGTATCAACGACACCAATATCAAGAGCAGTATCAGCCCCAACAACAACCTCAACAACCAATGTAACCCTACCATGAATCAACAGGGGTCATTCCAACAACAGTGGAATCAGCAGGGGCCATACCAACAACAACAGTGGAATCATTTTGGTGCACAGCAGCAGTTTTAACGAAAATGAAGGAGGAGAGGAGACGGTAGCATCTGAGGCAGAAAGTGAGACTAAAGACCAAACAATCCGATTATTTTATGCTAACATCAATGGATTAAACATTAATAAAATTAAAGACATTAATATGATCAAAGATACATGTGATGTCGATATAATATGATGTGATATAATGTGACGGCGAACATACTTTCTGTAGGCTCCAAAACAGATGTTGTAAATCTGTTATAGACTACCTGATACTTTCTGAATCTATGTTGAAGTATTTAGAAGCCTTCAGAATAATGGAGCCAAAAGTATACACTGATCATAGGCCAATGGAAATTGATATAAAAATTGCGTTAAAATAAACCGCAACTAAGTTTCCAGATAAGAATTTCAATTTACAAAATAATCCTAACAAGAGCATTGCTCCCTTCAAATGGAAGACGAACTATAATTTTGTAAAGTATAGCCAAGCTATTTCAGACAAAGGATTAAAACTTTTAGAGGAAGTTGCAAGTAAACAATTAGATAAAACGGAGATTTATGATAAGTTAGTCATGGCTAATAAGGAATCATTGCAAGCTACAATGATTGCTAATGGCCAAACAATATATACTGAGGAAACAAGATGTCCAGGATTACACATAAACAAAATGTTGAAATGTATAAATCAGATCAATCTGAAACAAATTTAAGCTTATTAATGCAAACGAAACGGGAACTTAACAAAAACATGAAAAAGGAAAAGCGAAAGCTACAAAGAGTGAAGCTAAATGAATTAAGTGAAGCAAGAGCAAATAACGATCTCAAAAAATATTGGGAATTACTTCATAAAAACAAACCTAATAGAAGCGCAAAGCATAAAACTACATCTCTCTACAAACCATAAATCTCTATCGTTTAAAGAAAATATAGAGAAAAGAGATAAAGAAATCAAAACTCTTAATTTTGATCGAAATACAGACTCTTTTCATAATCAAAAGAACTCACTTAGAGACGATAACACTTTAAATATGGATATTACGACAGCGGAAGTAGAAAATGCGATAAAAAATTCAAAAAATTCAAAATCCAGTGGTCCAGATGGAGTAGTGTACGAAATGCTAACGAATGACCCGAAGCAATCACAAATTTTGCTTGCTCTATGTAATCAAACAATAAACGACTATGCTGTTCCATGGCATTGTAGCTGGATCACCCCCATTTATAAGAAAGGTGATGAAAGTAATGCCAACTCTTATCGATATCTAAATTTGTCTTCATGTATCGAAATGTTATTGACAAGAATATTAAATGATAGATTAAATTCATGGATTGACAAGTATAAAATATTGCATGAATCTCAAACTGGTTTCAGAAAATGGCATTCTACTGTTGACAATATCTGGGGTCTTCAACAAACTGTTCAAATATACAAGAATGAAAAGAAGCCACTGTATGCATGTTTTGTAGACCTTTCAAAAGCTTTTGACACTGTAAAAAAGAGCAAATTAATAGAAAAGTTGAAATACATCATACCCAAAGGTAAATATTTATCATTATTAGAAAGTATTATAATAGACAAAGAATATAAAATTCTCTTCAATGGAGAAGAAAGTGTCAAGTTTCATTTAGAACATGGCATTCCTCAAGGAGATAGTCTATCTTCCACCTTCTTTTGCATATACATGAATGATTTTTTAAATGAATTGTAAGAAAATATTTATGAATTTGACCCAGCAAAGATTACTACTTTAAATTTAGCTGCACTTATATATGCTGATGATATTTTGTTGCTGAGTGAATCACAAACTGGCATTATTAAACAAATAAAATTTCTCCATAAATTTTGTGAAACAAACAGTTTGAAAACTAATTATGATAAGACAAAAATAATGATATTTAATGAGGCAAAAGAATATGATAAGCTAATTTTGAAAGATTATATCACGCAAATTGAAGTTGTAAAGACATTCAAATATTTGGGTGATTAGATTTCAAAATCCGATAGAATACATATTGAAGATTTAGCAAAAAACGAAAAAGCATCTTCATACGTAACCGCCAAAATTCTGAAAGATTTCAATACTGTTGATGGCAAAATATTGACGGAAACATTAGAAATGTTGACTATATCGAAAATGAGATACGGAAGTGAATTGTTTTTTGACAAAAATTTAAGTGACCTACATCGTGTGATTATACAGTTTTACAAAAAATATCATCATTTGCGAATAACAACTCCTAATTATTGTATTATTGGTGATTTTGGTGTTAAACCAATAGAATACTATTACTATAAATCGGAAATTATTTTCTCAAATTAAATAGAAATGATGATGATAGGCTAATCACACAAATATTCAGAACCATTAATGAAAATAGAGACCATGCATTATTTCGCAATACGTGGTGCAATAGAATACATAAATTGTTTCAAAAGATTAACCTGCAAGAAATGCAAAACATGGAATGCAGTGGAAAGTCCAAAAAATGATTGAAAATACATTGAAAGAATATTTTAGGAAAGAATGGATTGATAGCGCTAAACATAGTGAGAAAGGATTAAGCTATTTAGAATTGTGCAGATTTCAGTGCGAATTAAAAACATACCTAGCAGTACACCGTAAGTAACAGCAAAACTGAAATAGAAAATATTCACAGATTAAGAACTGGAAATCACACCCTGGCAGCATAAGTTGGAACGTATCAAAATCGTAGCACTTATAAAGATTGTGTTTGTAAATTGTGTGACCTGAATAAGACTGAAGATAAATTGATAAATTAATAATTATATATCATTAATATCAATAATGATAAATTGAAGATAAATATTTCGTTGTTGAATGTCCTTGCTATGACAATGAAAGAAATGCTTTAATTCCACACCTGAAAAATGCTATGCGATCAGATTTCTATGCGTACATGGATTCTCTAACGATAAGAGAGATCAGAACGGTAGACGAATATATCGAAAAAGCAATGTATGTATATTAGAACTATAGGTAGCTGAGTTAGACCAACCGATCTCTGGTAGTCAACACGATTGTTAAAGGACTTTCATCGGAAAGCATTCATGGAAAGATGAAATTAAACCTGAAATCATAGATAGCGGAATGTAGACATTACCACAGAATTAGACAGGTCGTCTCTTCTTCTGTTTGACTAGAAAGGAAACATTGGAACATGTAACGTTAATGAAATGGCACAATCTACTGACATAATACCATAGTAATCGAACAATGAGCAGCCAGTTCAACATTAAACACGCCAAATCGTGTTAAGTTTCAGTGACTTATCAACCGGATCACATAGCAAAGAGACACAGTTGATGTCAAGTTCTACAGAGAAGTTTGTGAACGTTTTCTCGTGCGCTGGCTAACTTTTTTTAATAATGATCGGAAGGTCCAACATGATCGAGAAAACTTTTGGGCAATGATATCTTCAATTCTGAAGGAATCGCCGCGATCGCAGCATTTTGAAGGAATCCACAACAATCCGCAAGCAACGCACGACTATTTTTCCTATCTCTGCAAGGTATTAAAATTTTCTTTTTGCCCACTTAATAAGTTCCTGCATGTGCCATCTGTTTGAATCAGTTTGCACTTCTAGCAAAGTGATACAGTTAAACAATCTAATTCTGTGGACATTACTGTTCGCATGACTTCATCCATTGCGGTGGACATGATTGACCCATCTGATCAATATGAGCAACGTGATTGTATCGGAGACAATAGAAATCAAATGCATTACTTTATCAGATTGCTATAATCATGCGAAATGACCAAATGAGACAATACATTAATAACACGAATGTCCTGCTACTTTGTCTCTTATGAGTATTAATCAGATGCAACTGTAGCAGAATAGTCAGCTGTATCAGTCACTCGTGACAAATTTACATCGGAGAACGGTGACATAACTGATGGTGCTGTTATCATTCCTCAACATTTTCTAACTACATTTCAGGTATGTATACTGAATGTGATCTACTATAAATGATACATGAACAATATCAATTGTTATTAAAAACCGTTCTCCGATTAAATAATAAGACTATAGAGTTAATAATCTGCTGCTGGGTGTGATGTGCAAATAATACCGCTTAATAATTGTGATTAATAACCTGAAGTATTGCTCTGAATTATATCAACGAATTCATTGACAACAAAATGATGCATATTTTGTCTCCTCTCCTCCATGTGTATTGAACCTTCATCTTTTTAGTGCATGATTCATCGGCACATCTAAGTCTCATCGTTAACCTCATTCGTAAATATCTCAGTACTTTCTCAGACATTCATCGTTATAATGTCAAGTGAATATTTCCGGAAAACGTCTGTCTGATAAATATAAATCTATTAACTCGAGCTTTCGGTGGCTTACAGCTCACCTTCTTCAGGAGTGAACGAATGAAGCGATGTACATATGAAAGTCAGATTAACCTTCAAGAAATCAATGTCTATGAAATCAATATCAAACAATAATCCGTCGTTTACACTAAAATCAAAAATCCTCTAGACAAAATAAGGTAGAAAAGCTATTACTGTTTAAATAATATAAGTACAAATATGATAAAAGCATAATTTACAGAGATTCAAAAACGAAATCACGGAACATAAAATTGTTGTCTGTTCTTTCTTAGTAATGGCATCCAAATACTACTCAATTCCAATCCATCGTCTCTATTGTACGCCAAATCTCGATATCGTTATATACATCGTTACATCGTTACATTTAAGACAACAATATGCATCTACATGTATACATCGTTATATTTTATGGATATCAACGGCGATAGTGGTGCAGTTGTTTTTAACTTTCATCTCACATCCACATTGTTATCTTTCATCTTCTGCCGCTCAACTTAATAAATGTAATATGTAATAATGTAAATGTATTTCTTTGTCCCACCTGTTGGGCAATAAACATTTTTCAATTTTTGAATTTTCAGAGAGAGAGATGAATGCGATGATGAATAAATTTATAGTGTTGCTTGCTAGCAATATCCAATGTTCCAAAATTGGAACAATGAGAACTACTGGGATAAATTTGTACCGCCTGCATTATCATCCTATTATTTCGTGTGAAGTCTTAGATTTTTTGCAACAAATATGACATACTATATTTCTGCATGTCATCTTCCTCAAAATGTAGTAGCCTGCGTGTGATGAGGCACTTATTGTAGTCATTTATCGCCGCTTACCAAAAATGTGCTTCATGAAATATGCTGATAATGAAAATGTACTCATTTTTAGGTACTGTACTCAAATCAAATCAATCGATTTTTTAAAGCAAACCTGTTCAGCTGTCAATCTGGCTCTTGTTTTGTCCCAATTAGGCACAAAAACCAAAAATAGTGTCATTACATGCAGCATTTCAATGCCACTGAAATATAAATAGTTAGTGGTATAAAAACATACTATTGAACCCTAAAGGGTTAAACATTTCTGAAAGAATTTTTAATTTCAATTTTTCGGATATAGATGGCTGTTTTCACGCCGGGCATGCAGCAAATTCGGAATCAGCATACTCGAAAACCCCCAAATCCACTGTATGCCAAAAATTAACATAAATTGCCTTCAAGATCACGATTTTTCAAAATGCGAAGTTTCTTTACCAAAGTCATTTCACCGAACGCATATAATTTTTATGTAGAGCGAATTGCATACAGATTATTCAATCACCGATTATTATGCACCTGAGAAATTATCAATTTTAATGAAACGCAGATGCTGGGTGATTGTGCAGTATTTGCTTGATCAAAGTTCTATTCAAATCATGTAAATATTTTGAACCAATCAGAGAAGCTTTCAATATCAAATCAGCTTATCTTATGTATAATGTCTCTGTAAAACAGGCAATATGGGAAGAATAGCGATGAAAATACTAGGAACAGAATGATGTACCGCACCACTGTTTGCGCAATTAGACAGTGTTGCTGAAACCTATTATAGGTTCTGCATTAATCTCACTCAATGTCTAGCAATACATTATTCAAAGCAAAAACCTCAGATATGGAATCGTGAAACAGCATTAGAGAATGTAGCAACAAAGATACTTAAAGTAAGAAAAAAATTCAACGCATTTCAGCTAAACTTGTCTTCAAAGTTTGCTTTAGAAAGTGCAATTTTTTCCGCGTATGTTGCATTTATGTCACGTAGTATTCCTCATATAATTGCTGCTACTGCACAGTAAACGACCACAGTTGTCGACATGCGTTCCTCCACTTGCCTTCACATTTGTCTGTTTATCTCATTCTATCGAATTACTCAATCAGCGGAGAAAAACTTGGCATTAAGGAAATCGACATGGCAAACATACGGGAGAACCTCAGCCCGTGCGGTAGATGGAAATACAAATGGCAATTATAGGGCTGGTTCTTGCGCCGATATAGAAGCACCAACAACTGGAGTGTCCACTTGGTTTGTTGATTTGGGAGCGAAATACTATGTCAAAGGAGTCATCATTTTTAATCGGAAGGATTGCTGTCAAGGTGTCCTCACAGACAGTAGAGTATTTTTAAGTGCAATAAATGGAATCAAACACTATCACCCTCATCTACGTTCTACAATCAGGAATCAATTCCTATGTGGAAAAATTTATGAATGGACGCATGGCGTGGATAAGATAACCGTACATTGCTACAACAACCGAGGGCGATATCTAACGATAGTGCATGTGGGAAGATTGTATCTATGTGAAGTTCAAGTCATGGAAGGAGGTAAGTGAAGAGAAATAATTCTGACTGTCTTGTAGATAAAATGACATGGCACCATGGGGTTGGAACCGGCCGCAAATTTTGAAGACCGAACTGCCGGCAGGCCGGTTTCAGTAGCGCCGTCCGTCTGGCCGGTTGATCTAATTAGACCCATGTGGACCGTTGACGGCATTCATTCTAGAATACAAGTATATTGCTTAGTCAGTCATTGCAACACAAAGAACATAAAAATGCAATATAATTTGAGAGCCCCTACACGTACGTCTTGTGACTCGGAGATTGCAAACTAACTGTTCTTTAAACAGTTAAAAGATGATTACTGGCAACTTATGCTGCATGTACGTGTACACTGCAAACCGTGCCGGTACAAAAAAGGGGACATTTGTTGCCAACGATTAGGATCCAAATGTTGTCCTGCTATATTGTCCCCTCTTTTGGCTCCTTCAGTGTACACTTCGTCCCCTTCTTGTCTTCTACATCTCTTTGGCCCTTCGTCCTCTCGCTAACTTCTCTTACACTTTAACTACCATTTCCCTCTTTGGCTGAATATCCTACAGAAATGAAAACAATTACGTGGATATACTGTATATGCTTTCTTGTTATAACTTGAACAACAAAATAAAGACTCACAGCATTTTTTGAAGCGGAAACGATTACAATCCTTAATAGGAAATTCGTTTCAACTTCTTTCAAGGGCAAACATTCAATTTCACACTGTTGCTTTAGAGTTCAGTCAAATTCTTTTAAAAATCAAGTAATTTTCAAGTATCTTTTTTATTTGTGGCAACGGAGACATGTACAGACCGTTTCCTAAATCGTTGCACAACCCGAAAAGCTCTTTTATCTCTTGCGTATTCTCATCAAATTTAGCCGTAAGCTGCTGTGAGCTCACGTAATTGATTACTGCACTTATTCACTTGCTCATCCGAGACACTTGCTTGGTTTAGGAAACAGTGTGGTGTGCCTAATTAAATGAAGTAATTAGTGATTAGAAAAATTATTGATGATCATATCATAGCTGATAATGTCATTGATGTCATGTTATAACTTCACCCGTTTCCTGTCATCATTGAATGAATTGATAAAAGTTTTGTCGATTCACTTATCGGGCATAGCAACTACGACGTGAAGAGATTCCTATCATTTGTGAACAGGTGGCGAGTCTCAGTCTAACGCTACGCCTTTGTGTGCGCGCAGATTAAGGATTCGAAATCATGACCTCTATCGAGGGAAATGATGATTCACCCGATGACTGAGTGTGAGAACAATACGAATTTGAAGCAGGGATGAGGAGTCCTATCATTTTGATAGGACTTCGACTCCGACTCCGACTCCGGGGGTTGATAGGACTCCGATTCCGACTCAGGGTGGCAAGTATATAAGGCCCAAATTTTTGAAAAACAAACCGGTAACTTACATCATAGATCATTATAGGCTTAGCTGAACCAATGGTGGTGATCATTGATGTATCAATTATCAATCATTATCGATGAAAGTTTATTAAATGTCGCATTAAGTTGGATGCATACGATTCGGCTCCTCCCATCTTTTTGATCTGTGCTTCACATGGTTTTTCTCCAGTCTCTACCAGGTTGGAAAATCCCACTTCTTTCTCCAAAAAATATGAGTACACATTCGATTTTAATATGCGCTTTGGAGGAGAAATCACACACGATTAACGTAAGGATTAAAGGTAATGTTCTCAAACAAACTAGTATTTCATTTTTATCTCTGATGTTACCTTTGGCGCGTAGGTGTGATCTAGGCTAGGAAGGCTTGTCTTCTCTACTAAATCACCGAGTGTAAAGACAATCCTTTTTTCACTATCACGGTTTATTCCCTCAACTATGACAAGCTTTGCATGCACTGCTGTCTCTGTACTTTTGTTTGACGGAGAATGTTGACATCAAGACGCTGACAGCTATGTACGAGGATAAATGATTTGTTTATATTATATTCCGGGTCTAGTTATAGGCCGGAATCGGAGTCCTATCTCCGACTCCAGCAAAAATGATAGGACTCCGGGACTCCGACTCCACATCCCTGATTTGAAGTTTGTCAGTGAACGGATTGGCAGATCGTGATAAACTTACATCTTCTTGGAGCTGATAACACCAGCATTCTTTTAAACTCAAACTCGAAAGCGCCAGCGTTAATACAGCAAAAGCTATCAAGTTGTGTGGAGTTTACCGTTGAAAACGTTTTTAACGCGAAAGTTTGCGAAAAATCAAGCAATACGTCAAACGTGTTAATTGCATCGAATGTTGTCGAAATTCGAAAAAATTGCATCATCAGAAAGCTTAACACCAGCATGATTGAATTGTGATAATCTTAATTTTCAGTTTTGCTTAGTTTAGGCAGTAGGCATCGGTGAATGAATTGATCAAAAATTCATGCTTTTATGTCTGCTGACCACAAGTGACAAGACACAACCTAATTGCTCTGCCAAATCAAAACACTAAACACATCCTTTCACTTAGTGTAAAGTTTCTTGAAATTGAGCATCTTCATCAATGAAAAAATCATGTTTGACTTTTTTAGCAGCATTTGTCGGTAAAACTAGTTTCTACTGTTTCTTTTTGTACATTCAACGAATCTTAAAATCTTTGCATCATGATGAAGCTGAGTGATAGCTCACACTGCTTGTCAATTTTCATCAAAAAATTCTGACGTCTTCATGGTAAAATCCTGCATCAAATAAAGCGCTGAGTTTTCTTTCAGAAGGACTACTGACCACAATTGACCACTTAGGAAAGTAAAATGTATGCCAAAATAATCTATGGAACAAGGTTTTATATTGTATATTTACAGGATTTCAGCACGAAAATTACACTTGAACAAAAGGTTAACTTTTTTGAGCAATTATTTATGAAACGGTCTGTATATGAATTGGGCATTTAAGTATGAAAAATTGAGTGCTCATAAAATCAAGTGAAGATGGCAGTAATGGGCAAAAGACCGTTCCAGGATACCATAAAATTTAAAAAAATAGTATCTTTAAAAACGACATAAATTCATGAATTTGAACCCTTTTTCAGGTTTTTAAGACCTAAATACATGAATTTAGTCCATTCAAAAAGTACCATTTTTTCAAAAAATGGCATTTTTAAAAACGACATAAATTCATGAATTTGAACCCTTTTTCAGGTTATGAAGACCTAAATTCATAAATTTGGGCGTTTTTAAAAATACCCAATTTTCAAATTTTTCAAAATCTCAAATTTGAGAATTACAATTTTCACCCTTAAAATCATGACCGTTCCAGGACACCGAAAATCATAAAAGTTAAGAATCTCAAATTTGTGATTATGACATTTTTCATTGCTTAAATCATGACCGTTCCAGGACACCGAAAAAATCATAAAAGTTAAGAATCTCAAATTTGTGATTATGACATTTCACCCTTAAAATCATGACCGTTCCAGGACACCGAAAATCATAAAAGTTGAGAATTTCAAATTTGAGAATTACAATTTTTTCTCTCTCTTAAATCATGTCCTATAATTGATGTGCGGGTCTCCGATGTATTCAAAAATTCTTCTCATATCCAAGTGTAAGAATATTTTACTTTGTGCTTGCAGATGTATGATTTCCCTTGTTAACTTCTGAATTCTTCTCCGCTTTGTCTCCAATCGAACAGATCTTTCAGTAGATCCAACCATTGTGACGATAAAATTTAAACTAAGATTGTAATGCGTCACGTTTTATGAATTGTGTGTGTGTTTAAATAGTAAGTGAAATTTATGAATGGTGATCTAAGCAAAGCGGCATTGTAGGTGTATGAAGTTTGCTTGACAACATACGGGTATGACATGACGCGTATGTACTTGAATGACAATGAGGAAATTGCACCGCATTGTAAATCATTTCATCGGCCAGATCCAAAACCAAACTAGCGACCAAAACCAGAAAAGTTGCGGTTTTGGCTCGACAATTGGTCTCGACTATCGATACTGTGATATTGTATTGAATGCTTGCTATAACAACAGAATATTCCCTCAAAGCAGAGAATGAATTAATAGATTGCTTTTATGTTCTTAACGCCATGTTATGAGTGCACAACCCGTATGATCCCTAAAACAATCATGCGGTTTGAGAAATGTGGTAACAGATGTTGCCATTGTCTTAATACAGATAAAACAAACAATATCCTCTTAATGAGAGTTCATGAAAATAAAATGTAACAATGTAACGTTTTAATTTAGATTAAATTAAATCATTTCAAAATCGAATAAGTAGTAAGGAAAGTCATCATTAGAGAACAGTTTTAAATTAATACCCCCTCCCTTCTAACTAAGTGGTAAGGAAAGTCATCATTAGAGAACAGTTTTAAATCAATACCCCCTCCCTTCTGTCTTCTAGGGATCCCTATAAGAATTTTTTTTAATTATAAAATGAGCAACATAAATGAGTTTTTTAAATTATATGGAACGCAAACCACGACGAATTTCGATTTAAAGAAAATCGCAAATCAATTGGGAATAAAGAATTTTCATGTGCTAATGAGAGACGAATTACAATTCTTACAAAATTAGCCGACAGGAACCTTCAGTTCCCGGAACAAAGTTCCATCAATAACTATAAATTTCATAACGAATCTTCACACTTCAGACCAAAAAGGCGTACATTGGTCTGCAGGTATCTTTAATAAAAATCGAGATAATTACTATTTCGACCGCCCAGAGGCTGAGAACTATTGGTTCGCCTCTTATGGACTTCCACCTACAAACGAAGTCAAAAAATTACTTGGCAATGGAATTTATAATACATTTCAAATTCAAAAACCGGGAACTACTTATTGTGGTCAATTATGTCTTTATGTTTTATTAAAATTACAAAAAGGGGTGCCATTTCTTGATATTATGTTAGAATTGAACGAACCGTAGGTTCTATGGCTACGCCTAATAAGGGAATTGAACGAACCTTAGGTTCTATGGCTACGCCTAACAAGGGAATTTCATTCCCGAAACGTTAGTTCCAATAATAATAATAATAATAATGATAATTAAAAATCAGTTCGTTGTAATTCATTTTGATAAAAACGGCCTCTGATATCTTCATTATCTCAATCTTTGATTTCATAAGTAATCGGATAAGTTTGGTTTATTTTACAAACTTCAAATATTTCTTTAGTCCAGTATCCGACGAAGCCTTTTTCAAATTTATTCTTATATTTAAATATTCTAACTCTATCTCCAATTTTAAATTTCGGCTTACGTTTCTGTAAATTCGGATTACTCTCATTCAAATTATTATTTTCGTTCGAATAATTATTCTCGAATATTTTCTTTCGTATTAAATCAGGGTCGTCAGAAGCATTCTTTGAAGTTTCTTCAATACCAGAATGAACTTTATTATTGTACTCTTCTACAACTCCTGGTAATATCTTCAACCATTTCTGATTTCTTTGCTCAGTAAATTTCTTGAATAATTTACGTCCAATTTACGTTTTTTTACGTCCGATTGAATCTTTCTATCACTACGGCCTTCCCTGCATTTTCAGTTGAATAAACAATTTCAAATAGTGGCTGAACGTTTCGGTTATAAAATTCCGATCCTTTATCAACAAACAATTTCCTTGGTTTTCTATTTCTTTAAAGATTTCTTCAAACGCATATTTAACTGATAGACCACTTTTATTTTTTAAAGGCTTTACCCAAGCGTATCGTGTATATAAATCTATAACGGTCAATGCGTATTTATAATCTTTTTCATTCGGCATATGAATAAGATCAGCACTCCAAATATCATCTTTATTAAATACTTTTACTTTCATTAAATATTTAGGCCTTCTGTATTCCCTATGAATTTCAGACGCGTAGGTTCGAGCGTTGCTCTCAGACAGCTTTGCTGTCGTTTCATTTAAACCCTGGCCGAATAATATTTTAGCTTGTAAAGCTTTCTTAACAAACATTCTTTCAATTTTTTCTCTAAATGTAGGATTTTGAATACTATCTAATTCTTGAATCATCTTCTTATCAGCTGCATGTCGAGAACTTAGGTCATGATTTCGATAAGCTAAATCATGCCTGTAAGCTGCGCATCTACTCTATTTATTGGTTCTTCACCTGGTTTCGGATTATTATTCTCATTTAGTCTTATATCTAATCGATTTCCTGGACCGGTATATGAATGACCAGGAAGATGTTTTTCTTTCGAATATTTACTCCAAATAAATCCTGGAAAGTTTTCTAATATTTTTGTATGTCACCTCAAAATATGCTGACAGTTTGAGTTTTTATTTTTGTTTAATAGATAATTCAATAAATCTAAATTAGCAATTTTTAATTTAATAAAATTTTCGGAATTTGTAGAATTCATTTTAAAAGATTAAATATTTTACCGAATAGGACCGAAGGTCCTGAGGCTTTAGCCGATAGAGCTTTGTTCAGAGGCTTTAGCCAATCGGACCAAAGGTCCTGAGGTTATTACCGAATCATACTAGGACTTAGACATATTCCAGAACCATCTTTAGTTCCTTTAATTTCAATCAAATCATCAACATTGTGAAGAATATTTTTAAGAACACGTTTTCCTTCATCAACTAAATTTAATTTACTAATAAAATTATCTACTATTCCGTCACCCCTCTAACTCTCTATTATGACGTTTTTGTTCTTCTAATGCTGCCTTCTCTGATTTATTTTTATTTACTGCTTGGACAATACCAGCTTTCCCACCTGCAACACTTCCTGCAGCTGCTATGCCACCTATTATTAGTGGAATTAATGGGAGAATCCCGCCATTCTTTTCTTCTTGTAATTGAATATTCTCTATAATTGGTTTATTTATGTAATACTTTTTTTTATTAATCGTAATAGTTTTAGTGGTATTTTTGTCAACAATATTACGTAATTTTAATTCAACAGTTTTATTATTATTACTTTTCGCATGCGACATTTTTAATAAAAAAATTTTAAATTAGGAATTTTTAAATCTATTGTAGTCATGAAAAATTTTTTAAGTTAAGAATTCTTAATCTATTCTAGTTATGAAAAATTTTAAGTTATCAAAAATTTTAATCTATTCTAGTTATGAAAAAAAATTAATTAACCGACAAAGTCTTGGGCTTCAGCCGATCCTAGCCATCTTTCCATTAAGAATTTCAATAGAATATTTTACATCTTCTAGCAATAATCCATAAGCCATCAATGAAGTAGTGGAATCTTTCTTTTCAATATTAATTGTTTCACACCAGTATTAATTGTCACAACCAGTCTTGATAATATCTTCAGATTGTGCACTTAAATCGAAACAGAAAACAGGATATAAATGTCTCCAATCTCCAGGAGTTAATTGTGGTTCAACTCCAAATTCTATACAAAGATTTCGATAAGAATCATATCCTTCCATAAATTGATTTTTGGTATCATCGAATCTTAATGGATCAATTGGATAACGGGTTTGATTTAATGAAACTTGTAAACTTCGAATTGTATTAATATGAAAAAGATTGTTGTTCTTATCAAAACTTGGAGAATTATTTCCTTGAAAAGTTAGCAATAAATATCTTGGAGTATTCGCAGTTCTAGTAAAATGCCAGTTAAATCTTTGTTCGGAAAAAGTTACTGAACTAGCAGTACGCTTTAGAAAATTTACTGGAATTGGTTTGTTAGTATTTAATCTTTTTGCAATAACTGTTTCAATCTCTAAACTAGGAGTAATATGCTTAATCCACCATTCAAGTCTATCAATTTTTAAATATGCTTTTTTTCCAGTCTTACCAAAAAAGATTAATTCATTATTTGCTGTGCGATGAATTATTAACTTAAATTTTAATTGATATGATATTTTATCATAATCTAAATATCCGAATAATGGAGACAATGACCAATTTACTGTCTGTTTACTTTTCTTGTTAAATTCACGTCTTTCTTTATATGCACTATTGTTTGTTTTATTTAAATGTTTTGCAATATTTTCTACATCTTTCGCAATTCCTGCTGCATCTGTTCCAGCGTGAGTTAAATCATTAACAATTATACCATCATTAGTATCAGGAAACCAACCTTCGATTTCATACTTTTTATTTTTTTCACCAATTGTTACAAATCTAAGCATTGTACCAATTACACCTGGAGAATCACTTATTGTTTCTATATTTTGAGTTGCAACATCTAAACGCATTTGTGTAAATAATCTTGGAAAAAATTATTCTCTAGTGCAATATTATCGGTTTCTGGTAATGGTGTTGTAAAATTGGCATCACTATACAAAGAATATTCACAGTGTAAAAATGAATCAGGTAGATATATATAACTCTGCTGATTATCAACTTCAAAAATTAAATCACCTCCAGTATTTACTCTACTGGAAGATCCGGGATTCATAGCAATTCTTATATAGTCATTCTTTTTTTGATTGCAACTGACGAACGGAGGATCGTCTAATCTAAATTTATTTTCGATAAGCGAAGACATTTTTATAAAAAATAATTTGACTTTTTGTTTTTCTCACACACAGAAAAAATTCTGCAAAAATAATTTTACTAAAATAATTTTACTAAAAAAAATTTACTAAAAAAATTTTACTAAAAAAAATTTTACTAAAAAACATAATTTTACAATTTTGCTAGACCAGCTCCGCTACAGCTTTGCTGGTTAAACCGAAGGTTGCTGCTCACGCCATTTCCTCTTATTTCTTCAATTGAATGAACCGTAGGTTTAATTGAACGAACCGTAGGTTCAATTGAACGTTTTATGGCTACGCCTGATTTCTTCTAATGTTTACTATCAGACGGAGCTCCGCTCCTCAAGGTTTCCCCAACAGCTATGTTAGCAATTTTATTTTTTGTTTCCTCTGAAAGTTTTTTTAAATTTTTTAGTTCTTCGGAATCATTCCTAAGTTTACGAATAGCTTCTAGTTGTTTTAATTCGTCTTGAGACTTGACAGCATTTGATATTGCACTAGCTGTACTACCTATAGCAGCTGCTCCTTTTACAGCATGTGTAATCAAATCTTTATTATTTTTATTAAGTTAACGATACTTCCAATACCAGAGAAGATGCCAGCTCCTTCCGTGTGAACGGCACCTGCGATGCCTAGGAACTTTTGTGTTCCGACTGTTTCTCTATTATCATAATGATAAACAGGATTCATACGTGGTTCATGAGCAATTCTTTGATTTGAAGCAAAATGTTTAAGATTGTGTTTATAAATTATAGGCATTTTTAGGATTAAATTTGACTTTTGGGAAAAAATATTTACGATCGGCTAAAGCCTCTGAACAAAGTTCTATTGGTTAGTAACCTGAGGACCTTTGGTCCGTTTAATATTTGCGCTAAGATTTACGTTTAGGATTGGTTAGTAACCTGAGGACCTTTTGTCCGATCGGCTAAAGCCTCTGGACAAGGTTCTATAGGTTAGAAACCCAAGACTTCGTCGATCAAGATTTACGTTTGTGAATGGACAACAACCTCGAGATAACTTTATTAATTGACTGTTGCACTTTATCTATTGCGTCAGGCAGCGTATGATTTACTTTAATTTCTTTTCTATTAACTTGCATTTTCTGCTGATTAATCTTCAACGCCGTTTTAAGAGCATTTAACTTAATTTTAAGAACATCTAATTGTCTTTTAACAGAATCTAACTGTTCTTTATTTTCTTTAGAGTTTTCGTGTAAATTTTTCTTTAATTCATTTTCTAAATTGATTTTAAGAGATTTCATTTTATCAACTTTTTGATTAAGTGAGTTTACTTCATTTATTATTCTATTCATCTTTTTCATTTGTTGAGTAATCTTAGAACTCAATTCATCAACACTTTTTTGGAATGTAGTTTGTAACTGCTTTAAATTTGTTTTAATTCTTTCAGGTAGTTTTTCTATTTCATCTTCTAATTGTTCTTTTAACATTTTTTTCTGATGTTTATTTTTAATGACTGTAGATTTTAAATTTAAAGAAAATAATATTAAAATTTTTGATTGTTCTGAAATCTTTTTAAAAAGTTTTGCTATATCTGCTTCTAGCTCTCTATCCTTTTTATCAAGTTTTAATAATTTTTCGTTTAATGATTTATCATTAAGTTTAAGCAACTTTAATTCATTCATCAGTGGAACCAAAACATCGTTTATATATTTTTCTTTTAAATCATTGATTTGTGTATCAACATATTGTTTATTTGTTAACTCTGTATTTTGTTGCGGAAGAATAGAAAGATGCAATGGACCAGATAAAACGTCTCCAGTTTTCATGATATAATTTTCTATTTCTATTTCTAATTCACGATTATTCGGGATATATGCACCTCCACCAACATTTGGTAACATCATTTTTTAACAAAAAAAATAAAATTTTTTCTAATAAAAATAAAAAAATGGAAAAAGCAAATTTAAAAAAATTATATTCGCCCGCATCATCCTGTTCTTCTTATTTGACGAGATCAACGGGATTTGAAAATAAATGTTTTGATAATAATAATAATTTAATACTATTACAAATCCATGTATAGATGTTAATATTTTATTTCAGTTACAAGCCGAAATATTTAGAGAACAAACAAAAGGTTTACCTTCTATAGAAACTAACTATTGTTTATTTCCAGGATACCCGTTTATAAAATTTATGGAGATTGTAAGCAAATATAATGATGTAGCCTATGTTGAATTAAATAAAGAAAATATGGTTATTATTGGTCATAATAATGTTTATGGTTTTATTAGAGCAGTATTACCAATTAGTAATACTGAGTGGATAGAAACTAAAATTATTAATTATATTAATATTAAAGAATTAGTTAAAAAATTAAAATCTTTTTCCAAAGAAAAAATTAGATTATTTGTTGATGAACAAAACCAATATAATATTCATATCGAGAGTAAAAAACATAATGAAGAATTATTATGTCAAGTTTATTACAGAGATACAATTTATAAACAAGAAACTTTAGAAATGCCCCAAAGATATAATGATGATACATATATAGGAGTATATTCAAACTTAAATATTAATTTATTAAAATCTTACATAAATGGCTTAGCTCAACAAGAAAAACTTTATATGTGGACAACACCTTATACTATTAACAATGTCCATAATCATAATCATAATAAACGAACCGAAGGTTCTAGGGCTTTGCCCGATCTTAAAGAATCTTATGATAATAATGATGATAATAATATAGATGATGATAATATAGATGATGATTCTGAAACATCTGAAAAAAGTGTAAATGGTAAAAAAGATTATAAAAATATTAGTAATTATAAAAATTTAAGTGAAGAAAAATTTGTATCTCATACTGATGTACATGATATTAATACTACATATAATCAAAATTTATCTAAATTTCATTTTCTTACAATTGAAAATAATAATGATGGTATAGTTGAAGATACTGTTCGACAACTATGTGTCGGGTCTACAAAATTTAAATTAGGATTTACATCTAATCAATTTAAAATTTTATCATCTTTAATAAAAACTAAAAGTGATTCAGATTATGGTGGTGTTATTAAATTTTCCAAAAGAGAACAAAGACCAATATTTTTCTCTATTATATTATTATCAGATAAAAGATGTAATTTAGAGTTAGATATTCCAATAAGAGAATGGTATCCAATCCCAAAAAGTGTAATTTATGATGTTGAAGAAACAATTTATGATGATGATGAAGAATCAATTGATGATGATGATGAAGAATCAATAGTTAGTGAAAATAAATTTAAATTATCTTTTGATAAAACGTTATATGATAAAGCTTAATATGATAAAGAAAATAAAATAACTAAAGAATGTGAAATATATAATAATATATGATAACTCTCAAGTTTTTGATATTAGAATGTTTATATCTAAAATTAAAACACAAATTTTTCTTTAAAAAATAAAAAATGGAAAATACCAAGTTTTATTGTGTCATATGTAAAAAAAAGTTGCAAACAGAAAGAAGTTATCAATCTCATTTAAATAGTAAATTGCATTTACAAAATGTAGAACGAGTTGATGAAGGAAATATATTAAAATTAAATAGTTATAAAAACTATCTAGAAACATTGCCTACTGATATAAAACTTAAAAAAATGTTTGATGATTATTCACATTCGGAATATAAAAAAGTTTTTAATACTGAAGATGAGTCCATACCCGATGAAAGATATTTATTTAATGATACTGATGAATTTAACGAAATAGATGAATTTGATGAAACTAAAAAAACCGATGAAGCGGTAACAGATATAAAATATTTATTTAATGAATCTGTTCGAACCGAAGGTTCCAGGGCTTCGCCCGTTGAACATAATGAAACCGATGAAACTTTTTATAATGTATTAACAAACTTTTATAATATATTTAAGGAATCTTTCAAATGTTATATGAATGTAGAAGTACTTTATACAAAAAATGGACCTGATGGAATTCCTGAAGAAATAATACAAGGACATTTTACAAATTCACAAGAAATTCATAATGTAAATGATATACAACCCATATTTGAACAAATGATACTTAAATTAGAAAATTGTATAATTGAAGCCCAGTTACGTGAATCTGGTTGGAGATTTGTTAAAATACTATCTAAGAAAATAGTAATTGATAAATATAAAAATAATACTGGTGGTAGTTATGTTCCTTTACCTTTCAGTTCACCACAAATAATCAACATAAAAAATGAAGATGATTATTGTTTTCTGTGGAGTATTATAGCACATTTACATCCTGCAAAAATATCACAAAGAAAGACTAAGTCATTACAATAAAGAAGAATACATAAATGAATTTGATCTCTCTGATGGCTTAGATGAATTTCCATATGATTATAATAGGTTACAAAAGTTTCATAAAAAGAATAAAAATTTAATTGAAGTAAATGTTTTTGAATTAAATGTGAATTATGTTTCTATTGGTAAAATTACTCCACTTTACTCAGATTCAAAAAAAAATTATTTGAATAATAAAAATTTATGTCAATCAGAAATAGTATGTAATGATAGAGGAAATTACATGCATCATAATATTTTTTACCAAGGAAATATAATATGTACTGAAAAATTTCAAATTATTAAAACATTATCACCAATAATGATTAATCATAATAATTATAAAGGACGTAATTATAATTATGATTCCGATTATCTATCTTTATCTTTAGAATATCAACAAAAATTACAAAATTTAAATGAAAGTTTACAAAAATGTAAAACAGATTATCAACAGCAAACAAAAATATTAGTACAAGAATATGGCCATAAATATCAAAATAAGATAGAAACGATTCAAAAATTAAATGAAGACAATAAAGAATTAAATAATGAAGAAAATGAAACCAATCAAAAAATAAATGAATCTTTAAAAAAATGTCTACAACAATATAAAGAACAATATGATAAAGAATATAGTTATCAGCTACAAATATTAAATCAAAATTTTCATCGAAATACATTTAATCTTGCAAAAGAAATTAATGAAACACATGAAATATATAAAGATGAATTTGAAAAACTAGAACAGTCAAAACAACCAGCACAAGCGAATATATTATATTATCAGGGTCATTTTATATTGTGTAAAGATATTTCTATATTTACAAAAACTTCAGATAATACAAATTTTCCTTGTCTTCAATGTATGACAAGTTTTAGAACTAAAGAAGAAATGAATAGACATTTGGAGAATTGTCAACAAAACGAAGCAGTTGAAAATACTTTTCCTAAAGATGATTATTTATAATACAATAAATGGTATTTCAAAAATAAAGTACCCTTTACAATATATTGTGATTTCGAAGCATATAATGTTAATATGATACAAAATCGAACGGAAAGTTCCAGGGCTTCGCCCGATTCTGAAAATGATAATTATGAAAAAAGTGCAGCTGAACAAAGTAAAGAAAAATATTTATTTGAACAAAAACCATTATGTTGGGGAATGTACATTCATTCAAATTATCCTGAATTATTTAAATCAGAATATTATCAATACTATGGTGAAGATAGTTCAGAAATGTTTACAAAGAGAGTAGAAGAATTACAAGGACGTTTTTCACAATTGCTTGAAACAAATATTCCAATGATGCCATTAACAGAAAAAGAAAAATTAATTTTTATTAATGAAACAAAATGTTATTACTGTGGAAAAGAATTTACAAAAAATTATAAAAATGGCAAAGGTAGATATCTTGATAAGGTAAAAGATCATGATCATCTAAATGGATTATATAGAGGTGCAGCACATAATTCTTGTAATCTTAATGCTAATAAATTTAAATATAACTTTGTTCCTCTATATTTCTACAATGGTTCTAAATATGATTTCCATCTAGTAATGAAAGATTTATTTTCATCTGAAAAATTACAACAACAACAAATAAATGTACTATGTAAAACAGAAGAAGAATATTTTTTAATGCAATTAGGTTGCATTAGAATTTTAGATGCATTTAGATTTTTTACTCCTTATTCATTAGATGTTATGGGAAAAACTTTGAAATCTGAACAATGTAAAATATTAAATAAATATAATTTAAAACCTTTAAAAGGCATATTTCCGTATGAGTACATAACTGGAGATAAAACCTGTGGTTCACAGTCGAAGACTGATTTTAATTCTGTGAATAAAATTATGGAAGAAAAACAACTTCCTCCAATAAATAAATTTAAATCAACATTAAAACAATCACAATTATCTGAAGAAGACTATGCAGAAGCTGAAAAGAATTGGAGAGAGTTAAATTGTAAAACAATGTATGATTATACAATGAAATACCTTCAGATAGATATATTAATCCTTGCTGATCTTTTCGAAAACTTTCGTGATATGTGTTTAGAATATTACGGAATAGATCCACGTTATTGTTATTCTACACCAGGTTTAACATGGTTAGCAGGATTGAAACATGCAAATGTTAATCTTGAACATTATAAAGAAAAAAAATATGATAAATTATTATTTTTTGAATCTGGAATTAGAGGTGGAGTTTCATCAGTTTTAGGTAATAGATATGTTAAATGTTATAATAAGAAAATAAATCCACAAGAATATGGAATAATGAAACCTTTATCTCCAGAAGAAAAAGAAAAAATATTAGAAATTTTTCGAACGAAACGAGAAGGAGTAGAACGTGAAAATGCAATTGATGAATTTATGAGAGAAAACTATTTGTTATATTATGATTTTAATAGTTTATATTCTTCTTGCATGATACAAGAATTACCAACAGGTGAGATGGAATGGTGTAATATTCTAGATTATCAAAAAACATATGATGGAAATTATAATCATGGTTATATATATGAAGTTGATTTAGTATATCCTGATGAAATAAAAGATAAAACAAAATATTTTCCTTTCCGTCCCGAAAACAAAATTCCTAATAAAGAAGATTTTTCAGATTATCAAAAACCTTTAATTCCTAAAAAATACAGACCAACAAAAAAACTTATGTTAACACAAAGCAATAAAGGAAAGTATGTTGTTGAAGGAAGAATGCTAGATTGGTATTTAGATCATGGAATGATTCTCACCAAAATACATCGAAAACTATTTTATCAAAAATTTAGGTGGTTAAAAAATTATATAGAGTTCAATATTGAAAAACGTAAAATAGCTAAAAGAAATAAAGATGATTTTGGAAACGTGTTCTTCAAATTAATGAATAATGCATTTTATGGTAAGACTTTAGAAAATGTGCGTAATAGACAAAATATTGAAATAGTTTATGATAGAGATGGGTTTCAAAATTTAACAAAGAAACCTACATATAAAAGAACTACTAGATTTAGTGATAATCTATGTGCTGTACATTTACGTCGAATCAGCGTAAAACATAAGTTTAATTTTATAGGATTTACTATATTAGAATTAGCTAAACTATTTATGTATAGATTTATATATGATTATTTGGCACCTGCTTATGGCAAAAACTATAAATTACACTTTACAGATACGGATTCCGTTTTCTTAGAATTAACAATACCGTATAATTCTTCACTTGATAAAGAAAATAATAAAATAAAAGACATCATTCATCCTTCTGATTTATGTAAAGTAAAAGATGAACTAGAAGGAAATGAACATTTCATAACAGAAGCTATATTTTTAAAATCTAAATGTTACTGTTATGATACAACTAATAATATTAAACCACATAAAACATTAAAAGGAATTTCAAAGGCATCAGTGGCTAACCAAATAACATTTCAAGATTATAAGAATACATTATTTAATAACAAAATAAAAACAGCATGTAATTATAGACTTAATTCAAAGAAACATAAAATGTATTTAAAAGAGGAACATAAACTAGCATTAGATCCATTTGATGATAAAAGAAAAATTTTACCTGATGGAATAACTTCCTTACCGTTTTAATTTTCTAATTTCTAAGATAGACAAATTTGATATATATATATATATATATATATATATATATATATATATATACATATATATATATATATATATATAAAATAAAAAAATAAAATATTATAACACTATATTTGTATATTTTTTATCACTCGGTAAACAAATGTTCTATAACTCTATCATGAATTTTTTTATCAATATCAATTGTAATGAAGCCATAATCTTTTGACCAAGCATTGTTACACGATTGTTTAAATTCATCTTTATTTCTTACACAAATCTCTTAACAAATCACTTAAGTTTCTTGCATTTATTTCAAATAGTATAAATATATTTGCATTCTTTCTAATAACACTTCCGTCTAATGAATACATACTTTGTGTTAAATAAATACACTACAGTTATTATGTCTACCTCTTGTGAAATAATTTCTCTGAACTGACTGATTTCCGTCAATAACACAATCATCAAAAATTACACAATGTTTCATTGTTTTATCTAGTTTACTAGGATCTTGCATATTACCACTATCATCTATTAATTGTATCTTTATATGCTTATTTTTATTAGATTCAACTAACTGATTATTTTTTGCTGCTTCTTCACACCACGAACTTATTTCTTCTTCATCTTCAGATTTTTCATATTCTTTGAATAATGAAGCAATTGCTGTTTTTTAAGATTATTTTCAAATCCATATTTTAAAAATTGATAGACGGGTTGTTCTGCTGTTGTTGTATAAATTAAAAGATTGTTATAATCCAAAAAATTTGGAGTCGTTAAAATTTTAAATAATAGATATGTTTTTCCACAACCTGATCTTCCGCAAATAACGGACAAAACTTTATTAGATAAATTTGGATGATGATTAGATTTAAGTTTCTTTTTATTTAATGGGGGTAGTTCACTCATTTTTCAATAAAAAAAATTATTTTGATTTTATTTTTATTTTTAAAGAAGAAGAAAATTAAACTTCTGTAGCTTCGCGTGGGAGTTTATACCTCCCGAACGGGAGTTTATACCTCCCGAACGAAAAGATCTATCATAATCTCTTCACCTCCAAAATTTATTTCTTGTCCTTTCTCATCAGTGATTCTAATGCCAATGTTGTTAATAGTTTTTCTTGTAATAGGGAAATATATTAATGTTTGTGGAATTACATTTAATCTATAACCAATGGGTACAGTAAAAGCTGGAAAGCTGAATATTAAATTTGACAATTTACCATTTATATATCCTCCTTCAATAATGTCACAATGTACAACAATTGAATTTATTTCAGTTATTTTTTGAATCTTCTCACCTAAATGATAACCTTGACTATAGGTTTGTTTATTAAATCCTAATAGCTTTGACAATGATCTATCATGATTAAAATCAACTTGATGATTTTCGTCTAAAGTAAGAGAAAATTTATTAACTGCCGGTTCAACTGCAAAATGTAATTGTTTCTTATCTTTAAATGGTATACCTAAATGTCTCTTAATTTCATTTGATATTGATTCAACTTCGTAAGAACCAGGAAGAAAAGTTTGTATTTTCCATGTTTTGCCTTTATCAGTAGAATATCTAAATTGATCATTCACATCTTTTATAACATTTTGAATAGTGTTAAATGTAGAGAAACTAGTCAATGCAATTTGATAATTTTTATTTTGTTCCAAATGTAGAATGGTTTCTAAATTACAAGTGTGTGATGAAGTAGTTGTTATAATTTTTAACGTCGTACTAAATTTTGATGAACCCAAAATCTCTGTCAAATTTTCTAAATGATTATTAATTTTGTCTAAATCTGCTGAACACATTTTTTAATTAAAATTTTAAATAAACATTTTTTATAAAAAAAATAAAAACAACAACATATTTCAGCTACGGGCGAAGCCCTTAAAGACATCAGAGATGTCCGGTTATACTTTTATAATCCTCTTCATTTAGAATCTTCTTTTCTAACAGTCTTTTCAATACAGCATGAATTTCATTGAAACTAGAATTATGTCCTTCTTTTATTGCTGATATTAAAATATTTAATCTATTTAGTAATTCTTGCGGATCATCTGGTAAGAATACAGTTGTTTCTGTTTTCTGTTTTTCAGATAAACCTTTTCTTACTTTAACTCCCGTTGATAATAAATTTTCTAATTGTTTATAACGTCTAAGAGATTTTACTGCACCAACTCTATCTAACATAGCTTTATATTTTATGAGATCTTCTACAGCATAATTATTTAAATCTGCTCCTCTTAAAAGATCAACAAAATTTCTATCTAAATTAAAAGGATATTTATCTGGTGAAAAAATTAAACCTCGAAAAGGTTGTGGAAATATTTCTCTTTGTCCGAGATAAAATCTAGGTATTGTTTTTCCATCTATAAATGAAATAGAATGTTCAAATTGCATAGATTTTGGTAATTTCTTATTAATGTTTGATTCTAGTAATCCATAGTCATCTAATATAGTTTTGTGTTCTGGATCTGTTATATCAATTTGTTTATCATTATTTGTACTTTCTTTTTCAAGAGTTTTAAATGGTTTCATAGTTTTCTCAAAATCAGTTTTTACTTGCTCGGTTTGCTGCATTTTTTCAAATATATCAGATTGAATACCAGCTTTTATCATTCTATGTTGAAGATGATTTTCTTTCATAATATTTCTTTGTTTTATTAACTCTTCTAATTGTTTAATTCTTTTTTGATTATCAGCTTTAATTTTATCCATTTTTAAAATATAATATTTGAATTTTGTGGTAACATTGGAATACAACAAAAACATTTTACTGAACAAATTATTTTTTTATTGCTTTGTTGTCTGACATCTTTTCGTTTAAAGTTTTCTCGTTTTAAGTTTTGTTTAATAAAGTTTTGTTTAATAAAGTTTTGCTTAAATTTTCGCTGAAAGTTTTTAGCTCTTCTAAAAAATGTTTATCATTTTCTTCATTAGAAATTTTACCATCACTAGAAATTTTGCCATCACTAGAAATTTTACCAACCTGTTTATTCTTGTCATTAACTTGTGTCTGTAATTGAAATGATATTTGATTTACTTCATTAGCTATTTGATCAAATTTTTCAATCTCATCTAACGTAATAACATTATCATCACATACTCTTTGAAAGTAGTAATGCAATTTGTCATAGACTTCTTTAATATGTAAATGCTTAGTTTTTAATGATTTTCGTTTCTTAGTTATTAAAGATTTATCTAACATTGTAACAAGTGAAGTTGCAAAAACACCCGTACCTGTTAAAGCTGTAGCAACTACTGGAATTACTAAAACACCTGAAGATATAACAATTGTTAAAGCACCTAAACTTATTGTTAAGAATATGCCAATTCCTTGTGTTACATTCTTAACTTTAGTCCATCTCTTTCTTAATTTTTTATAATGCTCTAATCTTAATAATAATTGAGATTCCTTATCTTTCATATAACGTACTCTATCTTTGTGTTTTTCTTTACTCAATTCACTTATTTTTAACTGAGATAACGAAGGATATATTCTTGCGGTTTCATCCATTTCTGAAGTTCCTTCCACTTTTGTTTCTTCCATTTTGAAAGAAATATTTTTAGTCACATGATATATTTTAAAAACCTGAAAGATGGATAAAATTCATGAATTTGAGATTCTTAACTTTTATGATTTTTTCGGTGTCCTGGAACGGTCATGATTTAAGCAATGAAAAATGTCATAATCACAAATTTGAGATTCTTAGCTTTTATGATTTTCGGTGTCCTGGAACGGTCATGATTTTAAGGGTGAAAATTGTAATTCTCAAATTTGAGATTTTGAAAAATTTGAAAATTGGGTATTTTTAAAAACGCCCAAATTTATGAATTTAGGTCTTCATAACCTGAAAAAGGGTTCAAATTCATGAATTTATGTCGTTTTTAAAAATGCCATTTTTTGAAAAAATGGTACTTTTTGAATGGACTAAATTCATGTATTTAGGTCTTAAAAACCTGAAAAAAGGTTCAAATTCATGAATTTATGTCGTTTTTAAAGATACTATTTTTTTGAATTTTATGGTGTCCTGGAACGGTCTTTTGCCCATTACTGATGGCAACATTGTAGCTTCACATGTTATTCAATATTGTTTGTTATCTCATGATACCAAATTTGATTGCGAATGACTTTTGAGTTTAAGCTGATCTTAGAGGGAAAGACAACTACAAGCCAAATATGCAGACCAAATTTTGTATTACGCACAGTGAGTGAAATTCATTTATTCAATGCTTGCATCACGCTCGTGCATGTACGTTACGTTATAAGATCACAAAATGTGAATATTTTGCTTCCTCACATGATCGTGCATGACTGGTTGGCCTACATAAACAAATCAGCACAAATCTTTCTTCAAAATGAAAGCTATCATTATACTCATAGCTCAACACTGAAAACAGAATGTTGGCAAAGTTCTCACAGCAGTAATTGATGAGTTTGAGATCTCCACAGATGTTTTGAGGTTCCTAAGATGCAGCAATTATGGCTCAGCTTAGGCCTATTTACAATTAGCATGATAAAATAGAAAAAATGGCCAAGTGTAAAGATTGTGCTGCATGTGATAACTCAATTTCATTAAAATCAACTATCTGAGGTTACATGGCGACAGCAAACATCGTAAAACCGACTCTTAGTGCAACTGATGATGCTGTGCTAAATGTCGCTGAAATACAAAAACACCACATTTTCGCATGTGTTTCCTAGAAGGCTGAAAGACACTCAAAGACACTCAAAGGATTAACTATATCGACTTACTACACGCAAGCATCACAGTTTTACTTAAAATCAAATTTCCTAATGATTTGATATCGATTTAACCAGGTAAACTAAGAATTAGTAAAAGGGGTTCACTGAGGTCTCTGAGGTTCACTCAGTCTCTGAGGGTTAAGCTCATGCCAGGGTCTGCATAATGTGCAATAGTCAAACGGGGGTATCAGTTTGAAAATATAATTAGGATACATGTATCAAAAGCTGAATATCTTGACATATTTAAGTTTAACAAAACTTAAATTATGCTAAGTTTGAGGTAGGAGAGTTTGACAATATGACATTATTATTGGTGGAGATTCATAAACCATACATCAAATGAACCATTTCATTGTGGCAGCCCAGAACATGTTGGCTTTTTTGGAATTCAAGGTCAACCTACAAATTGAAAGTCAAATGTCAAAAGATGGACAATTTCGTTGAGCTCAGTTTTTCTTCGCATCTCAGCAATTTTGCAATAGTTTAGTTTAATATAAAATTAGAATATATGATACGAGGTTAGTTGATGACTGCTCAGAGACTTATTGTCCGTATGCTAGCACTTTAACCCTCGAGACCCCTTTTATAAATTCTTAGTTTACCTGCTTAAATCGATATCAAATCATTAGAAAAGTTGATTTTAAGTATATCAATGATGTTTGCGTTTAGTACGTCGATATAGTTAATCCTTTGAGCATCTTTCAGCCTTCTAGGAAACACATGGAAAAATGTGGTGTTTTTGTATTTCGACGACATTTAGCACAGTATCAGTTGTACTGAGAGTCGATTTCACGATGTTTGCTGTCGCCATGCAACCTCAGATAGTTAATCTTAATGAAACTGATTTATTGCATACAGCATAGCCCTTACACTTGGCCATTTTTTAAAATTTATCCGTACCACTCGAAAATAGGCCGAAACTGAGCCATAATTGCTGCATTTTATCTATGGGTTGAGATGCTGCTATTCCTATGCAACTCATTAACCCATTTAGCGCCAGTGTAACGTTTTCGTTACAGCACTTTTCGGAATCTGCTGTCTTCTCCAGCTTGCGACATATGATACAAGATTTTGATTACCATACATTATTTATCACATATTTTCAGGTAAACAATCGCCAATTCAAAATTTATCACGTTTTAGTGCTATATTTTATCACGAAATTAGACAAAAATGGGCCTAAAATCTGCTAATAAACTGAAAGGGTCAGCGTATGAACGTCCACATGTAATTTACTGTCAATGTCATTTGCGTGATCTCATTATCCATCAAATACCGAAAATAGCAATCAATACTTGCTCGGATATTCATTCATGACATGGCACGTAATTTTTTTGAACCGTAACGTTTTAGTTACACTGGCGTAATATGATATACAAATGTTAAATACAGCAACAATATAAATGAAGTAAATGGTGGTGAATACTATCAATTTTCTTTAAAACTAGTGTTTGTTGAATACTGGAAACGAACAATTTCATTGGAATATTGCATTCTTAGTGTATTCTAGGAGTCTGTAATGCCTGCTGCTATTTATAGTCTATGGCTTTCCCGTCACAAAACCAACCGAAGTCAATTGCCGTAGTAATTTCCTCAACATTAGACTTGTTAGCTTATGTACAGAAGCAAGTCAAAGAGAGATCAAATCTCAAGCATCTTCTCTTATAGCTTAATCATAAACATTGCAGGGTGCCAGTTCGCCTGGGCATAGAATACAAAGATGTCATCCGACTCGAGCAATTTCAATCCAAAACTTCTTTGGCTGTAGACGATGCGTCTCTCCCTACAAGGGCACGTCGGAGGCTCGAGATGACCCAAACTGGTTTAAAATATCTATAAAGGCTTAGCTTGATTACATCAACCTGTGTAGCTATCTGAAGACAATACCCAAGCTGTTGCTAACTATGGATAAAGAAGTTACTGAAATATGCAATAGGCCTAATGCCGACGATCACGGTATATGAATGTTGCCACAAAACCTCCATAAGTAAATGCTTCATCAGAGTTTTGAGACGATGATGAGTTTATATGCCTCAGAGGTAAGTCTCTCAAAGATAGGGTTATTGTAATGAACTGGTCATCATGTATTATTCTTAATTATAACATTCTGAAATACTTACCACCGTTTTTATAGAAAATTTGCCGATATTTACATAGGCGGCCTTAAATGGGATCAATGCTGAATTGAGTGCGAATTAAGTACTGTGCTTTCGAACTCAAAGAGTGCTAGTTTTTGGTACTGATTTCTTTGTTGCAGTTAGTATTCAGGTTCCGTGCTCTTTCCAGCACTCATTTGAAACTTCATGATTAACAGCAGGGCTATGCGATTCGAGACGAGAAAGATCTTTGATGACTCCTCTGATTCCGCATTTTCCTTTCACATGTATCTGATTTACTCATTATCTCGATTTAAGCACAGGTATGCTGAGGATTTCAACAAAGCTATGTTATTGTCAGTGCCTTGACTATAAGTAATTACAATGCATAAAATTACATTTTTCACTAGAATTTGTGAAAAAGTTTGATCTTTTGCAGCATTTAAAAGGGGAAAACAACGCAAAGTGCATGCAAAGCCTTTCGACCGGTTCTCTTTCAGGCATTACAACCGGTGTGAAACAGATGCATTTGAAGTGGTTTACACTATTGAAGTGATATATAAAATATATATTAAAGCTAAATATAGTTGCCGTTAAAAGGCAAAACGACGTATTTCGGAATATCATGGTATTGAGAAAATTGAAGACAAAGTTGAGTGATATTTCATCATTCTACGTCAGCTTTTAAAATCTCTAAATTTTGATCTTTCAATTAAACATCAGAACAACGTATTTTGAAATACACTTAAGCCATGAGACATTCAAAGGCAAAACAACTTGTTTAGAGATTAAACAAATTAATGCTGACCTCGATATCTAAGTCATTTATTGTCTTCTTAGTAGCAGGCAGCCGCCTCAGGATAGTAGCCGAGCGTTGACTAGCATAGTTATGTGATGAATGATGATATTTTATTTATCGTTAGTGGGAATCTTTGAAAAAGTCGAGCTTCATTTCATACTCACTCATCGTTTTCTGAACATTCGACCAGTCACTGCCAAAGTCATCTTTATCAGTGCAGTGCAATCTATAGTTGGCCGAACAATATCTTTTTTAACCCTCTAACATCCAAGAAAAAATATTACGTTAACGTCCAGTCGGGCCTTTGAGGCCCCCAGTGTATTTTTCATGATAGTGACTAACTGTTTGTTTAGTTATGATACTGAACTCAATATGGATAACCTTGAACCCTAAATGATAACCTTGACTATAGGTTTGTTTATTAAATCCTAATAGCTTTGACAATGATCTATCATGATTAAAATCAACTTGATGATTTTCGTCTAAAGTAAGAGAAAATTTATTAACTGCCGGTTCAACTGCAAAATGTAATTGTTTCTTATCTTTAAATGTTATACCTAAATGTCTCTTAATTTCATTTGATATTGATTCAACTTCGTAAGAACCAGGAAGAAAAGTTTGTATTTTCCATGTTTTGCCTTTATCAGTAGAATATCTAAATTGATCATTCACATCTTTTATAACATTTTGAATAGTGTTAAATGTAGAGAAACTAGTCAATGCAATTTGATAATTTTTATTTTGTTCCAAATGTAGAATGGTTTCTAAATTACAAGTGTGTGATGAAGTAGTTGTTATAATTTTTAACGTCGTACTAAATTTTGATGAACCCAAAATCTCTGTCAAATTTTCTAAATGATTATTAATTTTGTCTAAATCTGCTGAACACATTTTTTAATTAAAATTTTAAATAAACATTTTTTATAAAAAAAATAAAAACAACAACATATTTCAGCTACGGGCGAAGCCCTTAAAGACATCAGAGATGTCCGGTTATACTTTTATAATCCTCTTCATTTAGAATCTTCTTTTCTAACAGTCTTTTCAATACAGCATGAATTTCATTGAAACTAGAATTATGTCCTTCTTTTATTGCTGATATTAAAATATTTAATCTATTTAGTAATTCTTGCGGATCATCTGGTAAGAATACAGTTGTTTCTGTTTTCTGTTTTTCAGATAAACCTTTTCTTACTTTAACTCCCGTTGATAATAAATTTTCTAATTGTTTATAACGTCTAAGAGATTTTACTGCACCAACTCTATCTAACATAGCTTTATATTTTATGAGATCTTCTACAGCATAATTATTTAAATCTGCTCCTCTTAAAAGATCAACAAAATTTCTATCTAAATTAAAAGGATATTTATCTGGTGAAAAAATTAAACCTCGAAAAGGTTGTGGAAATATTTCTTTTTGTCCGAGATAAAATCTAGGTATTGTTTTTCCATCTATAAATGAAATAGAATGTTCAAATTGCATAGATTTTGGTAATGTCTTATTAATGTTTGATTCTAGTAATCCATAGTCATCTAATATAGTTTTGTGCTCTGGATCTGTTATATCAATTTGTTTATCATTATTTGTACTTTCTTTTTCAAGAGTTTTAAATGGTTTCATAGTTTTCTCAAAATCAGTTTTTACTTGCTCGGTTTGCTGCATTTTTTCAAATATATCAGATTGAATACCAGCTTTTATCATTCTATGTTGAAGATGATTTTCTTTCATAATATTTCTTTGTTTTATTAACTCTTCTAATTGTTTAATTCTTTTTTGAATATCAGCTTTAATTTTATCCATTTTTAAAATATAATATTTGAATTTTGTGGTAACATTGGAATACAACAAAAACATTTTACTGAACAAATTATTTTTTTATTGCTTTGTTGTCTGACATCTTTTCGTTTAAAGTTTTCTCGTTTTAAGTTTTGTTTAATAAAGTTTTGTTTAATAAAGTTTTGCTTAAATTTTCGCTGAAAGTTTTTAGCTCTTCTAAAAAATGTTTATCATTTTCTTCATTAGAAATTTTACCATCACTAGAAATTTTGCCATCACTAGAAATTTTACCAACCTGTTTATTCTTGTCATTAACTTGTGTCTGTAATTGAAATGATATTTGATTTACTTCATTAGCTATTTGATCAAATTTTTCAATCTCATCTAACGTAATAACATTATCATCACATACTCTTTGAAAGTAGTAATGCAATTTGTCATAGACTTCTTTAATATGTAAATGCTTAGTTTTTAATGATTTTCGTTTCTTAGTTATTAAAGATTTATCTAACATTGTAACAAGTGAAGTTGCAAAAACACCCGTACCTGTTAAAGCTGTAGCAACTACTGGAATTACTAAAACACCTGAAGATATAACAATTGTTAAAGCACCTAAACTTATTGTTAAGAATATGCCAATTCCTTGTGTTACATTCTTAACTTTAGTCCATCTCTTTCTTAATTTTTTATAATGCTCTAATCTTAATAATAATTGAGATTCCTTATCTTTCATATAACGTACTCTATCTTTGTGTTTTTCTTTACTCAATTCACTTATTTTTAACTGAGATAACGAAGGATATATTCTTGCGGTTTCATCCATTTCTGAAGTTCCTTCCACTTTTGTTTCTTCCATTTTGAAAGAAATATTTTTAGTCACATGATATATTTTAAAAACCTGAAAGATGGATAAAATTCATGAATTTGAGATTCTTAACTTTTATGATTTTTTCGGTGTCCTGGAACGGTCATGATTTAAGCAATGAAAAATGTCATAATCACAAATTTGAGATTCTTAGCTTTTATGATTTTCGGTGTCCTGGAACGGTCATGATTTTAAGGGTGAAAATTGTAATTCTCAAATTTGAGATTTTGAAAAATTTGAAAATTGGGTATTTTTAAAAACGCCCAAATTTATGAATTTAGGTCTTCATAACCTGAAAAAGGGTTCAAATTCATGAATTTATGTCGTTTTTAAAAATGCCATTTTTTGAAAAAATGGTACTTTTTGAATGGACTAAATTCATGTATTTAGGTCTTAAAAACCTGAAAAAGGGTTCAAATTCATGAATTTATGTCGTTTTTAAAGATACTATTTTTTTGAATTTTATGGTGTCCTGGAACGGTCTTTTGCCCATTACTGATGGCAACATTGTAGCTTCACATGTTATTCAATATTGTTTGTTATCTCATGATACCAAATTTGATTGCGAATGACTTTTGAGTTTAAGCTGATCTTAGAGGGAAAGACAACTACAAGCCAAATATGCAGACCAAATTTTGTATTACGCACAGTGAGTGAAATTCATTTATTCAATGCTTGCATCACGCTCGTGCATGTACGTTACGTTATAAGATCACAAAATGTGAATATTTTGCTTCCTCACATGATCGTGCATGACTGGTTGGCCTACATAAACAAATCAGCACAAATCTTTCTTCAAAATGAAAGCTATCATTATACTCATAGCTCAACACTGAAAACAGAATGTTGGCAAAGTTCTCACAGCAGTAATTGATGAGTTTGAGATCTCCACAGATGTTTTGAGGTTCCTAAGATGCAGCAATTATGGCTCAGCTTAGGCCTATTTACAATTAGCATGATAAAATAGAAAAAATGGCCAAGTGTAAAGATTGTGCTGCATGTGATAACTCAATTTCATTAAAATCAACTATCTGAGGTTACATGGCGACAGCAAACATCGTAAAACCGACTCTTAGTGCAACTGATGATGCTGTGCTAAATGTCGCTGAAATACAAAAACACCACATTTTCGCATGTGTTTCCTAGAAGGCTGAAAGACACTCAAAGACACTCAAAGGATTAACTATATCGACTTACTACACGCAAGCATCACAGTTTTACTTAAAATCAAATTTCCTAATGATTTGATATCGATTTAACCAGGTAAACTAAGAATTAGTAAAAGGGGTTCACTGAGGTCTCTGAGGTTCACTCAGGTCTCTGAGGGTTAAGCTCATGCCAGGGTCTGCATAATGTGCAATAGTCAAACGGGGGTATCAGTTTGAAAATATAATTAGGATACATGTATCAAAAGCTGAATATCTTGACATATTTAAGTTTAACAAAACTTAAATTATGCTAAGTTTGAGGTAGGAGAGTTTGACAATATGACATTATTATTGGTGGAGATTCATAAACCATACATCAAATGAACCATTTCATTGTGGCAGCCCAGAACATGTTGGCTTTTTTGGAATTCAAGGTCATCCTACAAATTGAAAGTCAAATGTCAAAAGATGGACAATTTCGTTGAGCTCAGTTTTTCTTCGCATCTCAGCAATTTTGCAATAGTTTAGTTTAATATAAAATTAGAATATATGATACGAGGTTAGTTGATGACTGCTCAGAGACTTATTGTCCGTATGCTAGCACTTTAACCCTCGGAGACCCCTTTTATAAATTCTTAGTTTACCTGCTTAAATCGATATCAAATCATTAGAAAAGTTGATTTTAAGTATATCAATGATGTTTGCGTTTAGTACGTCGATATAGTTAATCCTTTGAGCATCTTTCAGCCTTCTAGGAAACACATGGAAAAATGTGGTGTTTTTGTATTTCGACGACATTTAGCACAGTATCAGTTGTACTGAGAGTCGATTTCACGATGTTTGCTGTCGCCATGCAACCTCAGATAGTTAATCTTAATGAAACTGATTTATTGCATACAGCATAGCCCTTACACTTGGCCATTTTTTAAAATTCATCCGTACCACTCGAAAATAGGCCGAAACTGAGCCATAATTGCTGCATTTTATCTATGGGTTGAGATGCTGCTATTCCTATGCAACTCATTAACCCATTTAGCGCCAGTGTAACGTTTTCGTTACAGCACTTTTCGGAATCTGCTGTCTTCTCCAGCTTGCGACATATGATACAAGATTTTGATTACCATACATTATTTATCACATATTTTCAGGTAAACAATCGCCAATTCAAAATTTATCACGTTTTAGTGCTATATTTTATCACGAAATTAGACAAAAATGGGCCTAAAATCTGCTAATAAACTGAAAGGGTCAGCGTATGAACGTCCACATGTAATTTACTGTCAATGTCATTTGCGTGATCTCATTATCCATCAAATACCGAAAATAGCAATCAATACTTGCTCGGATATTCATTCATGACATGGCACGTAATTTTTTTGAACCGTAACGTTTTAGTTACACTGGCGTAATATGATATACAAATGTTAAATACAGCAACAATATAAATGAAGTAAATGGTGGTGAATACTATCAATTTTCTTTAAAACTAGTGTTTGTTGAATACTGGAAACGAACAATTTCATTGGAATATTGCATTCTTAGTGTATTCTAGGAGTCTGTAATGCCTGCTGCTATTTATAGTCTATGGCTTTCCCGTCACAAAACCAACCGAAGTCAATTGCCGTAGTAATTTCCTCAACATTAGACTTGTTAGCTTATGTACAGAAGCAAGTCAAAGAGAGATCAAATCTCAAGCATCTTCTCTTATAGCTTAATCATAAACATTGCAGGGTGCCAGTTCGCCTGGGCATAGAATACAAAGATGTCATCCGACTCGAGCAATTTCAATCCAAAACTTCTTTGGCTGTAGACGATGCGTCTCTCCCTACAAGGGCACGTCGGAGGCTCGAGATGACCCAAACTGGTTTAAAATATCTATAAAGGCTTAGCTTGATTACATCAACCTGTGTAGCTATCTGAAGACAATACCCAAGCTGTTGCTAACTATGGATAAAGAAGTTACTGAAATATGCAATAGGCCTAATGCCGACGATCACGGTATATGAATGTTGCCACAAAACCTCCATAAGTAAATGCTTCATCAGAGTTTTGAGACGATGATGAGTTTATATGCCTCAGAGGTAAGTCTCTCAAAGATAGGGTTATTGTAATGAACTGGTCATCATGTATTATTCTTAATTATAACATTCTGAAATACTTACCACCGTTTTTATAGAAAATTTGCCGATATTTACATAGGCGGCCTTAAATGGGATCAATGCTGAATTGAGTGCGAATTAAGTACTGTGCTTTCGAACTCAAAGAGTGCTAGTTTTTGGTACTGATTTCTTTGTTGCAGTTAGTATTCAGGTTCCGTGCTCTTTCCAGCACTCATTTGAAACTTCATGATTAACAGCAGGGCTATGCGATTCGAGACGAGAAAGATCTTTGATGACTCCTCTGATTCCGCATTTTCCTTTCACATGTATCTGATTTACTCATTATCTCGATTTAAGCACAGGTATGCTGAGGATTTCAACAAAGCTATGTTATTGTCAGTGCCTTGACTATAAGTAATTACAATGCATAAAATTACATTTTTCACTAGAATTTGTGAAAAAGTTTGATCTTTTGCAGCATTTAAAAGGGGAAAACAACGCAAAGTGCATGCAAAGCCTTTCGACCGGTTCTCTTTCAGGCATTACACCGGTGTGAAACAGATGCATTTGAAGTGGTTTACACTATTGAAGTGATATATAAAATATATATTAAAGCTAAATATAGTTGCCGTTAAAAGGCAAAACGACGTATTTCGGAATATCATGGTATTGAGAAAATTGAAGACAAAGTTGAGTGATATTTCATCATTCTACGTCAGCTTTTAAAATCTCTAAATTTTGATCTTTCAATTAAACATCAGAACAACGTATTTTGAAATACACTTAAGCCATGAGACATTCAAAGGCAAAACAACTTGTTTAGAGATTAAACAAATTAATGCTGACCTCGATATCTAAGTCATTTATTGTCTTCTTAGTAGCAGGCAGCCGCCTCAGGATAGTAGCCGAGCGTTGACTAGCATAGTTATGTGATGAATGATGATATTTTATTTATCGTTAGTGGGAATCTTTGAAAAAGTCGAGCTTCATTTCATACTCACTCATCGTTTTCTGAACATTCGACCAGTCACTGCCAAAGTCATCTTTATCAGTGCAGTGCAATCTATAGTTGGCCGAACAATATCTTTTTTAACCCTCTAACATCCAAGAAAAAATATTACGTTAACGTCCAGTCGGGCCTTTGAGGCCCCCAGTGTATTTTTCATGATAGTGACTAACTGTTTGTTTAGTTATGATACTGAACTCAATATGGATAACCTTGAACCCTAAATGATAACCTTGACTATAGGTTTGTTTATTAAATCCTAATAGCTTTGACAATGATCTATCATGATTAAAATCAACTTGATGATTTTCGTCTAAAGTAAGAGAAAATTTATTAACTGCCGGTTCAACTGCAAAATGTAATTGTTTCTTATCTTTAAATGGTATACCTAAATGTCTCTTAATTTCATTTGATATTGATTCAACTTCGTAAGAACCAGGAAGAAAAGTTTGTATTTTCCATGTTTTGCCTTTATCAGTAGAATATCTAAATTGATCATTCACATCTTTTATAACATTTTGAATAGTGTTAAATGTAGAGAAACTAGTCAATGCAATTTGATAATTTTTATTTTGTTCCAAATGTAGAATGGTTTCTAAATTACAAGTGTGTGATGAAGTAGTTGTTATAATTTTTAACGTCGTACTAAATTTTGATGAACCCAAAATCTCTGTCAAATTTTCTAAATGATTATTAATTTTGTCTAAATCTGCTGAACACATTTTTTAATTAAAATTTTAAATAAACATTTTTTATAAAAAAAATAAAAACAACAACATATTTCAGCTACGGGCGAAGCCCTTAAAGACATCAGAGATGTCCGGTTATACTTTTATAATCCTCTTCATTTAGAATCTTCTTTTCTAACAGTCTTTTCAATACAGCATGAATTTCATTGAAACTAGAATTATGTCCTTCTTTTATTGCTGATATTAAAATATTTAATCTATTTAGTAATTCTTGCGGATCATCTGGTAAGAATACAGTTGTTTCTGTTTTCTGTTTTTCAGATAAACCTTTTCTTACTTTAACTCCCGTTGATAATAAATTTTCTAATTGTTTATAACGTCTAAGAGATTTTACTGCACCAACTCTATCTAACATAGCTTTATATTTTATGAGATCTTCTACAGCATAATTATTTAAATCTGCTCCTCTTAAAAGATCAACAAAATTTCTATCTAAATTAAAAGGATATTTATCTGGTGAAAAAATTAAACCTCGAAAAGGTTGTGGAAATATTTCTTTTTGTCCGAGATAAAATCTAGGTATTGTTTTTCCATCTATAAATGAAATAGAATGTTCAAATTGCATAGATTTTGGTAATGTCTTATTAATGTTTGATTCTAGTAATCCATAGTCATCTAATATAGTTTTGTGCTCTGGATCTGTTATATCAATTTGTTTATCATTATTTGTACTTTCTTTTTCAAGAGTTTTAAATGGTTTCATAGTTTTCTCAAAATCAGTTTTTACTTGCTCGGTTTGCTGCATTTTTTCAAATATATCAGATTGAATACCAGCTTTTATCATTCTATGTTGAAGATGATTTTCTTTCATAATATTTCTTTGTTTTATTAACTCTTCTAATTGTTTAATTCTTTTTTGATTATCAGCTTTAATTTTATCCATTTTTAAAATATAATATTTGAATTTTGTGGTAACATTGGAATACAACAAAAACATTTTACTGAACAAATTATTTTTTTATTGCTTTGTTGTCTGACATCTTTTCGTTTAAAGTTTTCTCGTTTTAAGTTTTGTTTAATAAAGTTTTGTTTAATAAAGTTTTGCTTAAATTTTCGCTGAAAGTTTTTAGCTCTTCTAAAAAATGTTTATCATTTTCTTCATTAGAAATTTTACCATCACTAGAAATTTTGCCATCACTAGAAATTTTACCAACCTGTTTATTCTTGTCATTAACTTGTGTCTGTAATTGAAATGATATTTGATTTACTTCATTAGCTATTTGATCAAATTTTTCAATCTCATCTAACGTAATAACATTATCATCACATACTCTTTGAAAGTAGTAATGCAATTTGTCATAGACTTCTTTAATATGTAAATGCTTAGTTTTTAATGATTTTCGTTTCTTAGTTATTAAAGATTTATCTAACATTGTAACAAGTGAAGTTGCAAAAACACCCGTACCTGTTAAAGCTGTAGCAACTACTGGAATTACTAAAACACCTGAAGATATAACAATTGTTAAAGCACCTAAACTTATTGTTAAGAATATGCCAATTCCTTGTGTTACATTCTTAACTTTAGTCCATCTCTTTCTTAATTTTTTATAATGCTCTAATCTTAATAATAATTGAGATTCCTTATCTTTCATATAACGTACTCTATCTTTGTGTTTTTCTTTACTCAATTCACTTATTTTTAACTGAGATAACGAAGGATATATTCTTGCGGTTTCATCCATTTCTGAAGTTCCTTCCACTTTTGTTTCTTCCATTTTGAAAGAAATATTTTTAGTCACATGATATATTTTAAAAACCTGAAAGATGGATAAAATTCATGAATTTGAGATTCTTAACTTTTATGATTTTTTCGGTGTCCTGGAACGGTCATGATTTAAGCAATGAAAAATGTCATAATCACAAATTTGAGATTCTTAGCTTTTATGATTTTCGGTGTCCTGGAACGGTCATGATTTTAAGGGTGAAAATTGTAATTCTCAAATTTGAGATTTTGAAAAATTTGAAAATTGGGTATTTTTAAAAACGCCCAAATTTATGAATTTAGGTCTTCATAACCTGAAAAAGGGTTCAAATTCATGAATTTATGTCGTTTTTAAAAATGCCATTTTTTGAAAAAATGGTACTTTTTGAATGGACTAAATTCATGTATTTAGGTCTTAAAAACCTGAAAAAGGGTTCAAATTCATGAATTTATGTCGTTTTTAAAGATACTATTTTTTTGAATTTTATGGTGTCCTGGAACGGTCTTTTGCCCATTACTGATGGCAACATTGTAGCTTCACATGTTATTCAATATTGTTTGTTATCTCATGATACCAAATTTGATTGCGAATGACTTTTGAGTTTAAGCTGATCTTAGAGGGAAAGACAACTACAAGCCAAATATGCAGACCAAATTTTGTATTACGCACAGTGAGTGAAATTCATTTATTCAATGCTTGCATCACGCTCGTGCATGTACGTTACGTTATAAGATCACAAAATGTGAATATTTTGCTTCCTCACATGATCGTGCATGACTGGTTGGCCTACATAAACAAATCAGCACAAATCTTTCTTCAAAATGAAAGCTATCATTATACTCATAGCTCAACACTGAAAACAGAATGTTGGCAAAGTTCTCACAGCAGTAATTGATGAGTTTGAGATCTCCACAGATGTTTTGAGGTTCCTAAGATGCAGCAATTATGGCTCAGCTTAGGCCTATTTACAATTAGCATGATAAAATAGAAAAAATGGCCAAGTGTAAAGATTGTGCTGCATGTGATAACTCAATTTCATTAAAATCAACTATCTGAGGTTACATGGCGACAGCAAACATCGTAAAACCGACTCTTAGTGCAACTGATGATGCTGTGCTAAATGTCGCTGAAATACAAAAACACCACATTTTCGCATGTGTTTCCTAGAAGGCTGAAAGACACTCAAAGACACTCAAAGGATTAACTATATCGACTTACTACACGCAAGCATCACAGTTTTACTTAAAATCAAATTTCCTAATGATTTGATATCGATTTAACCAGGTAAACTAAGAATTAGTAAAAGGGGTTCACTGAGGTCTCTGAGGTTCACTCAGGTCTCTGAGGGTTAAGCTCATGCCAGGGTCTGCATAATGTGCAATAGTCAAACGGGGGTATCAGTTTGAAAATATAATTAGGATACATGTATCAAAAGCTGAATATCTTGACATATTTAAGTTTAACAAAACTTAAATTATGCTAAGTTTGAGGTAGGAGAGTTTGACAATATGACATTATTATTGGTGGAGATTCATAAACCATACATCAAATGAACCATTTCATTGTGGCAGCCCAGAACATGTTGGCTTTTTTGGAATTCAAGGTCATCCTACAAATTGAAAGTCAAATGTCAAAAGATGGACAATTTCGTTGAGCTCAGTTTTTCTTCGCATCTCAGCAATTTTGCAATAGTTTAGTTTAATATAAAATTAGAATATATGATACGAGGTTAGTTGATGACTGCTCAGAGACTTATTGTCCGTATGCTAGCACTTTAACCCTCGGAGACCCCTTTTATAAATTCTTAGTTTACCTGCTTAAATCGATATCAAATCATTAGAAAAGTTGATTTTAAGTATATCAATGATGTTTGCGTTTAGTACGTCGATATAGTTAATCCTTTGAGCATCTTTCAGCCTTCTAGGAAACACATGGAAAAATGTGGTGTTTTTGTATTTCGACGACATTTAGCACAGTATCAGTTGTACTGAGAGTCGATTTCACGATGTTTGCTGTCGCCATGCAACCTCAGATAGTTAATCTTAATGAAACTGATTTATTGCATACAGCATAGCCCTTACACTTGGCCATTTTTTAAAATTCATCCGTACCACTCGAAAATAGGCCGAAACTGAGCCATAATTGCTGCATTTTATCTATGGGTTGAGATGCTGCTATTCCTATGCAACTCATTAACCCATTTAGCGCCAGTGTAACGTTTTCGTTACAGCACTTTTCGGAATCTGCTGTCTTCTCCAGCTTGCGACATATGATACAAGATTTTGATTACCATACATTATTTATCACATATTTTCAGGTAAACAATCGCCAATTCAAAATTTATCACGTTTTAGTGCTATATTTTATCACGAAATTAGACAAAAATGGGCCTAAAATCTGCTAATAAACTGAAAGGGTCAGCGTATGAACGTCCACATGTAATTTACTGTCAATGTCATTTGCGTGATCTCATTATCCATCAAATACCGAAAATAGCAATCAATACTTGCTCGGATATTCATTCATGACATGGCACGTAATTTTTTTGAACCGTAACGTTTTAGTTACACTGGCGTAATATGATATACAAATGTTAAATACAGCAACAATATAAATGAAGTAAATGGTGGTGAATACTATCAATTTTCTTTAAAACTAGTGTTTGTTGAATACTGGAAACGAACAATTTCATTGGAATATTGCATTCTTAGTGTATTCTAGGAGTCTGTAATGCCTGCTGCTATTTATAGTCTATGGCTTTCCCGTCACAAAACCAACCGAAGTCAATTGCCGTAGTAATTTCCTCAACATTAGACTTGTTAGCTTATGTACAGAAGCAAGTCAAAGAGAGATCAAATCTCAAGCATCTTCTCTTATAGCTTAATCATAAACATTGCAGGGTGCCAGTTCGCCTGGGCATAGAATACAAAGATGTCATCCGACTCGAGCAATTTCAATCCAAAACTTCTTTGGCTGTAGACGATGCGTCTCTCCCTACAAGGGCACGTCGGAGGCTCGAGATGACCCAAACTGGTTTAAAATATCTATAAAGGCTTAGCTTGATTACATCAACCTGTGTAGCTATCTGAAGACAATACCCAAGCTGTTGCTAACTATGGATAAAGAAGTTACTGAAATATGCAATAGGCCTAATGCCGACGATCACGGTATATGAATGTTGCCACAAAACCTCCATAAGTAAATGCTTCATCAGAGTTTTGAGACGATGATGAGTTTATATGCCTCAGAGGTAAGTCTCTCAAAGATAGGGTTATTGTAATGAACTGGTCATCATGTATTATTCTTAATTATAACATTCTGAAATACTTACCACCGTTTTTATAGAAAATTTGCCGATATTTACATAGGCGGCCTTAAATGGGATCAATGCTGAATTGAGTGCGAATTAAGTACTGTGCTTTCGAACTCAAAGAGTGCTAGTTTTTGGTACTGATTTCTTTGTTGCAGTTAGTATTCAGGTTCCGTGCTCTTTCCAGCACTCATTTGAAACTTCATGATTAACAGCAGGGCTATGCGATTCGAGACGAGAAAGATCTTTGATGACTCCTCTGATTCCGCATTTTCCTTTCACATGTATCTGATTTACTCATTATCTCGATTTAAGCACAGGTATGCTGAGGATTTCAACAAAGCTATGTTATTGTCAGTGCCTTGACTATAAGTAATTACAATGTATAAAATTACATTTTTCACTAGAATTTGTGAAAAAGTTTGATCTTTTGCAGCATTTAAAAGGGGAAAACAACGCAAAGTGCATGCAAAGCCTTTCGACCGGTTCTCTTTCAGGCATTACACCGGTGTGAAACAGATGCATTTGAAGTGGTTTACACTATTGAAGTGATATATAAAATATATATTAAAGCTAAATATAGTTGCCGTTAAAAGGCAAAACGACGTATTTCGGAATATCATGGTATTGAGAAAATTGAAGACAAAGTTGAGTGATATTTCATCATTCTACGTCAGCTTTTAAAATCTCTAAATTTTGATCTTTCAATTAAACATCAGAACAACGTATTTTGAAATACACTTAAGCCATGAGACATTCAAAGGCAAAACAACTTGTTTAGAGATTAAACAAATTAATGCTGACCTCGATATCTAAGTCATTTATTGTCTTCTTAGTAGCAGGCAGCCGCCTCAGGATAGTAGCCGAGCGTTGACTAGCATAGTTATGTGATGAATGATGATATTTTATTTATCGTTAGTGGGAATCTTTGAAAAAGTCGAGCTTCATTTCATACTCACTCATCGTTTTCTGAACATTCGACCAGTCACTGCCAAAGTCATCTTTATCAGTGCAGTGCAATCTATAGTTGGCCGAACAATATCTTTTTTAACACTCTAACATCCAAGAAAAAATATTACGTTAACGTCCAGTCGGGCCTTTGAGGCCCCCAGTGTATTTTTCATGATAGTGACTAACTGTTTGTTTAGTTATGATACTGAACTCAATATGGATGTTTAAGGAAAGTACACATCCAACATTTAGCATTAATAGCTCTATAGTATAACACATTACATACATATGTAATATACATTTACTGTACATTGATACATGTAGGCCTCTGAGACTACCTTGAAAATCAAAACAATTCAGATATAGAAGCTTTTTATAGCGTATCTATAAAATCAATCCGTTGCACAATGTTCGCAGATGATGCGACAATGTTGATTACAAACGTTTCTTTCGCATTCATGGCAGATCTGTCTCACCTTCCTCTCCAATAGTCGAGGACAAAGGTAGCAGCGGCGTCTGGCGAGATTGAAGGTTCCGCGAATAGGTCCTGGAGTTCCAGCCGAAGAGACCTCTGCTTCGTCAGACACCGCCATCAGCTGTGTTCCTAGTTCTATCAGGAACAAACGGCGTCTATGAGATGCTGCAGGGTAGTATTGAGGATGGATGGAGGTGTGGATGACAAAGGCATTGTAGGAGGCCATGTCAATTAGATTACAGAATATGGCAAATGGCCATCGCCTTGTCTTTCGTTTGCAAGAATATTACCTGCACACTTGATCAAGAGTGTCGACTCCGGCCTTGTTTCGATTGTAATCGAGAATCATTTTTGGCTTTCTTGGTTCCTCTGGCTGACATTCATCGTCATGATGAAACGTTGAAATAAGTGCCACGGCTTTCCTTTTCTTGGGAACGTAGGAAACTAGAGTGACGTCTCGTTGGAAGCCAAAAATACTTGTGAATGGTTCGCGACCGGTTATGGTTCCATTTCTTTCAGAAGCTCACCTTTATTCTTTCTCATTGTTCCGGAATATGTCAGATCACGACCAAGAAGTGCTCGGGCAACATCAAGGCTGGAGAAGAAATTGTCTGCAGTTATGTGACGACCGGTGTTCGAAAGAAATTCCGATAATTCCAAAACGATTCGAAATGCTTGTCCTACCTCACGATTCGCGCCGATGCGTCCGGTATAGATTTGAAAATTGCAACAATAGCTGTTTTCAGAGTCTGCCAGAATCCAGATTTTTACACCGTATTTTCCAGGCTTCGATAGAATATACTGTAGACTTTGAACGGGGATCTGCCTCGAAACGTCACCAGCTGCTCGTCAATAGTCACATTTTCTCCTGGTTTGTAGCAGCTCCGAAACCTTGAAGCAAAATACTGCGCTAGCTCTCTGATAGGAGCTGCTTTATCCGTGATGCGTTGGGCAACTCTGGTATCCCGATTATCAAATCTCAAGTACCCACGGATTTCACAAAATCGCTGACGAGACATGGCTCTGTTGAAGATACTGCGTCCATGATCATTGCTCCACATTTGTTGTATCGGTTCGTGCTTAGCTCTGTAGACACCAGCTAATAAACGTACACCAAAGAACGCGTAAATTTCCTCTGACTCAACGTCTTTCCAAGTGGCGTTTCTGCGATGACCTTCTTGATTACTAAACGTAACGATCTTATTCACAACTTCCGCAGTAAAAAAAAGTTTGAAAGCATGAGCGACGCTTTCAGCTCCAGAGATGGCCTGCCGAGTAGGTCCATTGGCTTCACGAAGAATGTTGTGACGTCGAGGTTGTCCACCGCTGCTGCTCACAGAATTACGATTCCAGACCTCCTGACCATTCTTTGACACCATTTGTCCGGAATGCCCTACATCGACGCTGTGAACACTCGAATTGGCCTGTTCTTCGTCGGCGGAGCTGTGCGATTCAGATGATGCGGTGCCGTCATCCTGCTCGGACTCATCAGACGTCAAATGAACGTCATCGTGAGTTTCAAAAAGTAACTGATTTGCCAAGTTGGCAGCGACTCGGCGTGGGCGAGACATGCAGAATGTCGAGTCGATCGTGTAGAAATGCGAACGTTGTCTGTGCAATCACTATGATGAGGCTGGGGATTTTAGGAGCGTCATGTGAATGGATGCGAAGTGATTCGATGACTTCTCACGTGACACAATTATGCAAGCAGAGCGATAACTGTATACGTGTGGCTGATGCAAGAATGGGACAGAACCATCGCGATGAAAACCATCTCTCTCGCTACGTATTCAACAGTGATGGAAATATTGACAATCACATGTGGCAGAATACACCTGTAATCATAAATTATTTGTTCAATTGTGATTTTATGATGCGTCAACTACACATTCAGTGAATTTTATTCAATCTATAATCTATCATGTACACTCTCAAAATGAATAACGCTATTTCACTAACGCTTTAGTTGCGCACCGATAACGGCTGATTCGACGGGTTTTCTTGTGTAATAACGGCATATATTGAGCTATGTATCAATTAGTTATTAAGAGCTAACGCTAATCTAACACATGTTTTAGTGTTATTATACCTAATATAACATCGGATTCAGCGTTAGATATCTGTTACTTATGCATCAATAACGGTTTTTATAGATAAGAACTGGCGTTAGTTTTCAAATAATAACGCTTGAAATGCCAGCTGAAACGCACAACTCTGCCGTTAGAATACCGTCATAATAGCGTTATCATCCATGGTTTCACCTAACGGCAAAATTCCTCTACAAACCCGTTAGAAAATAATGAGGTTACAAAAAGAATCAGACTGTATAAAATTAGGAATATTCTTAGGAATTACAAAAATGTATCAATTCATGAAACAAATCTACAAAAATCTGAAATAGGCTGTACATCTGAAAATGTATCAATTCATAAAACAAATCTACAAAAATCCGAAATAGGCTATACATCTGAAAATATATCAATTCATAAAACAAATCTACAAAAAAATGAAATATATCTTCTGAAACCTGCTATAACATAGAAATGCATGAAGACGAGTCATATACAAATCCAGAACATACCACTATTTTAAATTTCCCATTAACGATGAAAGACTTTGGGAACGCTTATTTTTCAAAGGGAAAGACGTTTTCAGAATTTGTTCTTGTAGTAGGCCAAGCATTTGACCAAATGAGGAAGGATAAGTCAAATCGAGGAGGTAATAAACACAAATGTTTGCGCTGCATACAACAGCTACGGTGAACTCCACGGGTGTTGATTCAAAAATGACGGTCGGATTACGGAAGACAATCATCAGCTGTTTGCGGTCCATGACTATTTGTGGTCCATATCGGCTTCCAGATATTTTCTTCCTTTCATATACTTCATCCTGAAATGGGGAGACTATACTAAGTGTTCCATAATAGTTGCTCGGGTAATCATGAATTATTTGATATTTCCTACGCAGTCATATTTCTTAGATTTACTGTTTACACAAATCTTGGTTATGCAGAAAATGTTAATATAGTTATCGGATGATGGCAGCAATGTGTACTAGATAGGGAAAAGAGAAAAGCGCATGAATGCAACAATATCATAAATTAATCTTCCTATTTATCCACAATTTTAACCATGATTTTTGTGGGCTTTATTCGTGGGAAATTTTTAGACAACTCATAGCACATAGTTGATTGCAGTATACGGGCGATTCATAATAAACGTGGCTATGAAGTCCGTAAAGCAAAAGGCACTCCCAAGTAGTTTAATCCGCATTAGTAAAATAAAAGAATTATGTACAAGCTAAAAATATATACAGGCGGACGAGCTTTCGCTGCGCAGCAGCATCCTCGGGTCCAGCAAGGAGTAGGCCTAAGCCGCGATGGTGCGGTGGCATAATATAGGTTGAGAGATCGGCTACCACTGGGTGAGCTCCTCTCTCCTATTGAGAGACGGACACTGTTGTTGAATGTATTTGGCTTCGGCGATTCTTGCCTCTACAGGACTCTGAAATTTGTTCAAGAATTCTATGGTAAAGTGATGAATAGTCAAACTGTTTTCGTGTTCATGTCTCGCGTGGTCTGACAGCGCGCTATTGTTGTTATTGGTAACTAAGCAACGTTTATTATTGTATCTCTGATAAAAAGGACGGGCAGTTTGACCAATGTAAAATTTATGGCAAACAATACAAGTAAATTTATACACTGTGAACTTTTTACTGCAGCTTTGCTGATCTGGTAATTTGTCGCAGATATCACAATTCTGATGTTTATTGTCTCTATTTACAGGTTGATTAATACACCGCTTTAAGTACCTGCCATGTTTGTTAACTAATTTTATGGGAAGATCGTATTTTTTTACTAAAGCCGTCAACTTTCTGTTGCATGTATCATTGAGGAAATTACATTTCCAAATAACGAAATTTTTTAAGTCAGGCTTATTTTGTAATTTTTTTTGTTGTCATACTTTAGTTTTTTTTGTAGCCATTTTGATAAAGTTGATTGTTGAATTTTATAGTGGCTGCATTCATTTTTTACGAATACAGAAATGTCCAAAAAATTCAATTTGGTTTCGCTATTAGGAACATCTAAAGTAAACTGAATGCTCCCATTGATGGAATTAAAAACATTTCTGATCATCTTAAATATTTCCATGTCATGATCAAACGGACCCATGATTACATCGTCAATATAACGCTTGAAAATGAGTGGTTCAATTTTATGGTCCTGCTTCAATTTGTAAAGAACTTCCGTCTCAATATCGTTCATAGAAATAATCGCGAAAAGAGGAGCAGAATGTGCATCCATGGGACAGCCCTGCGTTTGAATATAAAATTTACCATTGTACTCAATTTCGTAATTGTACATGTACGTTGCAGTAACATACGTTGCAGTTACGACCTACAAATGACAAGTTCACAATCTATGTTCAAATTGCGTGGACGTTCTGTTTCTGAGTTAATCATAAGTTCCTTTAATTCAGTTATTCACAGGCTTATTTGTTGCAATGGAAATTTATTAGGTAACTGATGATTATCTCATAGGAGAACGCCTACAAAAATTCGAACGATGACCTTGCCATATACATGTACATATATTCGTTTAATACATTACGATCTCGCGTGAAAATGCCCATATCTAACATAGCAATATTCCTACACTGTCCTTTCCTGTTCAGAAATCATGTTTGAATATAATAAGAGAGAAAAGTATCCCTATGCGTTGATACGAGCACGGACTACGGATATGTGGATAAGACAATGAATCTGACTGAGATTAAATCAAAATGTCCTGATATAAATGTCCAATTTTAAGGTCTTTTGCTTTATTGTCCGTGTTCAAGCCAAAGCGAAAGGTTTTTATCATCGTTGTGCTGTCACTACACCAATTTTAGATAGATGAAGATTGCGACTACACAATTCAAAAGTCTTTGTCATTCAGTAACTCATCCGAAACGTTTAGCCTTGGTTCACAGTCCAAGAGACGATAGTGTAGGCCCCACTGCGGTATTTTCACTTTCACATAGAAGTTTTACAACCTTTTTCGAACACGAATACTTACTATCGCTTCAATGGTTGATTATTGCTTGACATCATTGATTATTGATCGCTCATTCTTGAGAATAAAAAAATGACATAAATTAGAAGAAAAATTATTATTAATAGACTTATTTATAAAAAGGATTAACTTTTCTTATTGTATATTATTATTTATATCTATAAACTTTATTAAACTTCATCTTTATTTACTGAGCTAAAAGCTAAAAAGTGTTAAACTCACTCAATAAGGATACTAAGTTTGCGACCGATATCCCTGAAAATAACTACTTGAACTATTAAAGATTTCACTATGGGTTAAGCAAAATTAATTTTTGCCATTATCAAAATGAAATCGTGTCAAGTTGTACCCGTCCTTTACTAAAGATAGTTGGGTCTCCAGTTATGTAAAGAGAAACTTCACTCTCAACACCTTTGACAGCATCGATAAAAGAAGTACAGCTCTAACTCTCTTGGCATCGAAGCTGGAAACAAAACCAAATCTCGTCTCAAGTGTGATGGTCGCTCTGATAGAGATTTCGTTATTAACAAACGCTCGCGTAAATTAAAAACTATTTTAATGAAAAGATAGTTGTTCCAAATATTCATTTTATTAGTGATAGTTTTTCTCGCAAAATTAATTATCGTATTCGTAAATATAATTAAACTTGACGTTAAATTCGCAAATTAAAGTAAGATAAAATTATGTTACTTATTTCGAAACAAGAATAATAATAATACACGCTAACTAATTGTTTTCTTTGTAGTAACTTCTTAATCATAATAATCGCAATATTAGTTGTTGTTTATCCGCTTATTCGTCATTTTAGTTCTAATAGTTACATAGATGATCTTCACGCCCTTTTCGTTTGAGATTTGATGAACATCGCAAAGTAGCCACCCCAGTGGGTGGTTCAATGTGCCCCATGCGTGGGGCACATTGAACCACTTTGGTAGAAATTTTAAAATTAAAATTGTGAGGAGATTAAATGTCACAAAAACGTCCAACAACTCAGAGATTACTAGGGATATCCTCAACCTTTCATCCGAGTTTGATTTTGGTTCATTTGATTTAGTATATTCAAACTGTTGAGAAAAGATCAAAAACATGTTCAATGTGCCCCACCCGCCCCTATCAAGAATGGAGATGCAGCAAGTCCCCTGACTGATCACTGTTTGAAATGTACCGCGAAATGTATTGAAGATTGACGTCAGTATATTGCTAACTTTGGATTGCCCTGTCAAAGCCAGTATCAACTAATCACAACTATAATTCGAAAATTGATCTGTACATGTACTTCGATATGACTGCATGGCATGGTGTTATTTAATATAAATACACATGTCAACAGATTCTCATCGAAGTTCGCAACCACAAATTGAATGCTGTAACAAATACGGGAGTGACTCACAACCAAAAGCAGTTTAACTTGAATTAATAATGGCAGCTATTCGATGTAAGCAATCAAGCAGATTTTTAATGTCATAATCACACATTTTCACTAAACGTTGACGTATCTCGATGAACAATGCGATGAACACTCATTTGACTGTTCATCTCATGCGGGCTTCATCTCTTCATCAACACGATTTCATGTTTAAAAATTGTGATTTATTAAGTGGGTTTTACTTCTCTAGAGGCACATTAGGTATTGAGTAGACGTGTTATATACTGTCATCAATTCACCATGAAAAATGCTAATTATCATGTCATTGTAATAACATCAGGATAAGCTTAACGATATAAAATGTGGAACGCCTTTATTTCCGAACAAATATTGCCAGTGATAGACCTATGCGTACAATAATAGAATTACTAAATCCTGTACAAATTATAACTAACAACCGATGGAGAGAAAGAAATAGTTATATATCAGCTTACCTATTAACAACCTGATTGTTCGAGTCACAGCAATGACTTACATTTTGCATAAATTAGTCAATTCCGTTTCTTAGATTGTGTCATTCGCTTCCAAGGGACAATAAAATCGATTGCCATGTATCCCAATTCCATCGATGTAGAAGTCAAATGACAAATCATGAAATATACGAATGAAACTTTGAAAATGTGGAAACAATTTATTGTTAAATGATTCTGAAGAAAAATGAGAAAACACTGCGCACTCGGAAGTCGTAATATATGTGTAATTTGTTGGGAGATTTATTGAAGGAAGCCAATCTAAGAGATCCTCGAAATCGGTGATATCATCCTTGGGAATTCGAATTATCAAGTTTCCATTCTTGTGTTCTCTCCTTCCATGCGAGCCGCTGTCGTTGATTCTTCTTTTGTTAAGTGAAGGATGAAGTGTATTTGATGAAGATGCTGAGGTATAGTATGATGAAAAGTTGTTGAAAACACTGGGAACTGCCGAAGATTTGAGTTGCAATAGTTTCAATTCTTTTCTTGGACGCTTAGATGATCTTGAATTGTTGACCTGTCTTGATCAAATCATTTTCGAGAAAATACAGAACAAATTCGCGAAGACAAGGTTGGAACGAAAACGCTTCTTTGGCCAAAATTATCGACATCCTCTCGTTCAATTGCTCTTATCCATTTGTCGCGAAGAGTTTGGTCATGAGAAAATGCAAAAAACGATATATGCACATTCGTTGAGTTATCTGATGTGCTTTATGTGCACTTGCTGTTTATTATCGTTGACTGGCTGCACTCCGTGTGCCGGCACACGCATAAATGACATGCTTTGAGACAAGCTAACCAACTTGATGCTATAGCAACGTATCGATCAATCAGATGACGCTAACCTCACATATTTGCATGCAGATTCGGCATATCACTGTGAGGAGGGAATCGAAGGACAAAGGCAGTATTATGACTGCGTGTGCACACGCTGTTGTGCTGTCCTGTATGAAACTTCCCGTCAACAGCAGCGCATTGAAATGCGCTTTGCGCTATCGAACAATGAAATCTATCAGTCTTTACTCTATAGTATAGACTGTGGGATATTCGTGAAAATTTAGGAGTTGCATATCCCGGTGCTCTAGACATCCGACAATGGTTAGAAATAGAAGGTTGGAAGAAGCTCTATTCCTCTTTCAAAAGGAATTACCCTAATTCACGGTCGTTCGGAGAAAGCGAAAATAGACAGATAAACGGCTACTAAAAACAACGCAACAATGTGTTCTGAGCAGGTTTTTCAACTTTCGAAAGAATTTTTTCCTTTAATTTGCTTTCTCGTTGCGTTAGAGTACTAGCAACATTTTCTGCGCTGCAGCGAAGAATGTGAAACAGATTAATGCACCGATTAAAATCAGGCTGTGTTAATGTAGGATTGTATACACATCTAATACATTAACATGCGTTTTTCTTTTTGTCAGGATGTTCTGTGAATTTCCATGTAATTCTATCTACATTTTGAATCACTCAAAAAGAAAATACAAGGAACGGAGACAGAACTGTTGACCCATATCTGCCGCTATATGTAGACATGTATTGATATCTTAACTTACCACATGCTGTCGGAAATGTGGTCCTGATATCTGGTATGAGGAATTCTGTAATCCTTTTTGCAAGAGGTTGCCTTTTTGTCTTTCATCTGTGCCGCTTGCAAAGAAGCAGAATGTGCTGACTATGCTCCTCGAGCGCAGCAGGAGTCTTTCTGTTGTAAATCACAGCAGTGTTTAAGTTATATAGATCATACGAATTGGAGTGGACGAGATTTGATAATATTGGTCCGGCTATAGCTACTGTCGGCATATGGGGAGAACATGCCGATACTTCCCAATTTTCTAATCATCATGTCGGCGCAGCCGTCACCTAGCCGATGGGTACCGACAACTCCTGTGTCGGCATTCACTCGGTGCGCCGATACGGTTGACAGCCGACACTGCCCGACTAATTGACGAGGCATCGCCGACGATTTTTTTTCACCGGGAACATCATGAATGCGATCATGTCGTTATATTCTTAAACGAAAAAAATAACATGTCTAGGCCTATATATATGTAGAAACTTTCAACAACGATGACAATTAAAACTTCAAAAAATTTCTAAAGCCAATTTGATAACGTTATTAAACATTTGAAAACCTATTATTTCATAACGCTATTTTAATTATCATTAGCGTTATTATTTGATAACGTTATTTGTAAATTCTAAAATCCGTTAGGATAATTTGGCGTTAGGTATATTAATCTAACACCATTCCGTCATGTACTAACGTTATTCTTCTAGCATGTAACGGATACTACCGTTGTGCAGCCGTTTTTTTACCGCTACTTTTGTGAGTGTGTACTATTGGCTTTACCTGATATCACAAAAAGAGCACAAAGCATGCAGAATTTGTCAAAATAGAGCTGGAGGCCTCTGAGGCCCCCACTGGTACTTAACGCTACAAAAATCTAGAGCCATATAGCACCTAAACTAGTGCGCATGGAGACTTAAAAATTCACATACATGTTCTAGACATGATAATTGAAGTTCTCAGGAAATCTGATTAAACTTTTTCAAAAAATGGATAGTCAGGAATAAAAATAAAAGTCACTGGGGGCCTCAGAGGCCCCCATGGACGTTAAAGGGTAAAGGATAGAAGATTTAAGTAAAAATCAGTGATCGATGATTTAACATGTTTCACTCCATGCATGAATACTTCACAATATTAAGAAATCAACTGATTGATATGTAGCTGTCCCCATGATATTGCAAATGAATAATATAAGACTATTGTATCGGTACTGGTGTGTTTCCGTCATTACTGGTACAGTATAAATCAAATATCCCACGTTGGAAGCATTTTCATTTCAAAAGTAATATGTTCCATAATACGTTGTTTTGTATCTTGAAAATAAAACTTCTTTCATTTAAGTCATGTAATTCATAATACGTGAGCGCTATTTTGCTTTGCAAAATATAAAAATTCTTTCACTAAAAAGTCACTTATTTCGTTATACTTTACTTTGCCTTTTAAAGCACGACAATTTTTTCACTGGAAAATCACGCATTTCATACTGCATTGTTTTGCCTTTTAAAGTTTCAGAAATATAATCACGTTTTCCGAAGTACGTTGATTTGTTATTTAAAAGAATAAACTTCCGTCAAACGCAAACTGCGTTTCATGCAAATTGTTTAAGTGTTATCACATTCATGAAGATAATCGCTACTGATGATTTTAGTAAAACAGCTAACCAAATATATCCTGTGGGATGTGATACTTCCATTCAATTGAACCATTCAATTGAACCCATAAAAGGCAAAACAACGTAGTTTGGAATACGTTGGTCTGTATTTTAACGGTCGATAGAACGTTGCCTTTTTGAACACACTAACTCGAGCTGGAAGTGTTTGATACACAATGCCTTGGAAATCAGTCGTTGATCCAAAAAATGTTTTCCATGTGCGCAAAGTTCTTTGGGACCTTTGAAAGATCGCCTTCCTGTTCCCAATCAAAAGCAATCTATTCTTTTGAGTATGTTTGCGGATGCAGATGCAAGTAATGGGAAGAAGACCGTTCCAGGACACCGTAAAATTCAGAAAAATTGGTATTTTTAAAAACGACTAAATTCATGAATTTTAACCCTTTTTTCAGGTTTTTAAGACCTAAATTCATAAATTTAGACCATTTAAAAAGTACGATTTCTTGAAAAATTGGTATTTTTAAAAACAACTAAATTCATGAATTTTGGTCATTTTTTCAGGTTATGAAGACCTAAATTCATAAATTTAGGCGTTTTTAAAAATACCCAATTTTTCAAATTTTTCAAAATCTCAAATTTGAGATTATGATTATTTTTTCTCTTGCTCAAATCATGACCGTTCCAGGACACCGAAAAAATCAGAAAAGTTAAGAATCTCAAAATTTGAGAATTACAATTTTCACCCTTAAAATCATGACCGCTCCAGGACACTGTAAAATCAGAAATGTCAAGAATCTCAAATTTCTGATTAAGATCATTTTCTCTCTTGCTCAAATCATGACCGTTCCAAGACACATCATCAAAATATTGGTATTTTTAAATACGTCTAAATTCATGAATTTTATCCATTTTCAGGTTTTTAAAATATGAGATAACTAAAATTATGTGACTAAAAATATTTCTTTAAAAATGGAAGAAGCAAAAGTGGATGAAATAGAAGTGGAAGAAACCGCAAGAATATATCCTTCATTATCATATGAACGTAGTTCTACTTTAATGGACATTGAAAAAATGAATAAAGAAAAACATAAAGATAGAGCACGTTATATGAAAGATAAGGAATCTCAATTATTATTAGGATTAGAGCATTATAAAAAAATAAGAAAGAGATGGACTAAAGCTAAGAATGTAACACAAGGAATTGGCATATTCTTAATAATAAGTTTAGGTGCTTCAACAATTGTTATATCTTTAGGTGTTTTAGTAATTCCAGTAGTTGCTACAGCTTCAACAGGTACGGGTGTTTTTGCAACTTCACTTGTTACAATGTTAGATAAATCTTTAATAACTAAGAAACGAAAATCATTAAAAACTAAGCATTTACATATTAAAGAAGTCTATGACAAATTGCATTACTACTTTCAAAGACTATGTGATGATAATGTTATTACGTTAGATGAGATTGAAAAATTTGATCAAATAGCTAATGAAGTAAATCAAATATCATTTCAATTACAGTCAGAAAAAGTTGATGATAAGAATAAACAGGATGGCAAAATTTCTAGTGATGGTAAAATTTCTAATGAAGAAAATGATAAATTTTTTTTTAGAAGAGCTAAAACTTTCAGCGAAAATTTAAGCAAAACTTTATTAAACAAAGTTTATTGAACAAAACTTTATTAAACAAAACCTAAAACGGAAAGATGTCAGACAACAAAGCAATAAAAAAATAATTTGTTCAGCAAAATGTTTTTGCTGTATTCCAATGTTACCACAAAATTCAAATATTATATTTTAAAAATGGATAAAATTAAAGCTGATAATCTAAAAAGAATTAAACAATTAGAAGAGTTAATAAAACAAAGAAATATTATGAAAGAAAATCATCTTCAACATAGAATGATAAAAGCTGGTATTCAATCTGATATGTTTGAAAAAGTGCAGCAAACCGAGCAAGTAAAAATTGATTTTGAAAAAACTGTGGAACCATTTAAAACTCTTGAAAAGGTAAGTACAAATAATGATAAACAAATTAATATAACAGATCCAGAACACAAAACTATATTAGATGACTATGGATTACTAGAATCAAACATTAATAAGAAATTACCAAAATCTATGCAATTTGAACATTCTATTTCATTTATAGATGGAAAAACAATACCTAGATTTTATCTCGGACAAAGAGAAATATTTCCACAACCTTTTCGAGGTTTAATTTTTTCACCAGATAAATATGCTTTTAATTTAGATAGAAATTTTGTTGATCTTTTAAGAGGAGCAGATTTAAATAATTATGCTATGGAAGATCTCATAAAATATAAAGCTATGTTAGATAGAGTTGGTGCAGTAAAATCTCTTAGACGTTATAAACAATTAGAAAATTTATTATCAACGGGAGTTAAAGTAGGAAAAGGTTTTAAAACTGAAACAACTGTATTCTTACCAGATGATCCACAAGAATTACTAAATAGATTAAATATTCTAATATCTGCAATAAAAGAAGGACAAAATTCTAGTTTCAATGAAATTCATGCTATATTGAAAAGACTGTTAGAAAAGAAGATTCTAAATGAAGAGGATTATGAAAGTATAGCTGAAATATATTGTTTCTAATTTTTATAAAAAAATATTTATTTAAATTTTTTAGTTAAAAAATGTCTTCGAGAGAATTATGATCAGTAGATTTTGACAAAATTAATAATCATTTAGAAAATTTGACAGAGATTTTGGGTTCATCAAAATTTAGTACGACGTTAAAAATTATAACAACTACTTCATCACACACTTGTAATTTAGAACCCATTCTACATTTGGAACAAAATAAAAATTATCAAATTGCATTGACTAGTTTCTCCACATTTAACACTATTCAAAATGTTATAAAAGATGTGAATGATCAATTTAGATATTCTACTGATAAAGGTAAAACGAGGACACTACTAACTTTTCTTCCTGGTTCTTACGAAGTTGAATCAATATCAAATGAAATTAAGAGACATTTAGGTATACCATTTAAAGATAAGAAACAATTGCATTTTGCAGTTGAACCGGCAGTTAATAAATTTTCTCTTACTTTAGACGAAAATCATCAAGTTGATTTTAATCATGATAGATCATTGTCAAAGCTATTAGGATTAAATAAATAAACTTATAGTCAAGGTTATCATTTAGGTGAGAAGATTCCAAAAATAACTGAAATTAATTCAATTGTTGTACATTGTGACATTATTGAAGGAGGATATATAAATGGTAAATTGTCAAATTTAATATTCATTTTTCCAGCTTTTACTATACCCATTGGTTATAGATTAAATGTAATTCCACAAACATTAATATATTTCCCTATTACATGAAAAACTATTAACAACATTAACATGAGAATCACTGATGAGAAAGGACAAGAAATAAATTTTGGAGGTGAAGAGATTATGATAGAACTCTTGGTTCGGGAGGTATAAACTCCCACGCGAAGCTACAGAAGTTTAATTTTCTTCTTCTTATTATTCTTCTCCTTTAAAAATGAAAAAAATAAAATTAAAATTTTTTATGAAAAAATGAGTGAAGTGTCCCCATTAAGTAAAAAAAAAACTCAAATTTAATCATCATCCAAATTTATATGATAAAGTTTTGTCAGTTATTTGCGGAAGATCAGGTTGTGGAAAAACGTATCTATTATTTCAAATTTTAACGACTCCAAATTTTTTGGATTATAACAATCTTATCATTTATACAACAACAGCAGAACAACCCGTCTATCAATTTTTAAAATATGGATTTGAAAATAATCTTAAAAAACAGCAATTGCTTCATTATTCAAAGAATATGAAAAATCTGAAGATGAAGAAGAAATAAGTTCGTGGTGTGAAGAAGCAGCAAAAAATAATCAGTTAGTTGAATCTAATAAAAATAAGCATATAAAGATACAATTAATAGATGATAGTGGTAATATGCAAGATCCTAGTAAACTACATAAAACAATGAAACATTGTGTAATTTTTGATGATTGTGTTAATGATAGAAATCAGTCAGTTCAGAGAAATTAGAGAAATTATTTCACAAGAGGTAGACATAATAACTGTACTGTGTTTTACTTAACACAAAGTATGTATTCATTAGACGGAAGTGTTATTAGAAAGAATGCAAATATATTTATACTATTTGAAATAAATGCAAGAAACTTAAGTGATTTGTTAGGAGATTTATGCGTAAGAAATAAAGATGAATTTAAACAATCGTGTAACAATGCTTGGTCGAAAGATTATGGCTTCATTACAATTAATATTGATAAAAAAATTCATGATAGAGTTATAGAACATTTGTTTACCGACTGATAAAAAATATACAAATATAGTGTTATAATATTTTATTTTTTTATTTTATATATATATATATATATATCAAATTTGTCTATCTTAGAAATTAGAAAATTAAAACGGTAAGGAAGTTATTCCATCAGGTAAAATTTTTCTTTTATCATCAAATGGATCTAATGCTAGTTTATGTTCCTCTTTTAAATACATTTTATGTTTCTTTGAATTAAGTCTATAATTACATGCTGTTTTTATTTTATTATTAAATAATGTATTCTTATAATCTTGAAATGTTATTTGGTTAGCCACTGATGCCTTTGAAATTTCTTTTAATGTTTTATGTGGTTTAATATTATTAGTTGTATCATAACAGTATTTTAGATTTGAAAAATATAGCTTCTGTTATGAAATGTTCATTTCCTTCTAGTTCATCTTTTACTTTACATAAATCAGAAGGATGAAAGATATCTTTTATTTTATTAATTTCTTTTTAAGGTGAAGAATTATACGGTATTGTTAATTCTAAGGAAACAGAATCGGTATCTGTAAAGTGTAATTTATAGTTTTTGCCATAAGCAGGTGCTAAATAATCATATATAAATCTATACATAAATAGTTTAGCTAATTCTAATATAGTAAATCCTATAAAATTAAACTTATCATGTTTTACGCTGATTCGACGTAAATGTACAGCACATAGATTATCACTAAATCTAGTATAGTTCTTTTATATGTAGGTTTCCTTTTTAATTTTGAAACCTATCTCTATCATAAACTATTTCAATATTTTGTCTATTACGCACATTTTCTAAAGTCTTTCCATAAAATGCATTATTCATTAATTTGAAGAACACGTTTCCAAAATCATCTTTATTTCTTTTAGCTATTTTACGTTTTTCAATAGTGAACTCTATATAACTTTTTAACCATTTAGATTTTTGATAAAATAGTTTTCGATGTATTTTGGTGAGAATCATTCCATGTTGTAAATACCAATCTAACATTCTTCCTTCAACAACATACTTTCCTTTATTACTTTGTGTTAACATAAGTTTTTTTGTTGGTCTGTATTTTTTTAGGAATTAAAGATTTTTGATTATTTGAAAAATCTTCTATATTGGGAATTTTGTTTTCGGGACAGAAAGGAAAATATTTTGTTTTATCTTTTATTTCATCAGGATATACTAAATCAACTTCATATATATAACCATGATCATAATTTCCATCATAATTATGTTTTTTGATAATCAAGAATATTACACCATGACATTTTACCTGTTGGTAATTCTTGTATCATGCAAGAAGAATATAAGCTATTAAATTAATAATATAACAAATAGTTTTCTCTCATGAATTCATCAACTGTTGCTTGACTATCTTCATTTGATATAAGTCCTTCTATATTTTGATTAAACAATTTTATAAACTGGTCGCTTTCTTCTGGAGATAAAGGTTTATATATTCCATAATCATCAGGATTTACTTTTTTATTGTAACACTGTACATAACGATTACCTAAAACTGATGAAACACCACCTCTAATTCCAGATTCAAAAAATAATAATTTATCATATGTATTTTCTTTATAATGTTTAAGTTTAACACCAGTATGTTTTAATCCTGCTAACCATGTTAAACCTGGTGTAGAATAACAATAACATGGATCTATTCCATAATATTCTAAACACATGTCACGAAGGTTTTCAAAAAGATCAGTAAGGATTAATACATCTATCTGAAGATATTTCATGGTATAATCATACATTCTTCTACAATTTAACTCTCTCCAATTCTTTTCAGCTTCTGCATAGTCTTCTTCAGATAATTGTGATTGTTTTAATGTTGATTTAAATTTATTTATTGGAGGAAGTTGTTTTTCTTCCATAATTTTATTCACAGAATTAAAATCAGTCTTCGACTGTGAACCACAGGTTTTATCTCCAGTTATATATTCATACGGAAATATGCCTTTTAAAGGTTTTAAATTATATTTATTTAATATTTACATTGTTCAGGTTTCAAAGTTTTTCCCATAACATCTCATGAATAAGGAGTAAAAAATCTAAATGCATCTAAAATTCTAATACAACCTAATTGCATTGAAAAATATTCTTCTTCTGTTTTACAGAGTACACTTATTTGTTGTTGTTGTAATTTTTCAGATGAAAATAAATCTTTCATTATTAAATGGAAATCATATTTAGAAACATTGTAGAAATATAAAGGAACAAAGTTATATTTAAATTTATTAGCATTAAGATTACAAGAATTATGTGCTGCACCTCTATATAATCCATTTAGATGATCATGATCATTTACTTTATCATTATATCTACCTCTGCCAGTTTTATATTTTTTTGTAAATATTTTTCCACAGTAAAAACATTGTCTCATTAATAAAATTTAATTTTTCTTTTTCTGTTAATGGCATCATTGGTATATTTATTTCAAGCAATTGTGAAAAAGTCCTTGTATGTCTTCTACTTTCTTTGTAAACATTTCTGAACTATTTTCACCATAGTAATGATAATATTCTGATTTAAATAATTCAGGATAATTTGAATGAATGTACATTACCCAACATAATGGTTTTTGTTCAAATAAATATTTTTCTTTACTTTGTTCAGTTGCACATTTTCATATTTACCACTAACAGAATTTTGTGTCATGTTAACATGATATGCTTCGAAATCACAATAAATAGTAAAGGGTACTTTATTTTTCAAATAATGCCTATTATAAATTAAATAATCATCTTTAGGAAAAGTATTTTCAACTGCTTCATTTTGTTGACAATTCTCCAAATGTTTATTCATTTCTTCTTTAGTTCTAAATCTCGTCATACATAGGAGACAGGGAAAATTAGCATTATCTGAAGTTTTTGCAAATATAGAAACATCTTTACACAATATATAATGACCCTGATAATATAATATATTCGCTTGTGCTGATTGTTTTGTTTGTTTTAATTTTTCAAATTTATCTTGATATATTTTATGTGTTAAATCGATATATCTTTGTAAATCTTTTTCAGACTGTTGATAATTTTGATTTAATATTTGTAGCTGTTGTTCATATTCTTTATTATATTGTTCTTTATATTGCTGTTAACATTTTCAAAACATTCGTTTATTTTTTCATTATTATTATTTTCTTTTTTATTATTTTCTTTATTATTATTTTCTTTATTATTATTTTCATTATTATTATTTTCTTTATTATTATCTTTATTACTCTTGAATCGTTTCTATCTTATTTTGATATTTATGGTGATATTCTTGTACTAACATTTTTACTTGCTGATAATATTCTGTTTTACTATTTTGTAAAATTTCATTTAAATTTTGTATGTTTTGTTCATATTCTAAAGATAAAGATGAATATTCGGAATCATAATCATAATTATAATTACGTCCTTTATAATTATTATGATTAATCATTATTGGTGATAATATTTTAACAATTTCAAATTTTTCAGTACATATTATATTTCCTTGGTAAAAAATATTATGATGCATGTAATTTCCTCTATCATTATAAACTATTTCTGATTGACAAAAAGTTTTATTATTCAAATAAATTTTTTTTGAATCTGGGTAAAGTGGAGTAATTTTACCAATAGAAACATAATTCACATTTAATTCAAAAACATTTACTTCTATTAAATTTTTATTCTTTTTATGAAACTTTGTTAGCTTATTATAATCATATGGAAATTCATCTAAGCCATCAGAGAGATCAAATTCCTTTATATATTCTTCTTTATTATAATGACTTAGTCTTTCTTTATGATATTTTGCAGGATATAAATGTGCTATAATACTCCACAGAAAACAATAATCATCTTCATTTTTTATGTTGATTATTTGTGGTGAACTGAAAGGCAAAGGAACATAACTACCACCAGTGTTATTTTTATATTTATCAATTACTATTTTCTTAGACAGTATTTTAACAAATCTCAAACCAGATTCACGTAACTGGGCTTCAATTATACAATTTTCTAATTTAAGTATCATTTGTTCAAATATGGGTTGTATATCATTTACATTATGAATTTCCTGTGAATTTGTAAAATGTCCTTGTATTATTTCTTCAGGAATTCCATCAGGTCCATTTTTTGTATAAAGTACTACTACATTCATATAACATTTGAAAGATTTCTTAAATATTTTGAAAAAGTTTGTTAATACATCATAAAAAGTTTTATCGGTTTCATTATATTCAACAGACAGATTAAATAAATATTTTATATCTGTTTCGGCTTGATCAAATTCATCCATTTAGTTAAATTCATCAGTATCGCAAATAAATATCTTCCATCTGGTACGGGCCAAGCCCTAGAACCTTCTGTTCGAACATGTTCATCTTCACTATTAAAAACTTTTTTATATTCTGAATGTGAATAATCATCAAATGTTTTTTTAACTTTTATATCAGTAGGCAATGTTTCTAGATAGTTTTATAATTATTTAATTTTAATATAATTCCTTCATCAACTCGATCTACATTTTGTAAATGCAATTTACTTTGTAAATGAGATTGATAACTTCTTTTTGTTTGCAACTTTTTTTACATAAGTTACAATAAAACTTGGTATTTTCCATTTTTTTATTTTTTAAAGAAAAAATTTGCGTTTTATTTTATATATAAACATTCTAATATCAAGGTCTTGAGAGTTATTTTATATTATTATATATTTCACGTTCTTTAGTTATTTTATTTTCTTTATCACATTAAGTTTTATCATATTAAGTTTTATCATATAACGTTTCATCAAAAGATAATTTAAATTTATTTTCACTAACTATTGATTCTTCAACATCATCATCAATTGATTCTTCATCATCATCATAAATTGATTCTTCAACATCATCATAAATTGATTCTTCAACATCATAAATTACACTTTTTGGTATAGGATGCCATTCCCTGATAGGATGCCATTCAGTGATAGGAATATCTAATTCCAAATTATATTTATTATTTGATTATAATATAATAGAGAAAAATATTGGTCTTCGATCTCTTTTGGAAAATTTAATAACACCACCATAATCTGAATCATTTTTAGTTTTTATTAAAGATGACAAAATTTTAAATTGATTAGATGTAAATCCTAATTTAGATTTTGTAGACCCGACACATGGTTGTTTAATAGTATCTTCAACTATTCCATCATTATTATTTTCAATTGTAAGAAAATGAAATTTAGATAAATTTTGATTATATGTAGTATCAATATCATGTACATCAGTATGAGATATAAATTTTTCTTCACTTACATTTTTATAATTACTAATATTTTTATAATCTTCTTCACCATTTACACCTTTTTCAGATGTTTCAGAATCATCATCTATATTATTATCATTATTATTATTATAAGATTCTTTAAAATTATTATGATTATGATTATGGTCATTGTTAATAGTATAAGGTGTTGTCCACATATAATTTTTTTCTTGTTGAGCTAAACCATTTACATAAGATTTCAACAAATTAATATTTAAATTTGAATATAATCCTATATAAGTATCATCATCATATCTTTGTGGCATATCAGAACTTTATTCTTTATAAATTGTATCTCTATAATATACTTGACATAGTAACTCTTCATTATGTTTTTTGCTCTCTATATGAATATTATATTGATTATGTTCATCAACAAATAATCTAATTTTTTCTTTCGAAAAAGATTTTAATTTTTTTACTAATTCTCTAATATTGATATAATTAATTATTTTAGTTTCTATCCAATCAGTATTACTAGTAGGTAACACTGCTCTAATGAATCCATAAACATTATTATGACCTATTATAACCATATTTTCTTTATTTAGTTCTACATATGCAACATCATTATACTTACTTACAATATCCATAAATTTTATAAATGGATCACCTGGAAATATACAATAGTTAGTTTCTATAGAAGGTAAACCTTTAGTCTGTTCTCTAAATATTTCGGCTTGTAATTCAAATACAACATTAACATCTATACATGGATTATTATTATTATCAAAACATTTATTTTCAAATCCCGTTGATCTCGTCAAATAAGAAGAACAGGATGATACAGGCGAATATAATTTTTTTAAATATGCTTTTTCCATTTTTTTATTTTTATTAAAAAAAATTTTGTTTTTTTATTTTTTTTAGAAAAAAATTTATATTTTTTCTCATTATATAGAAAAATTACTTTTTTATTGTTTAAAAAATGATGTTACGAAATGTTGGTGGAGGTGCATATAACCCGAATAATCGTGAATCAGAAATAGAAATAGAAAATTATATCATGAAAACTGGAGACGTTTTATCTGGTCCATTATATATTCCTATTCTTCCGCAAGAAAATACAGAGTTAGCAAATAAACAATATGTTGATACACAAATCAATGACTTAAAAGAAAAATATATAAACTATGTTTTGGTTCCACTGATGAATGAATTAAAGTTGCTTAAACTTAATGACAGATCATTAAACGAAAAATTATTAAAACTTGATAAAAAGGATAGAGAGCTAGAAAAAGAAATAGCAAAAATTTTAAAAAAGTTTCTGAACAATCAAAAATTTTAATATTGCTTTCTATAAATTTAAAATCTGCAGTCATTAAAAATGGACATCAGATAAAAATGTTAAAAGAACAATTAGAAGATGAAATAGAAAAACTTCCTGAAAGAATTGAAAAAAAAATAAAGCAGTTACAATCTACATTCCAAAAAAGTGTTGATGAATTAGGTTCTAAAATTACTCAACAAATGAAAAAGATGAATAGAATAATCAATGAAGTAAACTCACTTAATCAAAAAGTTGATAAAATGAAAACTCTTAAAATCAATTTAGAAAATGAGTTAAAGAAAAATTTACAAGAAAACTCTAAAGGAAATAAAGGACAGTTAGATGCTGTTAAAAGACAATTAGATGTTCTTAAAATTAAGTTAAATGCTCTTAAAACGGCGTTGAAGATTAATCAGGAGAAGATGCAAGTTAATAGAAAAGAAATTAAAATAGATCACACGCTGCTTAAGGCAAAAGATAAAGTGCAACGGAAAATTAAGGTAATGGTGTCAATAGGTATTAATAGGTAATGGTGTTAACAGCAACCTTCAGTCTAGCCAGCAAAGCTCTAGCGGAGCTGGTTTAGCAAAATTTTAAAATTATATTTTAATAAAATTTTTTAGTAAAATTTTTTTAGCAAAATTTTTTTAGTAAAATTTTTTTAGCAAAATTTTTTCTGTGTGTGAGAAAAAAAAAGTCAAATTATTTTTTATAAAAATTTGTCTTCTCTTATCGAAAATAAATTTAGATTAGACGATCCTCCGTTCGTCAGTTATAATCAAAAAAAGAATGACTATATAAGAATTGCTATGAATCCCGGATCTTCTAGTAGAGTAAATACTGGAGGTGATTTAATTTTTGAAGTTGATAATCAGCAAAGTTATATATATATATATTTACCCGATTCATTTTTGCACTGTGAATATTCTCTTTATTCTGATGCTAATTTTACAACACCATTACCAGATACCGATAATATTGCATTGGAGAATATTTTTTTTCCAAAATTATTTACACAAATGCGTTTAGATGTTGCAACTCAAAATATAGAAACAATAAGTGAGTCTCCAGGTGTAATTGATACAATGCTTAGATTTGTAACAATTGGTGAAAAAAATAAAAAGCATGAAATCGAAGGTTGGTTTCCTGATACCAATGATGGTATAATTATAGATGATTTAACTCACGCTGGAACAGATGCAGCAGGAATTGCGGAAGATGTAGAAAAGATTGCAAAACATTTAAATAAAACAAACAATACTGCATATAAAGAAAAACGTGAATTTAACAAGAAAAGTAAACAGACAGTAAATTGGCCATTGTCTCCATTATTCGGATATTTAGATTATGATAAAATATCATATCAATTAAAATTTAAGTTAATAATTCATCGGACAGCAAATAATGAATTAATCTTTTTTGGTAAGACTGGAAAAAAAGCATATTTAAAAATTGATAGACTTGAATGGTGGATAAAGCATATTACTCCTAGTTTAGAGGTTGAAACAGCTATTGCAAAAAGATTGAATAATAACAAACCAATTCCAGTAAATTTTCTAAAGCGTACTGATAGTTCTGTAACTTTTTCCGAACAAAGATTTTCGCATATGGTGTAACCCTTGACAAAGGTCAAGACGACTGAAACGTTGGGTGCCTGCTCATTTTCCATTTTCTATTTTGCTTCAATATATTTACATTTCGGCATAACAAAGGGAGTGTTCGAATATTTTTGAACAAACAAAATGGCTAAAGATTTGACCGGCAATTTAGTAGAACTGCGAATACTACATGATATTTATTACTAACATTTCAAAGAAATAATTCTCCAAGTTTTGATAAAAACAACATTCTTTTTCATATTAATACAATTCGAAGTTTACAAGTTTCATTAAATTAAACCCGATATCCAATTGATCCATTAAGATTCGATGATACCAATAATCAATTTATGGAAGGATATGATGCTTATAGAAATCTTTGTATAGAATTAGGAGTTGAACCACTATATTAATTCCTGGAGATTGGAGACATTTATATCCTGTTTTCTGTTTCGATATAAGTGCACAATCTGAAGATATTATCAAGACTGGTTGTGATGTAACAATTAATATTGAAAAAAAGATTCCACAACTTCATTGATGGCTTATGGTTTATTGCTAGAAGATGTAAAATATTCTATTGAAATTTTTAATGGAAAGATGGCTAGGATAAGTTAATTAAAATTTTTGATAACTTAAAATTTTTGGTAACTTATAATTTATTCATAACTAGAATAGATTAAAATTTTTAATAGCTTAAAATTTCTTTATTAAAATGTCGCATGCGAAAAGTAATAATAATAAAACTGTTGAATTAAAATTACGTAACATTGTTGACAAAAATACACCTAAAACTATTACGATTAACAAAAAAAAGTATTACATAAGTAAACCAATGATAGAGAATATTCAATTACAAGAAGAAAAGAATGGCGGGATTCTCCCATTAATTCCACTAATAATAGGTGGCATAGCAGCTGCGGGAAGTGTCGCAGGTGGGACAGCTGGTATTGTCCAAGCAGTAAATAAAAATAAATCAGAGAAGGCAGCATTAGAAGAACAAAAACAAAAATAAACAAAAAAAAGAACATAATAGAGAGTTAGAGAAAGTTACTAGGGGTGAAGGAATAGTAGATAATTTTATTAGTAAATTAAATTTGGTTGATGAAGGAAAACGAGTTCTTAAAAATATTCTTCCCAATGTTGATGATTTAATAGAAATTATAGAAACAAAAGGTGGTTCTGGAATATATCCAAGTCCTAGTATGATAAGGTAAAATATTTATTTTATCTTTTAAAATGAATTCTACAAATTCCGAAAATTTAATTAAATTAAATATGTCTAATTTAGATTTATTGAATTATCTCTTAAAAGTACATAAAACCTCAAATTGTCAGCATATTGGAGGTGACATACAAAAAACATTAGAAAACTTTCCTGGATTTATTTGGAGTATATTCGAAAGAAAAACATCTTCCTGGTCATTCATATACCGGTCCAGGAAATCGATTAGATATAAGACTAGATGAGAATGATAATCCAAAACCAGGTGAAGAACCAATAAACAGAGTAGATGCCGCAGCTTACAGGCATGATTTAGCTTATCGAAATCATGATCTAAGTTCTGGACATGCAGCTGATAAGAAGATGATTCAAGAATTAGATAGTATTCAAAATCCTACATTTAATGAAAAAATTGAAAGAATGCTTCTTAAGAAAGCTGTACAAGCTAAAATATTATTCGGTCAGGGTTTAGACAAAACTCATAACTCTGAAACGACAGCAAAGCTGTCTGAGAGCAACGCTCGAGCCTACGCCTCCGAATTCATAAAGAATATAGAAGGCCTAAATATTTCTTGAAAGTAAAAGTATTTAATAAAGATGATATTTGGAGTGCTGATCTTATTCATATGCCAAATGATTCTGATTATAAATACGCATTGACCATTGTAGATTTATATACACGATACGCTTGGGTAAAGACTTTAAAAAATATAAGTGGTCTGTCAGTTGAATATGCGTTTATAGAAATCTTTAAAGAAACTAATAGAAAGCCAAAGAAGCTTTTCGTTGATAAAGGGTCTGAGTTTTACAATCGAAATGTTAGGCCACTATTTGAAACTGTTTATTCAACTGAAAATGCAGGAAAGGCTGTAGTAATAGAGCGATTTAATAGATCATTAAAAAATAAATTATTCAAGAAATTTACTGAGCAAGGAAATCAGCAATGGTTGAAGATATTACCAGGAGCTGTAGAGGAGTATAACAATAAAATTCATTCAAGTATTGAAGAAACTCCGAAGAATGCTTCTGATGAGCCTGATTTGATACAAAAGAAAATATTCGAAAATAATTATTCGAATGAGAGTAATCCGAATTTGCAGAAACTTAAGCCGAAATTTAAAATTGGAGATAGAGTTAGAATATTTAAGTATAAGAATATATTTGAAAAAGGCTTTGTTGGCTATTAGACTAAAGAAATATTTGAAGTTTGTAAAATAAAATCAAACTTATCCGTTTACTTGCGAAATCAAAGATTTAGATGATGAAGATATCAGAGGCCGATTTTATCAAAATGAGTTACAACGAAGCGATTTTTAATCATCATTATCATTATCATTATTATTATTCAATTCTAACATAATATCAAGAAATGGTACTCCTTTTTGTAATTTAAATAAAACATAAAGACATAATTGACCACAATAAGTAGTTCCTAATTTTTTAATTTGAAATGTATTATAAGTTCCATTTCCAAGTAATTCTTTGACTTCATTTGTTGGACTTCATCCGTAAGAGTCGAACCAATAGTTCTCAGCCTCCGGGCGGTCAAAATAATAATTATCTTCGTTTATATTTCTTTGTCCCGCTGACCAATGTACTCCTTTTTGATCTGACGTATGAAGATTTTTTATGAAATTTATAGTTGGAACTTTCTTCCGGGAACTGAAGGTTCCTGTTGGCTTATTTTTCACGAATTGTAATTCGTCTCTCATCAATATGTTGAAATTCTTTGATTAGCAATTTTCTTTAGATCAAAATTTGTAGTTGTTTGCGTTCCACATAATTTTAAGAACTCGGTAATGCTAGACATTTTATAATAAAAAAAAATCTTATAGGGACCCCTAGAAGTCAGAAGGGGGGTATTGATTTAAAATTGTTCCTTGTTCCATAATGATGACTTTCCTTACTACTTATTCGATCTACATTGTTTTACAGATTTCCATTTTCTTCATGAACTTTATTTGTTAATATGTTTCATCGTTAAAGTGTTTGTTTAAAATTGCTATAACAACTAACCCGCATATCGGCGTTTATGCGTTCTGAGTTCACAAGAAGAATTGCTTATTTGTCATTTGCTTTTATTGTCAATGCACTCTTATGTGCTTAATCTATTCATGACTTCACAATGGGAAGTACTTTGTTACCCGTACGTGTTTGGCAAACGTTAAATGAATTTTGCAAATGGATTTCTGAAACTGAATATCAAAACAGACTTTGAAAACAGATTTTGAAAACAGATATTGAAAACTGATTCTGAAAATAATCTACGTAGGGGTTAATTGAAATGTCAAAAGTTTACCGACGCGTAAATTGAAATGACAAAAGTTTACCGATGCGTAAATTGAAATGACAAGAGATTCCACGATAATTTTAGGGGAAAGCTGTTAGATGTTTTCCGTTGCTAGAACAATAAATATCTCTCTCTCTCTCTTCACTCTCTCTCTTCATTCATCAGCCAGTGTACGGGTTCATTGAATAATTTTGTGTTTATGAGTTACAATGATCTTCTAGTTCACACAATTAATACTTTAAATAATGGTGAGAGTACAATAACGAAGAATGTCTAAGTAATAATTGCGTCTTCTTAATTTTTATAATGTTATGTCCGGGAACGATCATGATTTTCAAGGTAAAAATTGTAATTCTCAAATTTTGAGATTCTTAACTTTTCTGAATTTTCGGTGTCCTGGAACGGTCATGATTTTAAGAGTAAAAATTGTATTTCTCAAATTTTAAGATTCTTGACTTTTCTGATTCTTCAGTGTCCTGGAACGGTCATGATTTTAAGGGTGAAAATTATAATTCTCAAATTTTGAGATTCTTAACTTTTACGATTTTCGGTGTCCTTGAACGGTCATGATTTTAAGAGGGGTGTAAAATGATCTTAATCACAAATTTGAGATTCTTGTCTTTTCTGATTTTACAGTGTCCTACAACGGTCATGATTTTAAGAGTAAAAATTGTATTTCTCAAATTTTAGATTCTTAACTTTTATGATTTTACAGTGTCCTGGAACGGTCATGATTTTAAGGGGGGTGTAAAATGTCATAATCTCAAATTTGAGACTGAAAAAATTGAAAAATTGGGTATTTTCAAAAACGTCTAAATTTATGAATTATGGTCTTCATAACCTGAAAAAATGACAAAAATTCATGAATTTAGTCTTTTTTAAAAATACCCAATTTTTCAAAAAATGGTACTTTTTAAATGGTCTAAATTTATGAATTTAGGTCTTTAGAACCTGTAAAAAGGGTTCAAATTCATGAATTTATGTCGTTTTTAAAAATACCAATTTTTCTGAATTTTACGGTGTCCTGGAACGGTCTTCTTCCCATTACTGATGCATTGGCAGAACAAGTCGGTATCTTCAGAAGAGGGTTAGCGAGCACTTGACAAAGTGGCTACCTTTAGGTAAGAGTCGACCAATTGCCAAACATCTTCCGTCCAGCTCTATCACACGTCATGTACTTGAGGAAAAATGTCAACCTGCAGAAATGGTTTTCGGTGTGTCATTTCATGTGAGGCGCAGCAATCTGCTTCGCATGCGCATTCCCGAGGCATTGCGTATCCATGGACAGCTAGAAATCTATGGACTGATCGCAGATATCCTGGCAATACCACTGGAGGTCAACTATACCAAAAGTCAAGTAATCAAAAGCAATTCTATTTTATCAAACTTTTTCAGAGACTGATGTGAAAAGAAAGTCAAAAATTGCCACGTAGCTTTTGTATCTTGCATTGATTTTTCTGCTTCATGCTGGATTCCGAAAGATCCTTAGTGAGGTTCTTTGCTACACAGTTAAAAAAAGCAGATAAAAAATCTCACCAGAATGTCATGCCCATTACAACATAAAGTGTTCCCTGAAATTACCGCTTTCATCGATTCATCAGATAAAACACTCATTTTACAAATTTCACAAAAAACATCTCGTTGCCTTTCAAGGGCCAAAAACTCAGAGAGCAGCGTTTGATTATATCTCAATTCTGTAAAAATGCACCAAGATTTCAAAGAAATGCAAAACAAAAAATGACTGGGATGACGCAATCCTTCCCTGTTGACTGCATCCTGAAACCGTGTAACATTTTTATCTACAACATCAAACTGCGGAAATGAAACTTCAGATTCAGAAACAAGAAATTGATTGCATTCTGTGCATTGTTTGCCGACACTCTTAGCAACATAACACGAAATATAGTACAGAATATTCTTGCTGCTTGAATCAATGTATGCATCGGGTTCTTCATGCAATTTAGATAGCATCATATTCGACACATGTTTTATGTTTTCGTCACATGGAGATGATTGAACATTGAGAGCTTCATTTATCTCGTCAAAAGTAAAATTCGAATACTTCACTAAAGAGATAGCTTTTATTCGTTTTTCATTCTGCAATATTTGATTGAGTGACAGGAAGTAGTTTGCGATACCAGCCGAATGTGCCCTCAAGAGCGTCGGATTGAATGTTGCCTATCAAGACATATCTAAAACCAAGATTTTCGATCAAATATTTTGAAAGTTTAGCGATAGAAATACATGAATGACGCAAAGCAGTAAACGTTTCTTTGCTCAAACCAGCTATAGCCTGACTTTCATTGTGCCACTTTTTCAGAAAAGATGCAAATTCAAATAGGAAGCAAATTTTCTAATCAGATCAGATTTCAATAGTCTTCGCTTTGGAGTTGAGTCTTTCTTAGAGTTTCGCGACTTATTTGAGTCATTTCTCTTCTTTATAAAATCACCATCAACGAAATGAGTGGAGCATAATCGACTGTGAGATGATGGAGTAAAATCTTTCCGATTTATCCGACTCAACCATTTCCTTAAAATGCATGGATCTTTCGGAAATCGATGGAAAGTGACTTTATTGTCACTCGAATTCGATGAGGCAGAACTAACCATTATTGCAGACCACTGCAATGCATTTGTTTACCATTCTCTGCGATGATCTACTGGCTGTGTTTGTTATCGAAGTAATGTTTCTGATACAATGTGCCACATTTAAAATTCACAGCTCCCTGAATTTGCCCATCGATTTCCATAGCTTCATCATCATTAACAATACCATAGAAAGTCTACTGCTATGACTACAGCAGTCTTTGACCACGAATATCTAGATATCAATGCTTTGACTTAACAAAATGAATTGCATTACAGCCATAGAAATTAGCAATACCATAGAACTATGACTTGTAGGAAGCTATGTGAAATTATCATTGCCAGATCATGGACCTCCAGTCATAGAAGTAGATAATAGTACACTAGAATGGACGTTTGATATCTTGCCTATGTACAGTGATGGCACATGGAAAAATCTATGGTTTGTAGATCTGATTCGATCTAAAACATGGCATCATGGTCAAACTATTCGCCAAGTTGGTTGTGGAAGTTGTTGACAGCAAATTGCAGGATTTTCATGAAAAGAATTTTAAGTGAGATAGTGGCATTGTTTTATGTGAAATAGCCTACTATTCCATGGATTAATATACTGTGTCTATTTGTAGCAGTCATTGACAACTATTTTCCAATTTTTTAACAGGAATACGAATTGAAATTTGGTTCACAGAGTCATAATCGAAAGTAGTCGGTGTACTGGTTGTAAGAACATCTCAAGAATTCAAAGATAAAAATTCTAATTATTGGATTATTTCTCCTTCTAGCGGTCAAGAAAACTATCGCTTTTCTGGAATAAACACATCGAAAGCTTCTTTAGCTACATTCATTTATCAGATAAATGAAATGTCGCTGGAACTTTTCAGTTAATCACTAAATGACATACGTGATTTAGTGTGATGGTATTTGAAGGCTCACATTCGAAACCATGTGAAGGTTTTGAAAATTGTTCAAATATATTGAACAGGGGAATCCTTCAAAGTAAAACAAATACTTTAAGATTTCTTGGCCTCTGATTTCAAGTTGGAGCAATGCATGCTCTGTAAATCGACATTACAAGTTGCATATGTGTCTGATTATACTCTTGATTGATTATATGAGCGATATTTCAAAATGATGAACATACAGAACGTTTTAAAGGATATCCTTCTTTGCCATCCTGTCGCTGCACTATTTTGTAAATTCACTATTGCTTTTGTGTACATGATCTCTGGACAAGGGGCAACAATCTAGATCACAAATTGACTTGATAACTTAAAATGTCAACCAAAAAACAAGAGAGCCAGTTCGCAAAATTTGCTTTTTGCCCCAACTAAGTTCCCCCGGAGTGTGCCATAATTTTCATGCAATTTCCATTCTAGGACTTTCTATGGTATTGTTAATTTCTATGCCTCCAGTGGTATTAGAAATTTGATAAATTGCCTTAGCGATCAGTCCAGGTGATAGTATTCTAGCTGTCCATGGTGTATCAAACGCCTCTGGCCAACTTTGTGTGTTCAATAAGAAAACTCTTTGTTTCCAGCTTTATCTTGGTAATTAACTTTAATGATTCTTTTAATTATTTCTTTTCTTTGTTCAAACATATCAGTGATTTATCATTTCCATAGTGTAGAACACTTGAAATGCTAGGGCATCCGTTTCACACCGGTGTGATGCATGTGTTCAATGTTTTGCACTCTTCAAATGTATTGCATATTGCAAACGATAATCATCAATTAATAATTATTATGAAGAAAAGCCTTATGCAATTCTTTATAAGGGAATGGCTGCCATCTACCATGCGCAATCGGAAAAGAAAATTGAGGCACGTGCTATACATTACAATTAGTGCCAGAGTTGCTGACATTTTCTTCCTAAATTTACGCACGAGCTGCTTGTTATTTCTAATGTAGATTGTCACCCAACATCAGTAAAACGACAATTCCAAAGTTGAAACTCCAGTCGTCTTGCAAGTTATTGACAGAGCCTCAAACATCGCAAAATTCCATTTGCTTATGTAGATACATGTACTTCCGAGTTTCGTATATTCAATAACATAATGATCCAGCATGTGTACATGTATAATAACTAAAAATGAGGTTTGTCATTTTTAAGATTATGACTGCACTTTTAGGGCATAATATTCCATCATCGGCAGAAATACGACATTTGTCTATACCGGTAGATTGACCGATTTGCTGTTAAAGATAATGAAAACGTCATGACAACCGATGTTTTTGTCGTAGCTAAACAGTCTCTCCTGATCACAAAAAAGGATATTCACATAATTTATTTTAGGCGCAACAAGTTTAGTTTATTCACTTCGTGAATTAAGTTGCAGATGATAAATGTGAAATAGTCAATTCGCATTTAAACTTCTATTGTATTCCGACAAGACGGCTTCCGTATCACCTGCGTGTGTAGACTGATGCATTTCGGCAATTCTTGGTTGTTGTTTTAGTTTCTACCAGGCCGTATCAGCGTGTCAGATAAGCGGTACTTGTGACCTGCAATGAATCGGTTCAATATCCATTCAACAAGAGTTTCAGGATTTAGTTATCCATAGAAATCAGACTTAATCCTATCAGGACCGGGTGGATGTCCCCCTCCCGATGAACTTCTTTTTATATCTCCTAAAATAAGTTGCAGAGAATTTTAGGTTTTAAGACTTTAGTTTGTATGTATGTAGAAGTTTCAGCAAACTTTTGAGCAAATCACTTTCGAAGATCATTTTTAAAAGAAGATTTTAGAAAATTGATGGTTTTCATTTAGAGTAGCATTGATGATTGATACATTGTTTCTGTATCATATTTACATAACATTTATGCATGTGCAATTCAAAATTGCTATCATAAACATTCATCTTGACTCCCAAAATGAGAACATATACAATTGTACATGTAATGTACGTGTTTATGTAATGTACATATTTAGTATAGGCCTACATGTACATGTAGATGATATTGAGGAAAAGAGTTGTCGTGACATGAAACCCATAGAAAAGTACAAATTAAATATCATCATTCAAAAGATTGCATTCGGGATGTCTCATAACATTGTCATTGCAACGAATAAGTCATTGGAATGAGACATTTGTAAAGATAGAAAAATGCAGTAATGCATGAAAAGACATTATTTACGTTCGAATTTCAAGTTGCTATTTATAGTACTAAAATTAATGTAGAATATTATACTTATGACACCACATAGATATGCTTAACCAAAAAATATACAGAAAAGCTAATTGTTGTGAACAGTTTTTAAAAACGATGAAAATCGCCCGGTCCTGATATCGTTAACGCTTTGGAAAGCTGGTGTGACTACAATGGACAATAGCTGTTTGTTGATGACAATTTCAACTGCCGAATCAAACACCGATCTGTGTAAATGTTGAAAGCCAGACGACTGAAAATACAACTTAAGAATTGTTGTTTTACTGATGTTGGCTGACAATCTACAAATATAAAATATGGCGAAGCTCGTGCGCGAATTTAGGAAGAAAGTTTTAGTAGCTCTCGGACTAAATGTGATGATTCTCCAATTCAAATAGCTAGGCGCAGTCGCTTTTTCATTTGATCAATTGCTGATCTGTAAGTACAGAATCTGCAGATCTGAGATCATTTGTTGAAGCCACAGTGGCAGTGGATCCCCAAAGAACTGCATCCAGCCGCCATCTACATCCAGCGTTGGTGCAGCTCAACCCACTGCGCAGGTGCTGTTCGGCTTGCAGATTCCATACTCCTTCGGTCGTTCTCAGACTGCCCAATATGTACCGGTACACAATAGCCCCCAAATGGACCATCTTTGTTCTCTCACCGATCTCGACAATCCCCGCCTATTTCGTGCTTTAAATTTTGAGTCAAACACGCATGTCCTGTGATATAATGATGTAGAATCCTGAAACTCTTGATTTATCGCTCCGTGAAGTATGAAACAGAAAATCTCTAAACAGATCAGAAATTAACTCTAATTCTTATTTCAGCTCCTCCTTCGCCGCTAACCCATCATCTTCATCAGAATGATGTGTCCCGTGGCAAAAGAGCTTATGGCGTCCCTAAATTTTCCTCTGGAACAGTCAACAGTGCCACTGATGGCAAGACTACATGCCTCATGTCTCGTGTACTTATTCCACACAGAGGCAGAGTTTTAACAGTTACAATTGACCTTAGGAAGACGTATCGCATTCAGTCTGTTACAATTTGGAATGTGCCTGGTGGTGAGTCCGACTTTTATTGTTTAAATCATAACTATACATAAAGTTGATTTTGCGGTTAAGCAAGATGCTCCGTAATGAAGTTCTGAAAACGTCCGTACCATGTGGTCGATATTCATCAAGAGTCCGTACTGCTATGGGGTCCGTTTTGAAGGTACAAAGGGGCTTATGGGATAATAATATTGTTTAAGTAAAAATGATGTTTTAGTAAAATGCAGATGACATGACTGTTGTTGAACGAGTAGGTAAGAATTCGGACAATTTCTTCCATGTCTCCCTCAATTGCGGTGTAAGAAGATGCTCGTCAACTGCAGTAAATCCAAACAAATGGTCATCGGCAGATCTCACAATGCCCGTATCATATTGCATCCTGGCATTGCCTTTGTCGACTCAATTTCGATTCTCGGAGTCATTCTGAACAATATCTTGTCTTGGGATGCTCACTTTGACAACGCCTGCCTTTCTGCAAAGCGAAGACTGTCCGCCTTGAAGCGACTGAGAAGTGAATATCCCCACAACCAATGCAAAATGCGAGAAATCCCTCATCCAACTTCTCAAGGATAAATATCCTTATGCTAATCGCTTTTGTTTTGGCTGGCATTGCTGGTAATCACTCAGAAACTGAAAGTCCAACGTGTAGGCATGAAATGATTATATTCGTAATCAATGTAAAGACGAATGTGTCTCTATCATGCCTCCTGATCTTTTATTGTTGACAACGATCTTCTTTCACCCAGCACTAAATTGTCACTCAGTTGAATTTTTGACACTTTTTAAGTTGTCGTTCAAGCTAAATGGCAGAATGATGTCCAATAGTATTATTCTCGATAGAAATTTTCAATCTAATTTCTATACTTACAAATCGCTTTCCAAACATCAACATTTATACCAACTCCCAAGATTTGTCCTCATAAAAAAATCAGATTAAACGTTCAGGATTACGTCCGCAAATTACACTGGAAATTCTCCTTTAAATCCAAGCAAAACACTAAATCCAAACTCAATAATCGACTTCGCACCACTAGTTCAAATAAATGGCCCCCTAAAGAAGTAGTGCCTCCAAATATACTAAAAAAATCCAAAATTAATTTTTTCAGCAGTTGATTCGATACTTGATAACTGCAACTCATACTATCTATCGTTTACTATCTATCGATAGAGAAGCAATGAGACAACTCAATGACGACTCTAATTACATTGACATTTCTATGCCTAAGACAACAAGGCTAGACGAGAAAATTAAACAATGTCTTATACATTTAAAAAGCAAAAATATGATGGCTAAAAACGAATTTGATTTTTTGATGCCAACCCTGATCCTTCAGATGGAACTTTCAATATCTTACCAAAAATTCACAACCTGTTTGGCCTTTTGATGATATGCCCCAGGGAGACCCATTGTATCGGATGTTTATTGTTAGCCGGAATGTCGCATCCTTTTTAGACTATTTTCTTAAACCTATATCCCAAGACTCTTTTTCATATTTATTAGACTCTAATCATGTAATAGCGATATTGAGGCAAACCACTGTTCCGAATAACAGTCTCCTATTTACTCTCGACGTAGAATCCCTATATACAAAAGTACCGGTTGATCAGACAGTTGAAATCATATCAGACAACTTTATACGTAAACCTGACCTAGAATTTTAACTTTCAGATTATTGCTAAGTAATAATAATAGCGATAAAATTCAATTTCTCGACCTTGAGATCTATAAATTTGCTAACAGACTGAGGTACCGCACTTCCTTCACAGAAACAGACTCTGACCTTATATTAGACAAAACGTCCTACCGCCCTAATTATACTTTCAGAGGTATAATTAACATTCACATTTATAGTTTTGCAACCCACTCATCAACGAGAGACGATTTTCAAAATACTTTGAATTTAGTTAAGCTTGTTTGGCGCATTCAGAATTATTCCAGATCTTTTTTGAGAAAATAACTAAATCTGTTCTAATCAATCCTAACCAGAATCTTTAGCTGGAATCCAGCTTTCAAGCCCTGTTCAACAGCAACGTGTAAAATTTGCTAGTTCTCAAGCAACGCCCACACTGTCGATTCGAATAATAATAATATCATATACTGGATCCTGTTATCCATAAAATAGATTGCAAAATCTCTGGAGTAATTTATTTGATTAGTTATTCTAATTGCAATATTCGTTATGTTGGGCAGACTTCTAGACCCTTTATGCGTAGAATACTCCATCATATTTCAGCTATTCGTAACAAGAATATTAATTACTCGATCCCAGCCGAACATTTTAGCATTCCACCATGTTCAATAGATCATTTTCCTTTCTGTGGTTTAGAAATGTGTGAGATTGAAATAAAGAGACTTCAGAGAGAAAATGTTTGGATCAATAGATTAGACACTGTCAACAACGGTTTGAATATCGCATAAAATGTCAGTACATCAACTGAAGCTAGATTAATTCTACCACTTAGCCATTGTTCTGATTGCGTTGCGGATTCGATTGATGGCATTCGTTCAGGAATTAGTAAAACCACGAGAGTCTTTACTAAATATAGAAACCTTAAACAGCAGCTAAACTTAAACTAATACTGTCATTTAGCTTCATCATGCAAGTCACATCATTTCCATCGATTTTTTCCTCATTAATTGTAAGCCTAATGCATAAACATTTCTGAACATTTTTCATGTATCTCTGCTCATTAGCATCTGCATCCATAGCCTTTCTGTCGTTCTCTCTCTCTCTTTAACATTTTCCTAACTGTAGATGTTGGAAATCTCATTGGAAGAAAATCTGTATTGCAGGTACGCAATCTCAACATATGAGTGTTTGGGTTGGTAATGAAATATTTACCTCAGGACTTCAATCCGACCTCTCTGACAAGAACAAGAAGATTGCACATGTACAAAGCAATATTATCACCGAAAAGCTTGCCATATACCCGCAACATACATCGTCAAATGTAAGTATTACATTGCTGTTTACAAAGTAAATGTTTAGAATGAGAAGTGAGTGAAGTTTTATCCAATTTAAGAATTATCTTTAATACTGTTATTGTTCTATTATATACTGTCGAATCACCGGATGTTAGTCTTGATGGGTTCGTTTCACACTGACCTGTTGAATAATTGGATGTCAGTCTTCATGGGCTCGTTTCACACTGACTGTCGAATCACCGGATATCAGTCTTGATGGGCTAGTTTCACACTGACTGTCGAATCACCGGATATCAGTCTTGATGGGCTCGTTTCACACTGACTGTCGAATCACTGGATGTTAGTCTTGATGGGCTCGTTTCACACTGACTGTCGAATCATCATGAGACATTATGCGGCTGTTTGTATCTGAATGTGTTAAGCTTCATAGAAAAAGGTGCATGGACAGATGAGTTTATGATCAAATGAAGACATTGAAGTCAATTAAGTTGCGGCTCTACAACATTTATCAAGTAAAAAAAACATCAAAAACAACAGTTTCAGTCTACTTACCATTGGATTTACACCTTCCTTCTTTGATCCTATCTGACAAAATAGAATCCAGGTAGAGATCGGAACAGAATTTATTTCGAATGTCTTGCTTACTTTGTTGAAATATATGAATTTTCCAGTTCGAATAATGTCACAAGTTATACATCTTTTGTCGTTGCATTTAGAAATTCCATGTATCGGTTACGGTTATTATTACATAATAATGAAAGCAATGATTTCGGTTGTTTGCATGAGGATTTTTAAGTACAATTTTTAAAACAGCTACTCATGTTCAGATAGTTAAATGTCGGTTTAATGAGATGACTGAAGATTGTTCCTATTACAAGTATGAACAAATGTTATTGTTCTTTTATTGTTTTCCTCGTTTTGTTTTTTCTCTGATATTGCACCACTTTAAAAGTTTTAGTTATAGCATCGTCATCGAGTGATGGAGGGTAGTTTAATTTGATTAAATGAGTCTTCAATTCCCCATATCTTAACTCTCTATTTTGTTGATTAGATACAATTGTTTTTATTCTATTAGCCAAGTTATATGGAATGTTATGGAGAACGTGTTTAGGGTGGGCAGAATGGAATGACACACATGAAATGGTGTCCGTCGATTTTCGATATAGATCTGTACTTATTGTATTATCCTCATTTTTTATTATACCAACACATCCAAAAAGTTCAACGCTTCATAACTCTGATCGCACGTAAAATTGATTGACGCATGAAGATTTTTTAGCAGATTAGAAAAAACGTCAAAGTCACCGTAATTCTCTTCCCAAATTATCCAACAGTCGTCTAAATAACGTTTCCATGGTGTTATAATAGAGTCAACAGAATTGGGGAAACAAAGTCGGATGCTTTATGCATCTTGTCTTCCAAATATCACATCACTAGTGTTGCGTATGATGGAGCCATCTTGGTGCCCATTGCAGTTCCCGACATTTGTAAATAATAGTCATCCTCAAATGAAAAGAAGTTGTTCTTTAGAACCAGCTCAATACCTTTGATGACAAACATTTTTTCAAATATATCAGGAATGAGATCTGCAGATTTTTCCAACCAAAATTCAATGGCTATTAGGCCGAGGTCATGGGGAATGCTGGTATATAAGGAAACCACATCAAAGCTCACGAGTAAAGAATTATTATCAACTGTCATAGGTAGACTCTCGATAAAATGAAAGGTATCCTTGCAGAAACTTGGTAATTTTGAAACAATGGGTTTTAATATTTCATCCAGTAAATTACTTAGACGTGATGTAGGAGCATATCTACTCGAAATGATTGGTCGAAACTGGAGTCCATCTGGTACGCTTACGTGAATGAAATTATAGCGATAAGGCACAATTTTACAAAAATAACTTTGATGCTCATGCAATTTAGGCAGTCCATACATGTATGGAGTTGAAGGTTTGAATTTTGATAAATAAACAAATTCTTTTTGAGCTAAGCATCGTCTGTATTCTTTACAAAATGAATAGATTTTATTGAAAAGGGAATTGGAAGAAAATTTATCAATTTTCAAATATGTTGCCGCATCTTTCAAATGTTCATTAATCATGAGATTCCGATAAAATGAACAGTCGAGGATGACCATAGATCCTCCCTTGTCAGCTTTTGTAAAGTGCAAACTTTTATTCATTCTTAGAGAATGAAGAGAATTTGTTTCTACTTTTGTGATATTGAATCGAATTTTACCTGTATTAGGATCACGCATATTTAGTATTGATGAACTTTCATTTTCAATAACTTCAATGGCGCTATCTAACATAGTGTTATTGCCCTTTAGCAGGTATATAGTTGGATTTATCATATTTCAAACTTAGTCAATTAAAGTGCTCATCATTGTCCTGAAAATAATCAACAAGTCTAAGTTTTCTGCAAAATTCCATAGTGTCAGATTTTAATTCGTCAGCATTACTATTAGGTGAGGGTGTGAATTTATTACCCTTTGATAAAAGTTTCTTGCTGTTTATATCTAATGTAATTGACGAAAGATTGCATACAAGGATACCTCTTACACTAAAAAAGAATTGCTTTCTTCAAATACATCATTGAGGTTAGATTCTGTTTCACTATAGTCATTGCTGCGGTTGAAATTCCGATTGAAGTTTCTGTTATAAGTATAGTTTCCATTAAAGTTCCTATTAAAATTTCTGTTAAATCCAATAACGAATTGTCGAAAGTTTTTAAACCGACCATTATAATTGCGGTTGTTATAATCATTTCTTTGGAAATTTCTGCTAACATTTCTATTAAAATTTCTGGTAAAATTTCTTGGTCCCCTGCGATAATTGGAATATTTTTGTCTCTGAAATTCATCAACATTAGTATTATCATTAAATCTTCTAATATTTTTCGAAGAGCTGTCTATGTATAAATTTTAATTGTCTCTGTATAATGTCTCTATTTCGAATAAGTGTATATCAGAAGAAAAAAAAGAACTTTTCTTCTCCCAAACTAACTCACTTATTGACGTTTCTTCTTCAATTGCCTTTTCCCATTTATGAATTTGGTCTTCGGTCTCAGAAGTTTTATAATTTTGTCTTATTAAAGAGAGCATTTCCTTGTCTATTCTTGTCCTGGCACACATAGCAATATGCCTACTCACAGGTAATATAGCGTAATTATGATTATTAATATATTGCCTATGGACAGTCATGCGATGGCGCAAAGTATCGCCAGTTTGGCCAATATGGTAGTTCTTGCAACCTTTCCACTGCAACTTATAGATCACATTCTTAGTCGTGCAATTGAAGTTATCTTTTAAAACAAATTCCATCTTGTCATTATTATTATTATTGAACGAAACTGTTAAAGTGACATTTTGTCCGAAGACTTCAAGGGCACTTTACATAAAAAACGAAAAACAATCGCCAGAAGATACAAAAAATGCGATCCATAGCATGGAGTGGCAGATAGGTCTACATGTAAGGGCAGTGGACACACACATAGACAGAGAAAGGGAGAGAGAGAAAAAATGAAAATTATGAAAAAGAGGAACGTAGCAGTTCTGCCTTCAGGGCAGACTTGAAGGTGGAAAGGGATGGAATTGATTTAAGAGAGGAAGGAAGGGAGTTCCAAACCCGTGCGGCAGCTACAGGAAACGCACGAGCGCCCACAGTCTTGAGGCGAGAAGAGGGCAGCGTAAGGTTCGAGGAGGAAGATGAGCGCAACGAGCGCCTGGATTCGATGGATGAGGAAAGTTGAAGATAAGAATTAAGGTAAGGTGGCGCAAGGCCATGAAGGCATTTGAAAACGATCACGGCAAGACGAAAGTTAATACGGTCACGTATTGGTCGCCATTCGAGGGATAAAAGAGTTGGAGCCACGTGGTCGCGTGCTCGAATGTTTCGGACGAGGCGACAGGTTGCATTCAGGATGCGTTGAAATTTGGAGAGGGAGTTGTCGGGAAGGCCATAGAGAATAGTGGAGCAATAATCGAGTCTGGAGTGGATAACAGAAGTGGCAAGAGTCTTGGCTACAGGCTCAGAGATACACCGTCGGATGGACCACAATTGACGGAGGGAAGAGAAGCACTTTGCCGTAGTGTCGGAGATATGGGGTCGCATTGAAAGGCAGGGGTCAATAAGCACACCAAGATTGCGGAGCTTGCTTGCAGGAGAGATCGCGGTGCCATCAATAACGATAGGGTGGTTTGGGGCTTGGTGACGACGCCTTTGAGAGGTGATCCACATGATATCAGTCTTGCTAGTGTTGAGGAGAAGATGATTTGAGCTCAGCCATTTCCGAACGTCGGAGATGCAGCTTGACATACGGGAAGCGAGAGTGGCGGAATCAGATGGATGACAAGATCCAAAAATCTGTAAGTCGTCTGCGTAGATATGGTAGGAGAGACCATATGACTCGATGATTTTGGGAAGGTCAGCAGTGTAAATGAGGAACAGAAGGGGGCCTAGCACAGAACCTTGAGGGACACCATGTCGAGGCGGAGAAGGGATGGATTGAGAGGTTTCACATTTCGCACTGTAAGAACGCTCAGACAAGAATGAGGTTAGCCAAGATAAGACCTGGCCTTGATGCCGAAGGAGATTTCCAGACGTTGGAGAAGAATACCATGAACGACCGAATCGAAGGCCGATGAGAGGTCAAGGAGGGAGAGGAGCACTGCCTTGCCTTGGTCAATCACGGTGAGGATGTCGGATGAGATCTTTAAGAGGGCAGTTTCGGTCGAATGATTAGAACGATACAGTTGTAGAAAGAGGTCTTCGGAGTTCATGTAGGAACAAATCTGTTTGGCGACCAGCCGTTCAAGGACTTTGGAGAGGGTGCAGAGCTTGGAGATGGGTCTGTACGAAGAGACGTCATTAGGATCAGGATTTCCCTTTTTCAAAGTGGGGTTTATAACCGCCTCCTTCCATAAACACGGGACAGAACCAGAAGATAGTGATTGGTTGAACAGATGGTGTAGGAAGGGTGCAACAAGATCGATGTTCAACTTTAGAAGCTCAGATGGGAGAGGATCGCGTGCATTGTGCTTAGGGGGGAGTTTGATGAGGGCGTTGATGACATCCGTTAATTCGAGGGGACGAAATTCGGATAAATCACAGCTCGAGGGTACAGTTGAGAAGGTAGGCGAAGGGGCGTTCGATGTGTCATCGTGGATGGATCTGACCTTGTCAAGGGTGTGCTGATGAAAGGCTTGGGCTGAGATGTTAGAGTTAGGGTTGCACCGGCTGCGTCCCATGAGGGCGTTAATTGATGTCCAGGCCAGTCGAGGATTTTTCTTCACTGAGTCGATTTTGGCCTTCCAGAAATCCTCGCGCTTCTGGCGAGTGATCTGTTTGTACTGCCGTCTACACAGTTTCAACTCCGATAGTATAGTAGCAGCAGACTCAGCATCGACACGTTTGATGTGACGTTCAAGTCGACGTACTTGCTGTTTTGAAATTTTGCACTCTTGATCAAACCAGTGATCAGATGGTCGGATCCTACAGCGTACTGTCTTCAAGGGTGCAACAGTATTCAGCACAGACACTAGTTCGTTGTTGAACAGTTCAGCTAGCTCGTCGATGTTGGATGCATATGACGGATGAACACAGATAGCGGAGTTGGCGATGGATGTTCGAAGGTCAAGGGTGTTGAGGAACCGCCACGGGCGAGTTGTGATCGTGCGATAAATAGGGGGTGGGCGAGGTAAGGATGAGTGCCAAACTACGAGACGGTGATCGGAGAGACCGCAATCAAGGATGTCAGTATGAGGGGTAGGAAAGTCAGCTCTCGAGACAACAAGGTCAAGTGTACCGCCACGGTCATGAGTCGGACCTCGAACATGACAGACTAGGCCGTAGGAATATTGAGGTCACCGGCGATGAAAATTGGCTCGTTAGAGGTAATGAAGATATCAATGATGTTAGAGAGTTCAGTGAAGAATAGCGTGGACACTGGGCCGGTTCTGTAGATCTGAATGACAATAGCAGATACAGAACGAGATGTAATTCGGAAGGCTAGGCATTCGAAGGTCGAAGGGTTATTATCAATGATGAACTCCACTGACATCCCCTCAATGATGTTATCACATCGGAGAATTGAGAGAATAGTATCGGATGACTACAGCAAAACTGTTCGCTATTTGCAACTAAAACAACGTTTGCTTTAATTGTCATATCCAAAACTTTTGATAAACAATGCCATAGAACGAGCTAAACTATCAAAAACATATGAAAATGAAAAAGTTGATGATAAATTAAATTCCACTGTGATTTATTTTATCCATACCTACAATCCCAATAATCCTTCCTTTTTTAACAATGTAATAAAACCTACCACTGGATGCTCAGTGTGAGTAATGCTTTTAAAACTGCACTTTTAGACAAACTTATAGGCAACCGAGATCCCTGTTATCTTTGCTCAATAAGAACAACCGTATGAGCCTGAATGGGATTACGAAATGCAATGGGAAGTTATGTAAATGCTGTGATAACATCATTGAGGGGATGTCAGTGGAGTTCATCATTGATAATGACAAGATGGAATTTGTTTCAAAAGATAACTTCAATTGCATGTCTAAGAATGTGATCTATAAGTTGCAGTGGAAAGGTTGCAAGAACTACCATATTGGCCAAACTGGCGATACTTTGCGCAATTGCATGACTGTCCATAGGCAACATATTAATAATCATAATTACGCTATATTACCTATGAGAGAAGGCCCTATGTGCAAAAAGTCAACTTTTCAGGAGGACGTTTATTCGATCTCTTTGAAACAAAACGCAATAACAAGAAAAAGTGAAATAGCCAAGTTTCATCTCTTAACACGACTTTTAAACCTGTCAAAGGATAGTTTCTGCAATGATGGTCCTGGCAGGTTTTGGAGGACCCATCTGCACACAGGGCCTTTTGCATCCTCTCCATATGCACATAGGGCCCTTTGCAAGTGCACTCGATTTGTTGTTTCTTCAAGTAAATTTAATGAAATGTCTAAATATCATATATTTTCTGAATGCTCTCGGTTAGACAAACTCAAAAAATGCTGTTTGCACTTGATATCAGTTAGTCGTAGCAGGCCTAAGCCTACAATCGTAGGCCTAGGCCTACATGTGCATTGTACACCCTGCTTAGAATTTTTGAAGTTTGTTTTCCTAGAAGTTCATGCTCTAAAAAGTTTATCAAAGTACCAAATACTTCATCAATTAAAAGCATAAACAATTGACTCGTTCCTCCAATCATAGGCCTACATGTAAAATCCTGATGGATGGAAAACATGTAGGCTACATACATGTACATTGTCCTACATGGACACAATTGTATGTAGGCCTACATGTAGCCTAGAGAATAGCATTGCGTGATCTGTTGCATATTGTGCACTAACTTGCATGGCAAGTACATACGGATTAAACTAAGCTTATTCCACTGTATGATGATGAGTGCCTGCAGGCCTATGCAATAGGATATGACAGCTGCCATAGAATGAGGCAAAAGTCTAATTCTAACCATGTCCTAATTTTGACATTGCAGTCCGTCCCTTTGCTACCTCATACACAGTTATATTAGTCTACTTATAGGTTTTGTAGAGAAGCATGCCCGCTAAGATTCATTGAAAACATATGTTTGTAAAAAACTTTTTTTAGAAGAATAGCATCAATGATGATAACAGAATGAACACAATCAAACTGTGAAGCACAGCAGAGTTATCATTGAACAAAGTTGTAGGCCTAACAGTTCCACCAAGGCCGCATGGTTTCAAATTGGATCATAAATGCTCTCAACAAAATCAAACTTGAATCAGGAAGCAGAAACATCACTGCAAGCACCATCAGACACTACAATCAAACACACACAAGGCCTACGAGTCATACCTTACAAACATTCGTTAAAGCCTCACTTTCAAAGAATCATAGAAAGAGTGGTAGTCCATAGGCATGATACTCTTCATTTTTTGAAGGTCCTCCCACTTCAACTTGGAAATACCCAAGCTCTCATGATAGAGTCGGGGAGTGGTTGACAGTTCAATACTGGGCCCGCTTCGTCTTCTAGGTAGCAGTTTCCAATCCTCTGTTTGCCTCAACTTAAACATGACGGATCTGTCGCTCTTGTAGAGCATACCGCGTATGTCTTGCACAATGGGGTCACCGGTAGTATTTCCAGGCTGGATGGACTTAAAGTTTGAAGGACGATTATCAAAATCTCTGAAGAAATCGTGATCGCATATGTGTAAGCGATATGGATTTCCTCTCCTGGCATTTGTCATTGAAGTGTAGAAATCAGATGGGGAATAAAGAGGATCGATCAGATTTCTTTCAATCGTTGCATGGACAGAATCGACCTCCATCATCGTATGTCCACGCTCAAGAATCAGTTGAATAATCACTATCTTCATCTCTTTGCTCAAATCAGATAACATACTCGAGACCACCTTATTTCTGTTTTGGTAAGTACATCCATCACTGATCAAACAAACTTCTTCAATGACCTGACATGCCTGAATTCGTCCTTTAAAGTAATCATAAATGCAGCTAACGAATTCATTAGCAGTTGCCTGTCCTTCCGCTTCTTGCCAGACGTACAAATCGGCATCTCTAGTCACCATGTCATAAAATATGAAATTGTGAATTTGAAGTTTCTGCTTGAAGTACAAGGCCGAGGCTTGACTACGTGGACATGTCAACACACTTTGTAGGTCCATGGTAATCGCCAGCTTTTTCCCATTGGAAAACATGGCATCAGATTTTATCTGGTTCTTTGCTTCTCTGGCTTCATCTTTTTTTTCTATGTGGAGAGAATATGCTTCAGAAGACAAATTTCCGGCCGCGCGTGACAAGCAGCTATCGCACTGGTCCTTTCGAGGGTGGTGAATGAAGACATTCTTTTTCTTTGCAAGCTTGGAGAAGCATTGCCGCGTGATTGGCGAGGAATTGTTATCATCACACCATCTGATGTAGGCCTAGTGGAGGTTTGCGTACGACTTGAAAGATGCATCAACATATTTTCTCGACGTGGATGCCCTACAGTAGTGGCTTGGCACAGCAGGAAGACTATCAATAAATTCCTCTGCCTTAGAAATCTTTCCTGCTCGAGCATCATTCCGTGATTTCTGCTCTGGAATTCATGGGTGGATGACTTTCCTCCAACCTCTGAGGTGCTTCCCGCCAATTGCAAATGTACTAAGGAACATGCCTCTACAAACTTTGACGCGACTTCCATCTTCTGATTTCAGATGGTATTCAAAACCGTTTTCCTTCATTGCTGAATCTGTTTCTTCAGCATCTGGTCTCCTTCTTACAGATTCCCTAGCCTCAAAAAATGACATGATAAAAGTCCTCTTTTCTTTCCAAGTGCGAAGACTCCAAAATTCGTTGAACAGCTCAGACCTCTTTTCATCTGATACACTACTGCACAACCATAATCTAGACCCACTTGCACTATGACTGTGACTATGATTACATCGAACTCCAATACGTCGTGATGATCTGATAGTATGTTAACGAGCAATTCCTGACACACTATCATACGAATATCCTAGGTATTCATTTCCATGCAGTCTAGATAGAGTCGACATTTTGTGTTTATGACCATGAGCAGATGAAATGCCAGGATCACTACATGGAGGTTCTACATGAACACTATCAAAGGTCATGGCATCAGGCCAATCAAAACTCACATCAGCTACAGGAGAAACGTATACGTCACAATCGCAGACACTATCAGTAGAGACGTGCACATCAGGATCAGGATCGGAGGCAGTAGCAGTAGAGACATGCACATCAGGATCAGGATCGGAGGCAGTAGCAGTAGAGACATGCACATCAGGATCAGGATCGGAGGCAGTAGCAGTAGAGACATGCACATCAGGATCAGTATCGGAGGCAGTAGCAGTAGAGACATACACATCAGGATCAGGATCGGAGGCAGTAGCAGTAGGGACATGCACATCAGGATCAGGATCAGGGGCAGTAGCAGTAGAGACATGCACATCAGGATCGGAGGCAGTAGCAGTAGAGACATGCACATCAGGATCAGGATCGGAGGCAGTAGCAGTAGAGACATGCATATCAGGATCAGGATCGGAGGCAGTAGCAGTAGAGACATGCACATCAGGATCAGGATCGGAGGCAGTAGCAGTAGAGACATGCACATCAGGATCAGGATCGGAGGCAGTAGCAGTAGAGACATGCACATCAGGATCAGTATCGGAGGCAGTAGCAGTAGAGACATACACATCAGGATCAGGATCGGAGGCAGTAGCAGTAGGGACATGCACATCAGGATCAGGATCAGGGGCAGTAGCAGTAGAGACATGCACATCAGGATCAGGATCGGAGGCAGTAGCAGTAGAGACATGCACATCAGGATCAGGATCGGAGGCAGTAGCAGTAGAGACATGCACATCAGGATCAGGATCGGAGGCAGTAGCAGTAGAGACATGCACATCAGGATCAGGATCGGAGGCAGTAGCAGTAGAGCCATGCACATCAGGATCGGAGGCAGTAGCAGTAGAGACATGCACATCAGGATCAGGATCGGAGACAGTAGCAGTAGAGACATGGAGATCAGGATCAGGATCGGAGGCAGTAGCAGTAGAGACGTGCATATCAGGATCAGGATCGGAGGCAGTAGCAGTAGAGACATGCACATCAGGATCAGGATCGGAGGCAGTAGCAGTAGAGACATGCACATCAAAATCAGGATCGGAGGCAGTAGCAGTAGAGACATGCACATCAGGATCAGGATCGGAGGCAGTAGCAGTAGGGACATGCACATCAGGATCAGGATCGGAGGCAGTATCAGTAGAGACGTGCACATCAGGATCAGGATCGGAGGCAGTAGCAGTAGAGACATGCACATCAGGATCAGTATCGGAGGCAGTAGCAGTAGAGACATACACATCAGGATCAGGATCGGAGGCAGTAGCAGTAGGGACATGCACATCAGGATCAGGATCAGGGGCAGTAGCAGTAGAGACATGCACATCAGGATCGGAGGCAGTAGCAGTAGAGACATGCATATCAGGATCAGGATCGGAGGCAGTAGCAGTAGGGACATGCACATCAGGATCAGGATCGGAGGCAGTAGCAGTAGAGACGTGCACATCAGGATCAGGATCGGAGGCAGTAGCAGTAGAGACATGCACATCAGGATCAGGATCGGAGGCAGTAGCAGTAGGGACATGCACATCAGGATCAGGATCAGGGGCAGTAGCAGTAGAGACATGCACATCAGGATCGGAGGCAGTAGCAGTAGAGACATGCACATCAGGATCAGGATCGGAGGCAGTAGCAGTAGAGACATGCACATCAGGATCAGGATCGGAGGCAGTAGCAGTAGAGACATGCATATCAGGATCAGGATCGGAGGCAGTAGCAGTAGAGACATGCACATCAGGATCAGGATCGGAGGCAGTAGCAGTAGAGACATGCACATCAAAATCAGGATCGGAGGCAGTAGCAGTAGAGACATGCACATCAGGATCAGGATCGGAGGCAGTAGCAGTAGAGACATGCACATCAGGATCAGGATCGGAGGCAGTATCAGTAGAGACATGCACATCAGGATCAGGATCGAAGGCAGTAGCAGTAGAGACATGCACATCAGGATCAGGATCGGAGGCAGTAGCAGTAGGGACATGCACATCAGGATCAGGATCGGAGGCAGTAGCAGTAGAGACGTGCACATCAGGATCAGGATCGGAGGCAGTAGCAGTAGAGACATGCACATCAGAATCAGGATCGGAGGCAGTAGCAGTAGAGACATGCACATCAGGATCAGGATCAGGGGCAGTAGCAGTAGAGACATGCACATCAGGATCAGGATCGGAGGCAGTAGCAGTAGAGACATGCATATCAGGATCAGGATCGGAGGCAGTAGCAGTAGAGACATGCACATCAGGATCAGGATCGGAGGCAGTAGCAGTAGAGACATGCACATCAGGATCAGGATCGGAGGCAGTAGCAGTAGAGACATGCACATCAGGATCGGAGGCAGTAGCAGTAGAGACATGCACATCAGGATCAGGATCGGAGGCAGTAGCAGTAGAGACATGCACATCAGGATCAGGATCGGAGGCATTAGCAGTAGAGACATGCACATCAGAATCAGGATCACACCAGGTAGTACGTGTTGAGACAGCTTCTTGCAGAATTTCTTGCATGCATGTTGATGTTCTTCTTTTCTTAGCTGGTATTTTCAACGGAAGAGCGGCCTGGAGTCACCTCTTCCCATATGACATCACGCTGAAATGATTCCATTCTCATCAAGGTGACCCTGTCGTCTGATCGAACGTGAGAAAGTGGATTTTCAGCGTGCTGTTGTCGGAACATTTCAATGTTGCCAAGACTCGTTAGTCCGTTCGTCATACGAAGTTTTTTAGAAACAAACACGCACATAGGGCCTTTTACCGATTACCGATTAACTTTTACCGATTACAAAAGTGGAATGTCAACACATAGAGCTTTTCACATTTCTGAATTAAAACAAACTTCCTGTTCGAATTTGAACTTATCGTTCAAGGACGTTGTGTAAAACACAATTGAGAACATTTCTACGTTAAAAAGTCATTTTCGAAAAGTTTACACATAGGGCCTTTTACCGATTCACCGAAGATATTGCTCTGTGTGCCAGTGACCTTCCCATGAAATTTGTATTTGCGCCATTCTAGAAGCTCCAACCCAATGTATCCAAGCTATAGAGCGTGAACGTAGATAGTCTATGTTCATCGAGAAGTTCAAGCCTGCATTGAATGGTTTAGGTTTAACATCATGATGATGTTTTTGTTAAGGTGATACCTGATTATTTTGAATTAATTTGCTGGTATGTATTCATTCATTTAATCGCATTGAAAAGCCAGCACAGCTGGTGAAACATGTTTGCGAATAAATATATATATATAAATATATATAAAAAAAGAATATATATGTATAAAATGATGTAAATATAAATAATGTAATACGTATAATATAATATAATATCAATATATATTTATATATATATATATATATATATATATATATATATATATATATATATATATATATATATATATATATAATCAAAAAAATGTTGTTATGAACTACTCCGAGTATACTTAGAGTTTCTCGCTACATACGATCTTCATAGTGCAGTTAACATGAAACAAAGAACCATTTTGAACAAATAACATGGTTCTTTGTATCATGTTAACTGCACTATGAAGATCGTATGTAGTGTGAAACTCTAAGTATACTCGGAGTAGTGCATAACAACATTTTTTGATTTTATCAAAGCTCTGACACCCATTGAGCACTCTACGCAACTGTATATTGCATATATATAAAAAAACCGTATATATATATATATATATATATATATATATATATATATATATATTTGATTTGTTGTTATTCATTTCATCTAATATAAGTTTACTTCTGAATGGCTCTGTTATCTTTTTATATTGCATATATTCTTTTTTTTGTGTAACTTTAATTTCGTATAACTTGGCAGTATGTCGTTCTTTTTACATGTTTTATTGAATATTAGATCATGTTGTGGTATACTTTTTTTGCTATAATTTATATCTTTCTGCCGTGAAAAAGCTAAAGTCTAAGCATGTGTTGGTAGCTGTTGGTTTATTATGAATAGAAAATTTCAAGTCATGCTGTCTTTTTACCAACACATCCAAAAAACAGATGGAATTATCCTTTTCATGCTCAAAACTGAGGTCCAGTACTGACTTTCTCTTGAATTCATCGATGATGTTATTCAGCTGATCATATTTATTGACAATAACAAAGGTATCGTCTACATATCTGTAATATGCCAAAGCAAGTATGCCTGGATTGTTTTTAAACAGTTTGTTTTCAATTTCTGCCTGTAGAAATTCGCGCATGTGAGTCCTAGTGGAGATCCCATCGAAACACCATCAATTTGACGGTAGATTTTATCTTTCCACATGAAAGGTGTTTGTGCACTACAAAGAGGCAAAAGTCTCTTTAGGATTTCTTTTGGAATGGACGGTGGCAATTTGTTTGGATGGTTATACAATCTTTCTATATCGGTAGCTTTAATTACAGGAACATTTGTAAATAGGCTCACTACGTCAATTGATGCCATGACATTATGAGATAAATAACAACAAATTAAATTTGACAGCAATTCAAAAAGAACTGGCTAAAAACATGTGCATATATGTTCCAGTAGGTATTGCCGCATTGTTGCTAGACTAAGTCGAATTTGAACATCAGACTGGTGCATAGGCCTAAGAAATCCGCCAGGTGAAACATATGTGGACGCAGAAAGATTGCGCAAGTTTAGAATTGAATATCATTTATAACTTACCAACATGAAGAGTTTCTTGGCGCCATTTTGAAAATCAATTTGAGTTTCCCGTCAAATGGACGACGATAAAGAGGTGATTGAAATTCCCAAATCTTTAACAGCGCTCTAAGTTATCTTCTGTCAAAAAGAAACAATCCGAAAAGCGAGTTTTCACATGTTTATATATGCCAACGCGTTTATTGGGTTAATAATCATCATCTTATTGACCACCTTGAACAGATCTTTCAATTGGTGTATGGATTATTAGATTTTGTTGCCATTTTCCAAAATCAAACAGTGATCTGGCGGAAATTTGTCAAAAATTGGCAAATTTTCCTTTGACTTTCACCTCAGTCCATGGATGACCATAGGAATAAAACTGATGCTGTTTTTCTGAACCTCCTTTCAATGCCAATTCGATTGGTGATTGGTTTCACAATTTAATAACTTGGGGGACCAGCAGAGGGGCGCGTTTGGAAAACTTCCCATTGGAGCGAGTGTCAAATAAGAAATTTCAATGCATTCATAGCCAAACAGATTGAAATTATAGTTTTAAGAGCTGAAAAACTAAAAAAGTAGGAGGTGACTAATAATGTGGTACATTCTGCAAGTCTTGATGTTTTCTACATGCACCGTTTGTCTATCACAAATAAAGTGCATCCTATTTGATGTACCGATAGCTGCTTTTGCTATAAGTTAAGTTCAAACGTTTGTTTTATGTAAAGGTTCATGTAAAGCTGATAAAACGAAGGCAGTGAAGACATATAGCCTCTTTGAAAAGTGAGGTCAATAAGACAAGAGTTGATGTGAATATTCAACCGAATCTTTTAACCAGAATTCCAGAGAAATGTTGTCTGCTAATCGTCTATCGATTGTTGTTTCTGGTCGAGGAAGCATTCGGTCGTATGCCGGTATTTTATTTCATCCTTTTGCTCATCATTTGGATAAGCAATCATCTCAGGTGAGTCAGAGATTATGATTGATCAAATTTTTTTTTAATTTCAGACATAATACAAATCGGCCCGGGTACTAGATAGTCCAGGACCGGACTCGCTCCCATCTCAATCTCATGAGCATCAATGTTGCACGAACATTCCTATTTATAAAGAGTGAAAGCTCTTCACATTGGTTAACTAGAGCATTTAGATAGAATTCTGATGCTTTTGGCCCACACTGTAGACAAAGTCTTCGACATCTGACGTTCATTGTCTGTCCACCAATAAACTCATTTAATTTCGTTTGTTTATTCCAGCTGCATCGAGGAGAACCAGTTTTTGGAAAATTCGTAGTTGTTGCACGGCCTGAAACCCACAGAACGATTGCAATGTGCGAAATTGAAGTTTTGGGATTTGAAACGTTGCCACGTAAGTTTAGTCGTTTTATCTGAACAATTAGAATCACTAAGGAATTTGTTTATTTCCTGATATTGTCATGCATACATGAAGCAAGAATCTTGCAAGAATCCGTAAGAGTTGGCAAATGTGCAAGTGTTTGGAAGAAGTAAGTGCTATGGTGGATAAATAATAAACAGAATTCGAAGAGAAATTGTCGAGAATGACTACGATCTGCTACTTAATAAAACATGTGATCTCCAATATAAGCCACACTTAGACTGTAACGATCTATTTAGGAAGCACTATGGAAGTCGTAATAGCAGTTGCGGTTTGAATTCAAACACAATGCCACGTCACAAATAGAACACTTGATATTACTCCTGCAATCGACTTCTTTTGTACTGCAGAAAGCACACCTGCCTCTCGATGAATAGACTGGTAGATGTTTACTATCGAAGTTGGATTCGGCATTCTCCGATCTTCTTTGTTTATTGCGACCTTGAAATGATTGGCATCGCGATTTGCTTGAGAATTTGTTTATCAGATGCTTAGCGATTATCAACCGAAACTGTTTTGAAGATATACAATCATGTGAGATTTTCTTGAACACAATGAACGATTTGCATATGGCAGCATCCAACTGATCAAAAAATACTCTCAGATAGTATTTATAAGTACTCCGTAGTTACGGAGTTGATCAGAAATGTCCACTCCACACATGTAAGCATTATATACATGCACTGTTGCTGGAGTAAAGACCCTTTCAGCACAGCCCTTTTTGCGTCGAAGTTTAGTAGTTATTTCATGAGGGCTGATGAAATTACTCAAAGTCAACTCTATACGCTTGTCCTTCCACTGATTGAAGGAATTCGGCCACGAGATGATGTCGTCCCAAATATTTCTCCTTTTTGCATGGATTCTTCAGCTTTCATCTTCGGTAGATCTTTTCTAGATTTTCTAACAGTAGCAACGGCGCGTACCGCTCGGTCCTGCAGCTTGATCATGAGCTCTGGACTCGAAAAGAAATTGTCAAGTGCGACTGTACATCCTGCATATTCATCAGCATATTTCTGCACAGATGCAGAATAACTGACTCAACGAGGCCGACAGTTGTTGAAGGAGATCCTTCTGGCTTGGCTCCGCAATAAAATTCAGATTCAAACACATACCCTGATTTTGCAGAAGCACGTATCCAAAATTTGAAGCCCCATTTCACAATTTTTCCTTTTACATACTGCTTCAAACTATTGTGCCCTTTATACTTCACCATTCGCTCATCAATGGGTAGAAATTTTGAAGTTGATACCGCTTCTTGAAAGGCCAAATTGAAATGTTTAATAACAGGTCTTATTTTCACATCCTTGTTTGATTGACAAAGTGAGTTATCAGAGAAGTGTAAATTTCTTTTGATGTCTTCGAACCTTCTACTGGTCATGATGTCGGCAATGAATTTTTCGCCGATCGCATCGTCGGTTGACCAGTAGTCTCTCAGTTCTGGGAGAGTTTTTAGTCCCATCAAAATCGATATCCCCATAAAGGCTCTGATTTCACTAATGCTTGTATGAAAAGTTTCTCTATTCTGTTGTGCATACAGATTGGTCTGAGGTAAAATAATATCATTAATCAGTTTATCTAGCTGGGACACTTCCTCAAATATATCGACTGGCTCACAAAGCAAAGATAGAGAATCACTATGCTTTTCAAACTGAAAATCAGTCAGGTCGCATTTTGGAGGAAGCAACGGCGTCATTGGATCCCAAGTTATCGACGATGAAAGATTCGTCGGATTCAGTTCGTGGTCTCCTGTTCCAACAAAAGGAATTTCCTCAGATGTAGAAGAAACGATGATCGAATGGTCGAAGCCGTCATGGAAATCAGATGCGATGAATGTCTCGTCCTCAGAATCAATAATGTCAGGTTCACTGTCAGAATTATTTGCAAATAGAAGTCCTCCTGCAGCTTCTGCTGCGATACGCTTTGGCCTGTCAAACACTCTCACAGAAGACATGAGGAATCAATGAGTTTTCGTATCACTGTATGTCAAAACACAGCACTGCATGCAGTTGTATGTTTGAATCACCATTCTACAGGGCTTCCCATAATGTCTATTTTTAGCAACAAATGTATTTGATATTAGTCTGTCTTGTTAACTGATTTGTCCTCATCACCTGTTTGAGATGTGGTGAACAGTATCGTGTTAACAATATGTTAACAATATAAGGTATCTTACAAGAATGTTTTTGCGGGGAAAAATATCATATCATGAGCAGTTAGGCCAAAAACATGCTGATTTACAATGTACCGAGTCAATCCATGATATCTTCTTTGAATAGTGGTCAATACATGAAAAGAAATTCATAGTTGATCAGACTGTTGATGAAATTTGTGTAAATGTAAACTGACATTTGCAAATTTTGCTTCGCCCAAGGTTTGGTGGTACAAATGTATACCACCTAACACTACAAGTTTCAAATTCTAGCTGACTGAAGTGTTGCCATCCAATTAATCTCTACATACAAAGACATAATACATTTCAAGAATCGAACATTCCGGTTAATCTCAAGTCAAAATATCCTACAAAAAAATTACCTTACATCACAATGGAGCCTTGTTCCAAAGGAAGTAAAAATAGAAAAAAAGAGGATAATTTCATTTTTCTATCTCTGTCATGAAAATGCGTCTTTTTAGATGTTTCTGATTATTTGTCAACAAAACATATTAGGAAAATAATGAGTAACACAAAAATTTTACTAAAATGCGAACAAAAGTAATTCAAAGCACTCTGAATATTGCTGGTACATATATCTACCACCAAACCCCAAAGGGTTAAATTCACAGAAGTACTAAAATGTTTAGTAAGTACTAATATGATGAAATGCCAATATAGCAATGAACCACCTTAAGGGAAGGACATACAAGTGTAGGATAATAGTGCGGAGCATTGATCCGGGTCACTGCATTGCCATGGCATCACTTATTACACTTCACATGGCCGTCTCTTTGTCATTGATTGGTCGTGTTGGCCTGCTCGATGTGCTTTACTCCCGCTGTCAGCATGTAGTGGACATGCTACTCCTATGCACCTCATTTAATGAGTACGAATTAAGTACTGCGCCGTCGAACCTATACAGTTCTAAAATGAGTACTAATATTTTCGAAATCTAAAACTACTAGAATGTTGGACTAATTTCTCAGACGTATTTAGTAGTAAGGCTCAATACTCTTTCTAGAACTCATTTGAGACTTTGTGAAAAATAGGGTGGAATATTTGAGATGGTTCCATGACTTCCATTAAATGACAAACATCATCGATGCGAAGACAACCTTTCGTCTTGTAAACAATAAACCTAATCTCAACAGAGACATTCTAGTCAGCCTACCAAAATCAGTGAATCACAAAAATGGACAAATATCATTGTCTTCAGTTATTGCTTAAATATTGTCGCTTTATTAGTGGGGGGTACTCCTATGCAACTCATTTAATGAGTATTGAAATGAGTGCAAATTAAGTACTGTGCTTACCTCCCAAAGATTAATGCTAATATTTCTACACTCAAATAGTGATAAAATTTGGATTCATTTATTAATGGCAGTTAGTAATCAGGCTCAGTAACTCTGTCTGCTAATAATTTGAGACTACATGTATATGAATAGCAGTGTAGAAGAAAAGAGTCATATCTTGCATGCTATAATTAAATGGAACACACCGCAATACTCTCAAACAATAGTCGTCATTGAATGTGCAGAGAGAGCTCTGAACATCAGCCGTTGGAATGCGTGTTATAATATCACACATCGCTGTGACAGTACGATTCATTGACGAGTCCTCCGAAGAGACTGAATGAACCCATGTTCACGTACGCATGCCAACTTCTATACTAAGAATCTGACGGACCAACAAACGAGAGAAATTGTGCGGAATGATCTAAATTCTTCGAATCTGAAGGAATCGTGTCGATTGAAGCATTTTAATGGAATTAACAGGAATCCGCAAGCGACGACGACCTTTTCTTATCTCTGTAGCGTATAAGGAGTTCCCTTTTGTCCGCTTATTAAGTTCCTGCATGTGCCATCGTTTTGAATTATTTTCCACTTTTCACAGTTTTGTTTAGTCTGCACTACAGTCTGATAGCTACCAACCTTTTCTTTCTTAATTCGCGCATAATTGTTTTTAATCAGGACGTCAGTCAACATTTTGTTGACATTGTGCGCATTTCTATATTTCAGCAATGATGTACCTCGTCAATAAAAATCAGTCTATAGGAGTATGAATACAAACATGCAATCATGTATGGAACACATAAGTTGCATAAATCTTATAATTATATCATTTACAGGGAGTGCATCCTCCTCCGGACTTCTGTCAACAAAATGTTGATGACTGAAATATGCTTTACTCCGTGAAATCTATCACATAAAAGCACTTACAATCACAATTCCACTTTTGAATTTTCTGTGGCCTACAGTCGCAGACATTCATGGCACTTAAGGAAAAGTCACATGAGACATGAGACAATTAATTTCCGTAGTTTCTCAATGTGCGCGCGGGTTGTTCATGGGCGAATAGAATTCGATAGAATCACAAGTGCTTCATCATTGTGATAATGTGATTCATGTCTTGATCATGCGTTTGATGTTGTGACCGATTTGTGCGTTCCTTTGTTTGGAAGCGGACGATATGTCTGTACAGACAATTACTTTACAAGTCAGAAGCTGGCAGTTGCTCTCTTTCAAAAGAATTTAACTTAACTTGGCACCATTCGGGGCCATAGAAAGGATTCTCCGTCAGAGGAAGCCTTGTTTAGAGAGTCATTATGTACTTGATCATTGTAACCAAATTGTGCTAGTTTGCTATCAAGCAAAGAGAAACAAACAAGTTATTCTTATGAGCTCCTCGCATACATACTGTGACGTTGCGAATGATAAAATGAAAAAGCCATCTCTCATATCCGACTACAATCGCTTGAAAGGTGGTGTTGTCATGTTTGACGAAAATCTCAAAGAAAAGCAAATCGATGGCCTCTTCTTTCTTAACATCTCATTAATGTGGCATGTAATAATACACGTATAATCATGAAAGAAAACGTAGGCTATATAGACGTTTTCCTAGCAATTTTTGAAGCAATTTTTGAACCCCGTCAAAAGTCGTCTTCAACAGTCGAAAGCCAAGAAAAGTGTTCGAAATGCTGCCCTTGCGACCAAATTCATAGATGAAAGCATCCTACTGTCATCAAGTGTCCATCATTCACATGGAAATGCTCGACGATGCTGCGCCTGCGGCAAAATGACCCGTTCAACTTGTGAGCAGTGATCTCAGCATTATGTGCCCGCTTCACCTCTTCTTTGTAAATCAATATCATACAGAGCTTTCGTTCTTGTTTTGAATACAAGTGTTGCTGTTTTGGAATGACTGTTTTTAATCTATGATTTGAATTGCAACTAAGAATGCCAGTACTAAATGAGATATTTATTAATGGAACCTTTTAAAGTTTTAAATTCAAAGAACAATTAGACCTACACTGTAAACTGTAAAGTACAAAAGGTGGCTGATTTTCAATACGGAACCGATGTACAAAAGAGAATAACAAAATGTACAAAAGCACTATTGTTCATGGTCATACACTACGAAGACTATTGGCTTTCCTATTGGATGTTTAAGATAGTCCAATAGGAAACCCAATCGCCTTCGTAGTGTACAGGTACCGCAAAAAGTTTAGCACCAAACTCAATTTTTTGTATTTATATGACTGATGTTTCTTCAAAATTTTGAGGTAAAGTTATTTAAAGCTAGTTAAGTTAGTGTAGTCCACGTTTTCAGGTTTAGGGTACATTCTTATGAATTAATTTGTAAATGCATCAATTATCAAAAGTATTTATGGCATTTCTTAGTGATTTGAGATCTTGAATATATCATTATCTACTTCGTTCGGATGTAATATACTTTCTCTACGTTTATACTATTCGATTTGAAGCAGCGACTGGTAACGCTTGAGTTTCCCCAATTATTTTAATGACTCTTGCATGCGGCTTTTCATTGGCTGTTTCTCAGTGACTGTGATATCGTCATTCATTGATTGAATCTTGTCTCAACCTCATCACAACACATTCAATGTCACTGGCAACCTCGTCATGGGTAAGACAAGACAGCATTCTCTTGAAGTTTGATCACAAATTATTGCTCTATCTGAGCATTCAAGTAAAACTCATCAGCAAATAGCTACGTGCTTGGGAATCTCAAGGAGTTCAGTTTCAAGGAAAATCCAAAAGTACAAATTAACCGGTAATGCTAGTGCACGAAAGCGTACAGGAAGACCAAGAAAGACAACTGAGAGAACGGATCTCCTTATCAGACGAGAAGTCGTGAAATCACCTTTCATTACTGCTCGAGAAATCAAACAAAATCTTTCTGGTTTGTGTGGCGATCTCAGTGAAAGGACTATTCAACATCGACTTCAAAAGAAATTCAACATACCAGCTCGAAAGCCTGTACGGAAGCCATTAATCACAAAGCGAATGCGAAGCGCCAGGTTGCTCTTCTGCAAACAACATCTGAATTGGACAGTCGAAGATTGGGAAGTTGTCATGTTCACGGACGAATCAACATTTTTGCAGTTCGATTGTCTTCCGAAAGTTGTCCGACGTGAACCTGGGAGTTCAAACTTGAATCCTCGCTTTACAGTGAAAACCATCAAACATTCACCTGGAATAATGGTTTGGGGCTCCTTCGGCTACAATGGAAGAGGTGCTTTGACGTTCCTGAATAAAGGTGAGAAAATGAATTCAAAAAAATATATTGCAGTTCTTTCTGAAAAGGACCAAGTATTTATGAATGTGCTGCAGTGTACAGTGTTTCAGCAAGATAATGCACCTTGCCACACATCAAAGATGACGATAAAGTGGTTTGTGGACAATGGGATTGAGGTCATGCGATGGCCCGGGAATAGCCCTGACCTCAATCCCATTGAAAATTTGTGGGAAACAGTAAAACGCAACATCGATAGACAGAAATGTACATCATTACTCGGTTTGAAAGAAGAAATCAAGCGCGTATGGTGTAATGCAACCACCAAAGAACATTGTGCATCTTTAATCAGAAGCATGCCTAATCGAATGCGCGAGGTCATTCGAAACAAAGGATATCCAATAAAATATTGATCGACATTCGATTGACGGCTTGTTTTTAAATTTTCTACATGTAAAATAATAAATCGAGCTTCACATGATAATTGTTTTTCTTTATTAACATAACTTCAAAATTACAAGGGCATATTCTTTGTCATAATAGTCTCTTTATTATATAGGCCTATATATTCGCACTATAAGAACACTCCTACTTTCATGTAATTTTAAGCTTCAGCAAAATAATATAACTGATTTGCGATAAAGCAAAACAATATGTAAAAAAAATTTACATTGAAAAACATCATATTTTGTGACTTGGTGCTACACTTTTTGCAGTACCTGTATGAGCATGAACAATAGTGCTTTTGTACATTTTGTTATTCTCTTTTTGTACCTTGGTTTCGTAAGTAGCTTTGGTATTGTGCAGTTTACAGTGTAGTTGACATACCGCACGTAATATAGCCACTATTTCAATTATTTACAATAATACATTCTTCATGAATAATGTTTTTTAACTGTGCCGTTGACTTGCTAGTTAATAATGTGATGTCAACAAAATGTTGACAGAAGTTAGTAAACGTGTGTTGTTTCGGATGTCCTGATAAGGGTTAAGTTATGGTGCCAGTCGTGTTGCAAGTTAGAGAGCGTCGAATAATGTGAACTGTATAAGGCTATATCGGGCGATTTTCATTCATGTCTCTTACTAAGACCGCTGTTCTCTCAAATGACTTAATGTCTCCTGTGAGTATGCGATGATTTCCTGGGCCGTCGATTTCAAGGCCTCCATGTGAAGATTAACTAAATATAGAATATTTCAAAGGAAGACCTACGGACAAAAACTCTTTCCCTATTCAGGCATGCTTCCCTCGACCGTCAATATATTTCGATAATTTCACCGATTTTTTCATACATTTACTGAGTGGATGCTGACGACTTACTTAAAGCTGATAAAATATTTAACGTTTGCTCATATTCATTTATCTATTCCAAACTGTATATATTTCCTGTCCTAAAAAAGGAATTAATGATTTTTTAAAGTCTTTCTTTATTGTTTGCACTTAAAATTTCTCTCAATCAACTTTATTTTGTCGGTAGATCGTCTTTATCTTCTTGATAACTCAAGATAAACGCACTTGGCATCGACATCAGAATTAAATGAGAATTTTAATTTTCGCTAAGTTTCACACTATGATTAAATCTGATTAAAGAGCTACCTTAGTGGACAAACAGTGAAAATGGATGCGTTTCATTGAGAGTTATCATAGAAACAAAATATTTGGAAAATGTGGCAAATTCTTCAAAAATGAGCTTTTCAAAATAACTTTGGGTGCCACCCATTGGTGTTATCAAATTATAGTTACCAAATAATACATTTCTGTGAGAAAAATGAGAAAATATTGATCTACTTTCAAACATGAGGTATATGAAATGCCAAGGCCTTGATAAACTTCACTCAGTCGCAGTACGGATAGCGGATGCCATGAATCATCATTGATGCTCTGAAAAGGATAACACTTTTGATGAAGAGAGAGAGAGAGAGAGAGAGAGAGAGAGAGAGAGCGAGGGAGAGAGAGAGAGAAATACATAGTATTTTTGTCAAAATGAAAATCAAGATACACAGCAATGTCAGAGTTTTACATAACCACTTTGATATAGCAGAAAGCTATTGTAAAAGAATTTTGTGTACGAGTTGCAACACGTCTGACGCATAGCATCGGTCTAAATATATTCAAAAGATGACATGGATCTCCTGAATTCATATACAACGACTCAAATGCTGTGAACCTTTTGACAGACAGATTGTCAACAGTATTCGAACATATGCGTATCCGGGTTTGCAAATTTCTTTCTTACAACGTCTAAAAATACGAGACAGCATAGATTTCGTTTCAGAGGACAACTCCAAAAAGGGTAGTATACAGCAACATCAAGCTTTCAGTAATGTTATAGTAAACTCTCCACAAATCATCGTGACATAAAGAATATTTTAAAGACTTGAGTGAAAACAGACGTTGTGAAAACTACGCTTCATCTCTTTAAAATGTTAACTCCAGGATATATCTTGGTCCTATGTGACACCGAGTATTTTCGTGCTCTTGACAACACTTAACGATAAATTAGAAAAAAAACATCGTTACAAGTGAAATTCTTCTTTCCAAAAATTACAGTTTTTCTTTTCGTCGCATTAAGAAGATCTCTTAATGTTAGAAATTTCTTCCATAACTCGAAGTTTCGAGTCTTGTTCATCTTTTGAAATAGGCATGAGAATAATCAAATCATCAGCATACTGAATGTACTTCGTCAGAGAATGCTTTGGTTTGATATCATGAGAATAAAGAAGGAACAAAAGCGGACCTAACAAATATCCTTGAGGGCAACAACTGCTTACAAACACTGTATCATTTAAGATATCACGAAGTTTTACACTTTGATGGCGATCCTTTAGATACGAATAAACCAACTGAATAAAGCAAAGCAAAACAGTGAGGGAAATCCAATTTATACAATTTATCTACCAAAATATCATGTCAGACACTACCAAAAACACATAAAAATCGCATGTGATCAAAAAAGCCGCAGTAGCATCGTTAGCATCTAACGTTTGGGTCAGGTAATTATGCAAAGTAATCAATGCAAAGGTGCAATTATATTTCGGTTTGTAAGCGAATTGAAAAGGTAGAGTGCATTTGACAATATACGAGTATCAATGCGCATGTGACTAAATATGTTTTTCGAGAATTTTACATGCTACATTGGAAATAGTGATAGGTCTTTGATTTTCTATACACACTTTGCCCTTCTTAGGCACGGACGTTGCATTACATGAATTAAAAGATCATGGCACAACACGATGCAAAACAGATGTATTGTTGAGAATAAAGGACCAGACATTATGAATTGGATGAGAGAAGTCCTTTTTGTATTGATAAAATACAGCTTTATTAGGACGAGGCCTTTCGGACGCACCAAGCGACCATCATCAGGTGCAGGCAGTCATGAAACTGAACGTCAGTTGATCATGCCACATTGCTGAACAGGAGTCATGTACGGAACTGGACGCCAAACATAGAACTATACAAAATGTTGCGTATACAATATTAACAAATAAAATGACTACAGTTAAAACAAGAAGTAGACGAAAAATGTGCATGAAAAGATACATTGAAGGATTAACTGGTTCGCAAGCGCCAAAATCCAGCTAAGAGCTTTGGTATTGTTTGCTATCTCCCTTGCTCAGATACCCAGTGCACGTGCTCTTGCGTTGGGGAATCGAGCTGGTCCTTGAAGGAAAGGAGAAAGGAGCACATCAGGGCAGTCAAAGACATAGACGTTGAGCGTTCTGAAGTAGCCCGTCATGTCTTTGAAAGTGATCATCAAGTTGACTTCGAAGGTATGCAAATAGTGGAAAAAGAATCCTTATGGAGGAAGAGGATAGTAAAAGAAGCCTTGCGGACAAAGAAGCTTGGTTCTTCCAATCGTGTAAAGCATTCTTTGAGTGACTTGTGGAGTTTTTACATGTAGCTAGTTATTTCCTTCGTTTGCTTCTCTTGACTTTTTATGTGCATTTTTTCGTCTACTTCTTGTTTTAACTGTAGTCATTTTATTTGTTAATATTGTATACGCAACATGATTAACACATTTTGTATAGTTCTATGCTATGGCGTCCAGTTTCGTACATGACTCCTGTTCAGCAATGTGGCATGATCAACTGACGTTCAGTTTCATGACTGCCTGCACCTGATGATGGTCGCTTGGTGCGTCCGAAAGGCCTCGTCCTAATAAAGCTGTATTTTATCAACACAAAAAGGACTTCTCTCATCCAACTCAAAACAGATGTTTTGATGATCGGACACAATGGCTCAGAAATAAACGGTGTGGCAATCTTATACAAACGATTAGGAACTCCATCTGCTCCTGTAGCATTGCGTAGAGACAATCTATCTAAGATGAAAAATATTCATTGGATCGGATAGAGGGCACCAGTCAGTGATCATCGAAACTAAATTCAAATTCCCTGTGCTCACTAAAATTGTCAATAAATGTTTGATTAATATCCTTAATAGCAACAGCAGTATCAGGATATTGAGCAATCAGCGACTCAATAAGAGTATTGCCAATTTCGCCTCTATAGTGAGAAACAATTTGCCAAATGTCCTTTCAAGATTGATTAAATCTTCGAACCCAATTATCTTTACAACATTCAACAATTTCCTCGCATCTAATTTTCAGTCAATTAAATTCTTGAAACTCTCGGTTTCGGTGAGCCTTCCACCTTCGATTGACCACTTCGTTTGCCAAGGCTTGTCTTTTTTTGATATAAAGACAAGTTTAACTGGTATACACGGAAAAACATATTCAAGAAAAATGGCATGGAAGTTTCGAACTTTGGATTCAATATCAACAGGATCATAAACCCTTTGAAAGGAAATATCTTTAGGGGCAGATAAAAAATCTGCAATTTATCACTTTCTGAAATCAAACAGCTTGCGAAGAGAAGACCGACTTACATTAATGCTGATGATGGAACAGTCAATTATAGACTTCAGTCTTTGTTGAAGGAACAGTCTCTGTTCCTGTTCAGAGATTAGAGAGAGTTTTCTTAACCTCATTTGGTGATCCGCAGATAGTCCACCCATTATCAACTAGAACGTCATGCTCCTAGTCATTAGGTGCCTGCTTGAATTTCTGTGACTCGAAGAAACATTGAGCAATTACACTTGCTAAGCGTTCTTCACCATCGTGCAGGTTTATCAAGGCTGATAAATCTTTAGGTGGATTGTCTTATCCTTTTATCGCTTACTAGCTTCCACGTACCATTTGTGTAGTTTCCCATCCTCCGACTCCAAACTTCTCTTCAATTTTTGTCTCTACCTCATCTCTACCTTGACTCAAACGATATTGAAAATTCCAAAACTATTGCTTGATCAACCTATCAAAATTTGAAGCTGAAAATTTGAAAATGAATCAGAAAATAACTCTACTTCTCATTTCAGCTCCTCCTGATAGGAATGATAGTTCTAATTCTCTCCTTCAGCTACACCGCTCACTACGAAAGGACCGTTGACTACGAAAGCACCGCAGATTGCGAAAGCAACATTAGCTACGAATTCCTCGACGTCACCAACCCCTGATCGCCATGATGTGTCTCGTGGCAAGCCCGCTACGGTCTCTAATCTTGTCTCTGGAACAGCCTTCAATGTCAATGATGGCATGATCACAGCAGACAAATGTGTCAAGTCTCAAGTAAACCGTCCAGCCACAGACAAAGTTCTGGTAATTACCATTGACCTTGAAAAGATTTACCGCATCAAGTTTGTTTACATTTGGAATGCGGCAGGTGAGTCGGATCCTTTATTTGATTGCCAAAAATGAAATTAACAGGCATCAGCTGCTTTCAGGAGTGCGTTGACATTCTTAGAAAGATGCTTTTCCTACCAATTACAGAATTAGACTGCTCTTCCCTCAGTCATCGTTTCCTAGAGGGTCAGAGTTATATCTTGTATGCGATGATGAAATGGCACACACCACACACGATCTACGGTCAAACAATAAGTCGTCACTGAATAAGCAGTGAGCCTCAGACAGCAGCCAGTGGTGTGCGGGTCATCCACATCGAGTTCTTCTTCATTTCATCCCTATAGTTATCCAGCATGTCCACACAAAATAGATTTTGCTCGACATGTTAGACAGACAGTCACGTGTCCCCTCTGCCGCCTTTGATACAGCGGGTTAGTGTTCAGCCAGCTATACACAAACTCAGGAAAACACACATTTATATAACCAGTTGTTCTCCCAATCATTACTAGTAATTATCAGAATGATACTCTAACCTATAGAATAGTCCGCTCCTACAAAAACAAGAACTAAGTGAAACTACACGAGTTAGACCACTAAGCAAAATGTTGCGCACATAAATATGCCGAAACAGCTCTGCTCGTACACTGTTAATTGAAACCTACCAAATGAAAGAAATTTCACTGCGAAACCAACTCATCAAAAAAACTAACAATTCTTTCAAAATGAAGATGGTTTGGCTTTTATGGCTACAAGACCTTGTTCATTTGGTAGCGATTGCCAGATTGAATTCCGATAGTCTGGAAGGTAATTTTCAGAGCATCTCGAAGCCATAATCATAAATTCTACTGGAACTTTCCATATTTACTTCACATTGAGTGCTACTTATTAATGAATTGAACGATTGTTGATTTACTTCATATTTTTGAGCAGAAGTCATATTTTATAGATCTTCAAATTATGTTTATGAAAAAATATTTGTGAAGCCTTGTGAAAAAGAAATCACTTCTTACCGCTTCCCTCAACACAATCCTGTAAATACTCAACTTCATTTACGCAAAATAAATAAACCTATTAAAAAATACTATTTGCCGGCGCGTTAGCATCTGATTATGTCGTATTTACTCAATCATGGATGCGATATTTGGATGACATTTTCATCATTTTGTACGAGTCATTCGGAGATGTTAGTGATTTTCATTCGTTTCTGAATTCTATGGATCCAAGAATCAAATTCACTTATGAAACGAATGTACAACAACTCAATTTCTTAGATGTTTTGATTTATAAGGATGGTAATAACATTGAACGCGATATATACTCGAAACCAACCGATAGTTACAACTACGTGCCATTTAATTCTGGTCATCCCAAGCACATACTACGCAACATTCCTTATGTTTTGGATAAACGTATTAATCGCATTGTTTCGAAGGAAAATTTAAAAAAAAGAAGCGATTGCTTGAAATGCACGTAAGACTTAAAAAGCTAGGATATCCAGACAAGTTGATAAGTGATGCGATTGCGAAATCAAAAATCGGCAACATAACTAATAACTCAGATGAAAATAAAAATGATAAAATCATTTCTTATGTAAAGACCTACAACCCAAATAACCCTAACGTATATCATGAAATAATCAAACCCTCTTTTTCAAGTTTGAAACTTACTCCTATATTTAAGAACTACACTTTACGAAATAGTTACAATCAACCCAAATCATTATTGAACATTTTAGCAAGAAGAAATCGTATTCCGTTAACTGGAGTGAAGAAATGTAGTAACAAGAGGTGTTACTAGTAGTTACAAGAGAATGTTGTAAATCATTAATTGTTGGAACATCCTTTCCATATGAAATAATGGGGGAAACAAAAACTTTTAACGTTAAACATAACATGAACTGCGAAACAAAAGACGTAATTTATGCATTGCAATGTCAGGGATGTGAAGCTACATACATCGGTCAAACTGGTGAGTCATTACGAGCAAGAGTCCGGGTGCATCGGCAACAAATTCGCGACGACGATTACCGATCTCTTTAAGTTAGTAATCACATTTTTAATTGCGCTCATGATTCAGAGTTGAAGTTCCGTGTTATGCCAATTCTCAAATTGCCACCTAATTGTGCAACAACATACCGCGAAGAGAAAGAGAAATTATGTATAAAAATCATAAAACCATCGCTAAATCGAGATATGTAAAATGCCATGTATAGAAATTTATCTCTGCCTACATAGATATTAATTTGAGATTTTGTTGACATCTTATTACTTAACCTTTTCTTATATATCTAAGTTACATTAGTTGGATGTATGTAATGGATATAGCATGTTTTAGAGGTCATTCATGAAATTATAAACCGAAGGCCGGAGGCCTTCGGTTTATAATTGGATGAATGAACGATAAAACATGCTATATCCATTATAATACATGTTATCGGGCTGTATTATCGCCGGGCTTTATTTACTTAAAGCCCTCAAACCATGGATATCAGCATGGCATTGGATCTATCAGGGATCTATACATAGAATTGGATCATTCATGCATTATGGGAAAGCATGGACATAGCAGATTCAAGTCCATGGATCCATGGAAGATATTTGATTTTTAAAATCATGAATATCTGTCACTTAGATGTCACTGAATTGATATTGATCAATCAAATCGAAAACTAATGGCAAGTAACTGGCCAATGCTAGACTTCAACAAATTTCCGAATAGTATGATATCAGGATTGACTACCGAAGAAATAACTGACGTGATGAACCGCAACTTCCACGTAAATGAACTTGATTCATATGTCCAGTCTTCTACATCAAGATTTACCAATGTGACTGATGAACAACTGCAAAATACAACAGCAAATTTGATGCCCAAAGGTACAAAAGCACGAAACAAGTGGGCAGTAGGACTGTATCAAAAATGGGAAACCCAAAGATTCGTTCTCTCCGGAGACGATGCGACAATCCCCCTGCCAAAAGCAGAGGAACTAAAGTCAGCATCACTACAGCAGCTAGATTACTGGCTCGCTAAATTTATTTTCGAGATAGTAAAGGGTGATGGTACGAGGTATCCCAGAGATTCTCTCGTGAGCATTGTAGCAGGTATCAATGCTCACTTAAAAGAAGATCGAATTGTTAACCTGTTTAAGCAGGATGAATTTCGTCACTTCCGGTCGATACTGGACGCTGCTTGCATTGAATCCTCAAGACTGGGAGTTGGTGTATGCAAGAGGCAAGCAGAAGTCATCACTGCCTCCGAAGAAGAACGCATGTGGTCAATGAAGGTCTTGGGTGGACAGAGTCCTCGCACACTCATTGATATATTGCTGTTTTACAACGGACTTCATTTCGCGTTAAGAAGCGGAAGAGAACATCGGACTTTGACGATCGACCAGATCAAAATAATAGAACCGGACGTGAATACCGAATTTTACGTGTTAGAATACCACGAGAATGTCTCGAAAACCAATTCCGGTGGACTGAAGCATCGTCGCATAGAACCTAAGATAGTGAGGCATACCGATATGCTATCAATCAGTAATCCCGAAAGGTCTCATGCATTGCTTCTAAAGAAGTATCTTGACCTTAGGCCACCAAACTGCTCGCCTGCTTTCTATTTGACACCAGTTATTTGCTCATCATATAATGAAGGTCGGTGCTGGTTCAAAAATGTCCCTATTGGACACAATCTGTTGGCTTCCACAGTCAAAAGACTGTGTAACGATGTCGGAATTGATGGGTTCAAATCCAATCACAGTCTCCGGGCGACGTGTGCCACTCGTTTATTCAATCAAGGGGTGGACGTGCAAGTGATAATGGCCAGAACAGGTCATCGTTCGTCAACTGGTGTGCGATCTTACAAAAGAATTGGAGAAATCCATTATCACAACAGTAGCGCTGTGATTGACAACCGCTCCATTCAACAGCTGCAACACCAAAGCGAAACAAATTCAAGCAAGTTTGTTTTCAATTTTCACTCGGGGTGTAATGTTATCATAAAAAATGACTCAAAGCAATGAACTGCGCTTTTAGCGTTACTTGCGTATTTCTCTTTTTGCATTGACTTACTATTTTGTCTTTTTCTATGTTCATGATATTTGAGGTTTAATATTGATGCAAATATAGTCTACTGAAGCAGGTCATTATTTTTCCATCTAAAGGCTATGCAGCTCAACTTAAAGCCCTCCTGGGATAGGATGGCTATGAATATCATGTATTATATGAAAGATATTTGATTCTGTGAATATATCATTTATGCCCTTGAGAAGCCTGCAACAGGCAGAAACCGGTCGGGCTGTTTGAGTTATCTGGCTTGTTTTTCTTTAATCTTTTGGGTGTCGTATTACTTTACATTATATATATATATATATATATATATATATATATATATATATATATATATATATATATATAAAGATAAATTAAAAATATTCAACGTAGTCTCAAGATAAAATTGTTTATTGACGAATTTTCGTCTAAGACTTTATCAGGTGAACGAAGTAAATGTACTAAAGGAACATTTACTTCGTTCACCTGATGAAGTCTTAGACGAAAATTCGTGAGTAAACAATTTTATCTTGAGACTACGTTGAATTTTTTTAATTTATCTTTATTATCAAGTCTCATGGCGATTACTTATGATCGCATGTATATATGTATATATACAGAAATATGTCAAAAAAATATTCTGGTATGCATCCTTCCAATGTGATTGGTATTGAGCGATTTACAGTGTACGATGTTTATCTGACAACAACAGGCAGACTATAGATGTTTAGAGTATAGATTTTGAGCTATATTTAAGCGATTCAACATCGAAAGTCATTAGAGTAGAGCCTTCCTTCACCTGGCTCGGTAGATTCTGGATAAAATGGAGAGTGTCTCTACAAATGCTCCTCAGTGATGGTATAATTGACTCTGATACTTCATTTATGAACGCGCGAACTTTATTTAATCTTGATAGAGATTTGCAATCAATTGATTTATACGTAGTTAAATCTTGCAGTTAAATTTATCATTCTTTTTTTACAGAAGGCATAGTCTAGTATTACGAACGCACCGCCTTTATCTGCTGTAGTGAAGTGCAACTCAGTTTGAGTTTTCAAAAATTTGAGAGTATCAGATTCATTTTCAGACAAATTATTCTTAACATTTGGCACTTGAATCATTCAGCAATACTTGTGATTCAGCTTCCATTATTTCTATAATGCTGTCAAGTTGAGATTCAAGTCTTTACCAGGAGTAAAATTGGTTTTAAGATAATTGAGATTCAAATCATTTGATGATTTTGAAGCATGACGTTGGTCCAATCAATTTGAATACACAAAATATCGCCGTCATTTTGATGGAATTTTATTTTGCAGACTCCTGAGCGCTTTCGCGGCCTCTCTTCATGTGGAGTGCGGCCGTAATGACAAAGACAGAACAGAGGTACACAGAATGTCACAAACACAACGAATGCTTAATCGATAGAGAGACAGAGATCTATAAGCCATTGACATGACGTCATGCAGGTAAAAAAGAAGCAATAACAAATAAACTTACTAAAGGCAGAGGGCACATAACTCACATTGCAAACTAATATACAGAAAAATAAAGTGTAAATAAGATAAAAACGGGACGGAAAATCATGACAAAAGAAAAAAAGTCACCAAGGTAAAGACAAATCATATTTGAGTTCCTTTTGAACACGAAGTGACGGACGGAGGTGAGAAATATGAAGAGACTCTAAGATAGGCAAAGTAAAAGAAAAGCGAGGAACACTTAATACTGAAAAGTAGGAGGAGAACGTATTGCCTCTAAAGCTGTCACAATCGCTGATATGCCGACAAATAGCACTACTAGGAGCTGCTGAAGATCTCGGACGACAGTTATCCAGTTCCAGTCACCAGGGAAAATGCTCTCTCATCCGAACCCTGAGACACGTCTCAGTTCACCCCAACTGCTTCCACAGTCACAAGCAAATTTGTAGATAAGTGATGAGCAACTGAAAGGTGCCACAGCGTCCTTCAGAGACCTAACAGGAATACGAGGGCAACGAAAGCGAAAAACAGGCTCAGCAGCTGGAAACACTTTTTGAGTAGTTGACATGAGACGCTGTCGAACAATCTTATTCACATAATCACCGCGAAATGGAATGCGCAAGGTCGAGCTGGACCAAATGCAGGCTCAGCATAGAATTCAACACTATAGCTGTCAACAAAAGAGACAGGATAACCATTTCTTGCAAGAACCCTGTATAAAAAGGCGGTTTCAGAGTCCAGTGTTGACTGAGAGCATATGCGGCGAGTTAGGTTAAATAAACGCCTCACGAAATTAATCTTATACACTCGTGGCACAAAACTGGAATAATGTAAAAGCAAGCCAGTCCATGATGACTTACGAAAAATAGAAAAATATGTAACACCATCTCGTTTATGAATAAGAACATCTAAAAACAGCAGCTTCGCGTTAAGTTCAAATTCACAAGTGAACTGTAAATTTTGGTGCGCTGCATTCAACACATCGAGCAATCTCAGAGCATCACCTCAGGAAGAGACGACAGCAAACGTGTCATCGACATACCTCACATAAAAATGTGTAAGAAACTGAATTGTTGACGACAAGCTTTTACATCTATGGACAAAAGTCACCGGACACTTGATTTTTTTTACATTTTACTCTGTTATTCCGATGTATAATGTAAACTCGCAATCTTTCATTACAGAAACACAATATAATACACAGATAAACATAGTCATGTGATGTAGTTATGTTCGAAAATCGCAAATGTTCGAATTGGACAAAAGTCACCGGACACCTTATACTTCATAGTTTTTTACTTGCAAATTGCCTTAATAAGCACAGAGACGAACAGTGAAGTCAGATATCTATGATGGGAAGCTTTCTGAATAATTTCACATTCACTTGCCTTGTGTTAAGCATGCAAGCAGCCTTGAATCGGCAGATTTGAAATTCAAATTCAAATGCTGTGACTCACTGTTGTTTCCGATATTCATCTGAAGACTGACGCTATGCTATCATTTTTATCTCACACTCGCATCCCATCGGTCGCAATTTGCTTGACATCTCAATCTGGAAGATGAGAAAAGAAGTATCGCCGAAGAAGAGATCATAACTCTCGTGAAGGAGGGATATAGTGTTCGGAAGGTGTCCCAGAAGACCAGTGTTCCCAAATCGACGGTATCAGACATACGACGACGTTGGCAAAATAATCCTTCCGGTTGCGAGTCACCTACGAAGAAAAGGACTGGCCGTCCACGTAAAACAAGTGAAAGACTTGACCGTCAAATTGTTCGTGTGTGTGAAACTAACCGTTACTTGTCAGTAAGGATGATTCGAGCATCTCTTGGTCCTGTGGATGCTTCCTTCACTGACCGCACCCTCAGTCGACGATTGCGTGCTGCAGGCTTCTATGCCAGAAGACCTGCTAGAAAACCCTTTGTAAATGCTTTCCAACGACGACGCCGTGTGATATTCGCAACTAAGTATTCGCAAAAGTCAATGGACTATTGGGAACGGACTTTATTCTCTGATGACTCTTCCTTTGATTTCTTTTTGGCAATCGGGGAGGGACTGCAGTCCGACGACGCACTGGTGAGCGCTTTGACCCGAGATGCACGATGGGGACGATGAAGCACCCCACAAGCGTGATGGTTTAGGGGTGCTTCTCATTCAATGGTGTGGGACGACTTCGAGTGTTGGAAAATGGACAAAGAGTGAACCAAAAAGTGTATCTGGACATTCTGAATCACGAAATGCAGTAAACTCTTGCCGCGCAGTTCCCCAATGGTTACGCAGTATTTCAGGATGACAATGCCCCCTGCCACCGAGCAAAGACGGTCAAGGAGTGGCTCTCAAGTTCGGAATTTGATCATATCAACGACTGGCCAGGGCAAAGTCCCGATATAAATCCAACTGAAAATTTGTGGACGGAAGTTGGTCGAGTAATAAACGAAAAAGCTAACTCCAACTACGCAAAGTGGAATCATCGCATCAATAATTCATGCATGGTACCATGTTATAACCCCAGAAAAGTGTCAGCAGCTGATCATGAGCATGCCACGCCGCTTGAATTCTGTGATTCGTGCAAAAGAATTTCCTACAAAGTACTAAAAAATCATGTTTTTTATCAAAAATCACCCGATATTAGGTGTCTGGTCACTTTTGTCTAAAACGAGAATCTGGAACAAATAAACATCAAAAACGAGAAAATTGTTTTTCAACACCTTCTGTATAGAAAGGCAGCATATTAAGGCTAATTAGATGTATTTAACTGTATCACAATATTTTCTTGTAGACAATAGAAAGAATCTTAGCAAAAAACTTTGCAGTCAGGTGACTTTTGTCCATAGCTGTAGTTTGAAGAAACCCGAGGAAGATGTTGCTAAGTACAGGACCAAGAGGACTGCCCATAGCCACTCCATCTCTCTGTCGATAGAATTTATCATTGAGTATGAACTGCACATTCTCAGTGCAGAACAATAGGAGCTCACACAAGCTGTCAACTGAGACGAGTAAAGTAAGGTCGTTGTCTTTAACCCTTACTTTACCATGGAGTGTCTACACACCCCAAGACGTCGCATTTTTTGTGTATTTCTTTAACTGGATAAAGTCCGATGATGCCCTCCCAGTTTATCCTTGAAGTGAATATCACTAAAAAGTTACAGTAATAAACTTTTTGAAGTATGAAGTCATTTCGCGGTGAAAATGTTTTTGAAAAAATGTAGCGTTGTTTACCATGGGGTGTATCACACCCCAAATATATTTTGGTAACGAACAACAATTGAGCTTTATGATAGTTTTCTGAATGATCCTAAAAAACAATTGGTGTATTCAATTTTCTACAGTCAACAACGTGGACATTTTATGATAGCGTGTTCAGCACACACGGTCGTTTGACAAAAAACACATCTTTTTTTAGATTTTCTGTCACGTTCTCTTGGACAATGATCGCATCGCCTTTGTTTCGGTACCGGTTGGATGATAGGCCTCATTGGCAACCTTGCCGGCTCAAGTGCGTTGTCCTCTCAGCAACCAATAAGAGACTTTGTTAATTGAAGTAGAAAGCGTCTGCGAACTTGTCCACTTCTTTGTTCATATTCTGGATGCATGTAGAGGAATAAAACCAGTGCGTTGTACGAGCAGATGTTCAGCAAATTCATGAACAAAGTCAACGATTGCTTTTTCGAATGCAATTATAATTTCGCACCAGTTGGTCTAGTGTGTCCACACCGCACTTTCCTTTATTGTAATCAAGAATGATTTGAGGTTTTCTTGACTCATCACTTGAAATGTCGATGTCGTGATAGTTGGTCGCCAGAAGAATGACTGCTTTATTTTTCTTCGGGACGTAGGAAACAATTGTTTTGCTTTGTCTTCAAATCCGAATACACTGGTAAATTGTTGCCTAGTTGAATCAGGTATCATTTCCGAAGGTAATTCGGATTTATTACGTTTTATTATTTGAATTACATAAAGCCCATAACTTAATTCCATAGCGGCCTGACTTTGAAGAGATGAACATTTTAAAAGGATAGCGCCCTCGGAAACTGACAAGCTGTTCGTCTACAGTCAATTCAGATCCAGGTGAATTGTTCGCTCGAAATTTAGTCACAATTTCTTCGAAAATACGGAGCAAAGGTGCAAATTTGTCTTGAGAATTTCTTTTACTCTGGCAATCAAATCGAAGATAACGTAGAAGTTAAGTGAATCGATTTCTGGCTATGGAATCATTGAATATTGGCCTTCCCTCGGCCGCACTCCAGAGGTCAGCCAGTCGTGTTTTGTTCTCATGCAAAGCGCCAGCAATTAGAAGCAACAGACCGAAAAAAGCATATAGTTCTCCTACATTTGTTTCTTTCCAAGTATGTGTATGCTCGCTAGCTTCCTTATTGGTGCATTCAGCTATCTTTTGAACAAGACTGGGAGAAATGAATAATTTGAAGGCTTCCTCAGGTGATGAGCCACAGTGCCTTTGAGCATGCTTAGTAGGACCACTTTGATTTCGAATGATATTAGGAATTCTTGCCCTTCCTCCTTGTTGTAGTGGTTTGCGGTACCACTTCTCAGAGCCACTGCGAGATTTCATCGTATTGTAATCTTTATGGATTTCAGCCACCATGGATTAAATTATCCTATCAGTGTCGTCTCCACTATCTTCGTCAGAATGATCAGATACTGTTGTTGTTGGGTTATCGATGACTATGTCATCAACATCACTATCCAGAGTTTCGTCGCCTTCGTAGTCGTCATCTGATGAGATCTGCTGTAACAGTCTTTCTAATGCTTTTTCAACTCCGTAACTTTTCTTTCCAGTACTTGACGTGTAGCATCCTGAAAAACAAAGGAACTAGCATGTAATTTTAATCAAATGTACAGGAGAAATGAAAAATGCAGACAAGTTAGATATAGACAATAAATTGCTACGACTCTATGATAAGATTCCATGGCATAGTGGTTAGAGCTACAGACCATGAAGTAACATGACACATGGTTGAGTTCTGAGTCGACCTACCTTTTTCCCTTATATTATTTTTAATCTAAAATCATATTTTCTCAATTAATATAACAAACGAGTTGTTATATAACTCAGTTACATAACAAATGTAAGAGTCAGGTATGTGTATAGCTAGGATGCGTCTGTTTACCCTTCGAAAGATTAAAATTTCAGGATTAGAAAGATCTGCCGTTACATCAGTCGATTATCCTACATAATAGTCACTTAGTTTCTCAAGATAGAGTTTCCTGATACTGCGTACAGTAAATGCCATTATAGTCAGAATCCAATAAATTCATGCTCACTTTTTCTTGACATATCCACCGCTATATACAGACAAATTTTTCACAAATCACTTTAGAAAGAGAACGTATGCAGGTGATATAATGCCAGTCAGCAGGTGAAGGATTTTCCGAAACGGTGATTAAATTTAATTCAATTAAAAAAATTTTTGCGAAAACTGACTGCTTTATTCGTGCTTTTAGCACTATTTAACAGTGTTCGAAAATCTTTTAGTATGAAAATACTCGTATTGCTAAGATTGATTAAAAGCATTTACAACAACCGATTGTGAATTGGGGTGGATCGCACCCCATGGTAAACCATGTTACTTTTTTCTTGTTAAAGTAAGGGTTAATGATGCGGCGAATGATAGCGATGGTGTGACGTAAAGGGACGTTAGTAAAGAGCGAAGTAACGTCAAAAGAAACAAGTACACTATCACGAGGAAGACAAATATCTCACCTGTCTTATAAATTGATCTTTATCCGATCGCAGTTTCTCCAAATTTTTTCTAAGATTTGGCAGCAAATTAATTCCTTTTGATAAAAGTTGTTTACAATGATCATCCAATGAACCTGATGATAAGTTATAAGTACATGTAGAGACACTTGTTATCCTAGAAAAGACTGTTCACTTTCTAGGAAAGACTGTTTATGTCATTGTGACATATAATTTGATCCATACCATTGTACTCATTTTCATTATTATAATGATTAAAATTACGACTAACGATTGCCACTTCCTATTGGTTGCGTTTTACGAGAGGAATGCGTAATATAACCAATACATGTTCAATGAATAACAGTTCCAAGACTAGTAACAATTATGAAATGATTCCTTTCGTTCATGCATATAACCCTGATAATCCAAGCATATTTCATTACATAATTCATTCAGTGGCTAATGCTTTAATATTTTTACACTCAAGGTCATTTAGAGTTGTATGCCGAACATGGACCAATGGATTAAACGACACAGCAATAAACTCCTGACTTCAAAAGAAAGCGAGTATCAACATTTGAGAAAGTTAATGCCGGTCAGTTTACTGGGACAAGCACCTCCACTAAATCGAAAAATGTCACACTCCATATGTAGCCCGCTATGTCCTATGTTCAAATCCATCGAAGAACTGCTTTGGCAATTGTGCAAAAATGCATTTGCATCAAAAATATATGTACAAGAATCAAAGCGCAGTCGGTGAAGTGCGTGAACGTCTGAAGGACCCAAATCAATGTCAGAGAGGATGGGAAACGTTGGCTGAACTCAATCCCCGTGAGGAGAATGGCAAGCGCACTGAAAGTAGGGGCAAAGCACATCGAGAAAGCCAACATGGGCAGTGCATCACCACTACCCTGTGCTTGTATGTCCTCCCTCTTAGCTAGTCATCGCTATATTACATGTATAATACACTGTATAAACTGATTAGACAATAATTAATTAGATATTGAGTCAAAATCGTTGATTGTTGATATAGCAATTATATGGGGAATTCGAGCATTAATTATGACAAATGTACACGATAGATTTGGCTAAAATTTTCCAATTATCTTCATTATACATTAAAGATTTCAGAATTTCGATATTGATTTATTCGTATTTTCACATTATGTACAATGTCTCAAAGTCCTGTCGATAGAATCTAGTCTAATCAATGAAATAAGTCATTCACGCCGTTTACTATCAATTAAACCAATTTACATTGCATTCGTATTTATTCTACAAGGTATTAGAAATGAATAGCCGATATATACTACTTACAAGCATTTTGATATTTAAAATCGATCTCAAACCTAAACTACTCGATGAATATTGTCAATTATTTTTGTACGGTGTCTTAGAAGTACCAAAAACATTAGATGACTGAGGAAAATCTATTCGTATTTACTTTTTGTGGTCAAAGTACTTACTAAAGCTTGTAAGTAGTATAAAATCACATTTTTGTATTTTTTGGCCAAACCGCTCGATAGAAATTAAAAATATTTCATATTTGGTTTGTCTGTAACATAAGCTTGCAAAATCCATAATATCATTCCATTCGTATATTATTTCATTTAAAACAAAATTATCTACATGTGACTTAGTAATCATTTTTGTACTTCTGTGAATCTTGGTTCTCTTTCATTCAGTACTCAGATTGGCCAATTCACAGAAGTACAAAAATGATTATTAAGTCACATGTAGATAATTTTGTCGATAATTTTAGATAACTTCCAATTGGAAGTTAATAACGACTTTATGCTTCACAGTGTAGAAAAAGAAACTGCGAAGGATAGAAAGACGAAGCTATTATACAATCTCACTGTTTTCTACTTCTTTGTCAACCATTGTTTTCTGGATGTCTGTAGCATTTTCGCAACACTAAATATTGGTATTTGTTACAGGAGAGCCTCAAGATCTGCACAAAATAAGTCTTTGGGTTGGCAATGAGCCATTCACTTCAGATCTGGAATTTGACCTCTCCGCCAAGTTCAGGCAGATTGCCTATGTACATAACAGCATTTTCAATGAAAAGCTAAACCTATATCCGGAATATGTATCGTCAAATGTAAGTTTTGCATATTCTGTTCATGTATGAAAAGTCATTTTTTGAAAAGCAAATTTTACATAAAAATGGTGTGTTTACCTTACATGAGAATTATTTCATTTCTTCACAATGTTTTGTGTTTACCAATCAGATAGACTTTTGCTAAATTAAATCAGATGATATTTTTGTTTCAATTTTATTCATTCTGATGAACAGTACAAGTCATTTTTCTGCACTATGTACATGTATATGCAGACAATATAATAGTAAGATTATTTTGAAACCAACTCATAAGGAATTCATATGTATTTTCAAAAATCTCTACATTGTGAATGGATACGAAAATTGCATACAAATACGCATACAACAAATTCATATACAATTTGAAACTAGCATTTGTTACAAGATTCTCGAATGTTTACAGCGATCTGGTATTTTTTTCATACGAAACTCACTTACTTTCGCACGTGTATGTAATTGGTAATTTATGTAGCGATGCGAGCTAATCTATCTGTCACTGGCTGTTTTACAATGAAATACGAATTGCTGGTATGTTTTATATACGAGGCACTATGGAAATTCGTCCTCATTTGTATATATTTGGTATGTAAAGCTTTAAGTCGCATAGCGAAACATTGTATGTAATACATACTATGTAAAATAGACTAGATACACACGCATTGTTAAATTAATGCCATATGTCGTCATTGCTACTTGCCTCGTTATATTTACACAACTCCTAATTAGCTCAACGACATTAACTAGGTTCATTAACCTCATTCCCATCAAACCATGTCCTATGTGCAACCATGTTGATGTGCAACCACATAATTTATTTGACTTCATGAATTATAATGTGTCATTATTTCGAATTGATAATAAGCATAATTTCAAAATTACATGATGTATAATTGTTGATGGTTGAATAATTACTGATTATTTATGGTACGTCTTACACTTACGTATATTAAGATCGAATTCAGTATTGTAAATTTGACTCTTGAATGTCATTATCTCACTACTTTCACGTGAACCTCACTTGAAAATTAAATCAACATATTTTAGATTTCAAAGTTCGAAAGTTGTAATTCAATTTTAATATACATTTTACCAAATTCTGATGTTTCATAGGTTATTTTGATACTAATGCCACTTTCTTAAGAGGGTAGTTTGGACCAGTAGTCCTCCCGAAATGCAATTGAACGTGATGCATAGTTTCAACATAGATGACAATATTTTTGGGGAAAATTGGCTGACGGTGTGAACTTCCCGAATATTGTTTTCATGATGTAAGGACTTTTTGGATGGTCAAAAACATACGGTCTATTTCTCATTATTGCAAGCACCTCTGAAAATTAAGTTTTCATCAATATTAATATTAAACGCATTTAAGCCCAACAATTTCCTGTTGGATTCAAGTCAGTGGAAATCCTCGGCCAACCCTTTTAGAAGACAAAATCCAGCTTGAGATATCCAGTCTCGCACCATTTTCGCCGTGTGGCATGGAGCCCCGTGTTTCTGCAGGATTGACGTATTCCTTAGAGCCATAAAGTCCGGAACTTTGTTTAGAATAATGTTGAGATGGTCACGAGTTTTGATCGTAGCACCTATCACTTCAAAGTGCAATACGGAACGACCATCTTCAAAAATAGTTCCTCTGATCATCACTGATGGCGTTGAGCGAACTGTTTGTTTGGTGTTGTTGGTGAGCTGTTTGTTTGGTGTTGTTGGTGAACCGTTGGATTGGTGTTGTTGGTGAACCGTTGGATTGGTGTTGTTGGTGAACTGTTTGTTTGGTGTTGTTGGTGAACTGTTTGTTTGGTGTTGTTGGTGAACTGTTTGCTTGGTGTTGTTGGTTAACTGTTTGTTTGGTGTTGTTGGTGAACTGTATGTTTGGTGTTGCTGGAGAACTGTTTGTTTGGTGTTGTTGGTGAACTGTTTGATTGGTGTTGTTGGTGAACTGTTTGTTTGGTGTTGTTGGTGAACTGTTTGTTTGGTGTTGTTGGTGAACTGTTTGTTTGGTGTTGTTGGTGAGCTGTTTGTTTGATGTTGTTGGAGAACTGTTTGTTTGGTATTGTTGGTGAACTGTTTGATTGGTGTTGTTGGTGAACTGTTTGTTTGGTGTTGTTGGTGAACTGTATGTTTGGTGTCGTTGTCTCCGTACCTTTGTGCCGTAGGATTGGAACCGATTGATCTTAGTTTCGTCCCAAAACATGACACGCGACCAATCTTCACAAGTACATGTTCGATGACCTCGACAGGATGCCAGTCGATCTTTAGCATTCTTCCGAGTGAAACGAGCCTTTCTAGCTGTTCGGAAAGGCCGTAGACTAAAGTGATAAACCAGACATCTTCGAATTGTACTCGAGCAGATATTTCCGTGTTCATGTGACAATTTTTTTTTCAATTCGCCGTTTTTATTTGGAGTTCCGCGATCTGCATGTTCATCATCGTTTTTCGCCTACAGTATCAGATAAGACTAGTTCATCAACAAACAGTTTGAATAAATTTTCTCCGACTCATTGTTGAATTTGAAACACAGGATTTGTAGACAATCCAAGCATTGATCAATGACATTATGTTGTTACGGCTATATATGTTATACCTATGTTATATATATATATATATATATATATATATATATATATATATATATATATATATACACACATTAACTTATGACACCTCGTCAGACACCGTTACATGAAATAAATGAACCACAACTATCTTTGATCTCTATTGAGAGGAGGTTGTCATAAGTTATCAAAATACACCGAAACCGGTAACACCGACATCTCCTGGCTTTCATTTCTTTTATATCAATTTACTTTATCCAATTTCCTTTTTGAATTATATATATATATATATATATATATATATGACATTATATGTTATGACTATTATGTTGCAAAGCACATGCATTGGCCAGCGTCTACTGGCTGATTTGACTGAATACAATCGTGACATCTGATCTAGTATGTCAATTACTACCTTGAGACAATTGTAGGAAAGTATCGTGGCTGGCTTCTTCTTAGGATTTTGTGTTTCCGAAATGCCTACATCAGTGTGCAAGGTACTCAAAAGTGCTATATTCTTTGTGTTTTTAAATTGGTGGACCGTCAACAATGCACCAGAATCATCATTTTTGTACACTTTTGTAGCATGCATAGCCTCGTTAAATTTGATATCAGGCGGAAGCTCGCGCTCCCAAGAGAGAAATATGTTTATTTTTTAGCTTTTTGGCTAAATCGAGACTGGTGAAATAATTATCAAGTTACGTTGTATCCTAGTCCAACGTCAGGTTCTCACAGTTTTAGAACGAAACCAGCAGGCTGACTACCACTCTAGACTTGAGACTCATCCTTGCCTAAGAAAGGGAACCGTTGCACAGATATTTAGTCTCTGTGTCGACTAAGAGCCACAACTTCAAGCCGAACTTATCTGGCTTATTTGCCATGATGCTTTTACGTCACTACTCCCCATACTTGGGGCTTGGACGGTGCTGACATGGTCAGACTTATGGAGCGCACCTTTGCTTCTTGCAATAAAGAATACCATTATTATTATTATTATTATTATCATTACATGTACATCATATACATGTACTTGCAGACGCAACTACAAGTTCTAAAATTCATTGAAAGCGTCAAATTCAATATTTTATACTGTTCATGCTGACTACTGAAGTAATAGGAATCCCTTATGGAACAAAGGCCTTTGGTTATAAAGCAATTTTCAAAGACTAACTTTAACAAATAGCCAGCCGACTTTGCGCATGATAGCGTACTTTTTGCCCACACTGTAGACACATCTTCAAACATTGATCTCTATCATCTGTCCATTTTGCTTTTTCCAGCTGTATTGGAGAGAGAAGGTATCAGGCAGATACATAGTTCTTTCAAGGCCTGAAAGCAGTCTGGCATTGGAAATTTGTGATATACAAGTTTTGGGAGATGATCCAACCTTCGAACAATTGTTGTGTAAGTATAAGCGTTTTTATCCCAACAATGAATGTCATGACACGAACGCTGGTTTCTAGTAAAACAACGATGCTTGCGTGGAGCAGATCGATATGTCTGATCAGTCGTTCAATCTTCTTAATGAAGATATCGGAAAATAATTATGTTGTTAGTCAACAACATTTGGGACAATATCAGTTTACTAGTAGACTGTTCACGGTGCTTGCTGTTACAATAGAACATCAAATAGCTTTATTGGAATTGACTTATTCCGAGCAGTCATTGTCTTATTGTTCATTGTTTTTATTTTATGCATCCCCATCGGAAGTAAACCTACCGGAAGCATAGCTGTTGCACTAGTATCTCAGAGCAGTTGTGGAGATCTCAAACTCATCAATTATTGCTGCGAAAACTATGCTTTCTTGCTTACCTGAATGTCGTACCAGGAAGGCGTAGGGACGGCACTCGACACGACCTTTCTCCAGCTCCCTCGGTCAACTGTTCCGTTCGAAGCTTCACCGGGAGTGAGATGTAAAGAAAGAAAGTCCTCCAAGAGGACGTCCCAACACCGTTGCCGAGGAGGTCCTCTCGGTCTGCGCCATCCAGCGGAGGACTTTCGAGTCAGAAATGAGTCCCACACTGTAAATCATAATGTCCTATTTAAGTATGAATCTTAGTACTAAGCAGAAGAGTACTACAATCTCCGAACTTAAATTCACAAAAGTTCACTAAAATACTTGTCGAGTACCAATATGGCAAAACATCAATATCAATAAATGACGAGCACGAGGCCAAATTCAGTGAGTTGGCTGCAGACGGTATTTGAATAAGTTTTTTCCTCCCAGCTGAGAGCGCATTTGAATAGTGACAGTATAGCCAGGACGGTATCTATCAACCAGTAAACACAGCTGTTTATAGCTCATGCACCGGAATCGTCATTCGGATTGCTTCTGTCTAAGGCAGCGAGTGTTAACAACTGGAAATGACGGTTTGCTGTGCTTACTACATATCGAAGTCGTTACAGTGGAACAATGAATGATCCTGTAAACCAACCTGCGACATTTTATCGACTATTTCTTAATGAATCTAAAACATCAATTCGGGTTAGAGGCATCCTCACCGATAGTGCTTTGAGTTCTGCCAACGTCTATGATTTTCTCAGACTACCTTGAGTCCCGACAGCATTTTCCATCCTCTCCGACTCTGATTTGAGTCCCGACAACATTTTCCATCCTCTCTGACTGCGTTTTGATTCTTGTGCACATTTTGTTGATCCAAATGGATTTGTGTTTAATTGCCAAAGCAGTTCTTCGATGGATGTGCATATGTGATATAGCGGGCTAGACACGCCGTAGGCACTTTTCGTTTTAGTGGAGGTGCTGCATGATTACAGTCTAGAAATCAAATAATTGATTTACTAAATAATAAATACGACGAGTTGCTCTTACTTTAAAAGTCAGTAACTTTAATTCTTGATTTTGAAATGTCATGTTTAATAATCCTTTCTTTACTTCAAAAGCTTGTAACATACAGGGTGTCCCACAAGTCTGGACACATAGGAGAAAATCGCATATTCCATTCATATTAATCATTTATTCAATGTTAAAGTAAATACTAGTGGACAAAATGCATGAAAGTCAAAGGATGTGTTCAAAATGTCCACCACCGTTCACAGCACACAATTCCAGTCGATATCTCCACTCCATCAAGACTCGCTGAATGATTTCTGGGGTAATCTGCTGACAGGCTTCCTGTATGCGCCACCGCAAATGATGAAGGTCTTGAATCTTTTCGGAATACACCATAGCTTTCAAGTGTCCCCAAAGGTAGAAGTCAAGCGGAGAAAGGTCTGGACTTCTTGGCGGCCATTCAACCGTTCCTCTTCGACCAATCCAATGCCCAGGAAATTGTTCATTCAAAAATTCACGAACAATGACCGAGTAATGGGGCGGGGCACCATCGTGTTGAAACCAAGGAGGACCGTCGTCTGGTAGACTTGGTAGTGCTTCGCTGCGTAGCAGACTCAAATAATTTTCTCCCCGTACTGTGTCCTCAAAAAAGAATGGACCAACAACCTGATCTTTCCAGATACCGCACCACACCATAAGACGCCTGGTTCCTTGATCTTTGGATCCATCAAACCAGTGAGGATTGCTTGATGACCAGTAGCGTGTGTTCTGTCTGTTAACCTCTCCAGAAACGTAAACGTTGGCTTCATCAGTGAATAAAATTTCATATGGGAAGTTGTCATTTTCTTCACACATGTTCATCGCCCAGGAACAAAATTCAGTTCTTCTGTCTGGATCGTCTTCCGATAATTTTTGCATCAAATGCAATTTGTATGGATGCCAGCTATGGAGTTTCAGAATGCGATGGATGCTTGACTTTGAAATGTTGATTTCAGCAGACATACTGCGGATGGATCTTTTCGGACTTCTGCTAAATGCACCCAAGACTGCTGTACCGGTATCTTCATCATTGACTCATCGGGGAGGGCCACACCGGGGTTTGTCATGCACACTGCCAGTCTCCTTGAATTTTCTCACAAGTTTTGCGACACAACTGAAGCTGATGGGCTTGCGTTCAGGATGGTTCTGATTGAACAAATCCGCTGCGTCTCTCGTGCTACGATTCCCAACCAACAAAATTACTTCCATGCGCTCTTCAATTGTCAATGGCATGCTCGCTGATAAGACTTGAAATGGAAATGCGATTGACTAACCAACCTCTATATGACAATACCGAGTACTAGTCACATGTTCTGAACACTATGATAGATAGTTCATTTGCACAGCTATTTGTCGCTGATGACATTGAAGTTAAAGATGTTAATCAGAAGGATTTACGTACAAATCCATTGCACACATAGAAACTCATAATTTCCTATGTGTCCAGACTTGTGGGACACCTTGAGGCACAATGATCAAATTACTAGGAATGTGCCTTTCAAATTGCATCATGATCTTCTCTCGGACTTTTGATACCAGACGATCATATACAAATCATGTACAAACTTCTGGGAATCAAACTGGGAGCTGTGTTGCAAACCTGGTTTGGAATGAAATATCTGATAGCAATTATCTTGATGATATGTGTTCCGTTTTCTTTCATCACTTGCGTTCAGCTATTGTTCTGCTCCCTTTTTATACTGCCACGTGTATCTCCATGGATGACAAATGTGATCAAAGTTTTCCTAAGCAAAGGATGCAAGTACTGGGCATTGTGTAGGCATTATAGAGACAAGCTGAAGCAATTAGGTAATTTTTGTAATTGCCAAAAGAGTTCGAGTCAACGGGTAGTGATAAAGCCGGGATCCGTATTAGGCGTTTACAAAAGCGTCACCAGGGAATCAAAGTCTATAGATGATTGGCTTCCTACATCTCTGCCTAGTTGTTATATAAATGGTATCCTTAAAAAGATGAAAGATAATGTCTACGCTCAGTTCAACCTGAAATCGAGTTCAGAAAGTACAAAAGCAGTCATTTTCCTTCTATTGTACATTTTCAGTTCCCTGAGTGTGAAATTAGTATTAATCCTGAAACCAGTAAATGCTATGAGATAAACACATCATATTCTTTCTGTTGCATGGGGACGTAGGTTCAGTGACTTCTTACCGGGACCTTTATTCTTTGTTTTACTCAATCAATGTCAAAAATAATACTGAGCTGTTCTGGGACTTGAAATGTTGCATGTAGCCTAATACTTTGAAGCAAAGCATTAGAATCGAAATTCCAACATCCAGCTGCCAAGATATTCTACGGACGTTGTTTACCGTGACTGTCAATTTTTTCCATCATTGAACAGATCAGTTGTTCGATCTTTGCTTAACCCTATCCATACCGGGGGGGGGGGCGATTCGACCCCCCACCTATCGCATTTTTGTTGTGGACCTTTTAAAACTACACCGATTGACACAGGCTTTTGTGACTTTTAGTTTCTGGGTATTTCCCAACTTTTCGCCGACAATCGTTGCATTTGATACATGGGAAAGTTAAATTTATTGCCCGTTTTGAAAAGTGCATTTTTGAAAGTCTGAATTTTGCCTGATTTTGCAAACATCTCGTGTGCTAAGTTTTGACAAAGCAAGCTGAATATCAATTTTTGCATCACATCACAACTAGGTGTCCACAAATTGCACCATCAAGATACTATAGACATCAAAGATTCTATAGACATCGGTAAGAGTCATCCAAACTTGAATGTCATGTAAATACTGCTTATTTGCTTTTCAGTAGAAATGAGTCAACTAAGTTGCAACTAAGTATGTTCGTTCATATTGTTTTGAAAACTTCTGCTTATTCAGTGTCATTATTAGTCAGTACAATTTAGTGTCATTACAATTTTGAATCACAACATTTTTTCTGGAATAGACTGAAGCTTTATATTTTACAGTTGGGATATTGTAGTTGAAGATAAACCGTCACACATGCACATTTGTTATTCGTGAAGGTAATTTGATCAGTCATTTCATTATCTGTTATAACATTGTAGAACTTGATAAATCGGCGCCCACATGTAACTGGTGAAATTTCGACAACAAAATTTTCTAAAAAAATCAAATTTTGGCGTACGTTTCAAATTTAAATTTCAAATTCTGGCCGATTGTTCATGATGTTTAAAAGGTATGAAAATGACTATAACATTTGGGAGGGTCATCTAAAAATCAGCATCCAAAAATTTCATCAAGATCTAGGCAATACTACAGACTACAGTACAAAAGCAATATCATATTTTAGCATATTCAAATTTTGAATTTAGATTCATGATGTGTAGACAAACAAGTTAAGAGCATCAAATAGCATCATTCTCCTGATTATTAATTGTATGTGTCACTAACTTCATTGAACTAAAAGCACTGAATCTATGTTTGCAGTCGATGAGAAGAAAACATAAAAAATCCGCTTAATTTTGAAGTTCAAATCTTAAATCCCCATTTAAAGCATCAAGATGGACGAATTATAAAAAACAGATACCACCTTTAGAAAGATCATACACAGAATATTCTACCCTGAAATTTCATGTACAGTACTGTGCAGAAAGATTGGCCCACCCACAAGTATTCTATGAAAACAACTCTTTTACATGTATAGGTAATTTTTATAGGTAATATTTGGTCGAAATCAATGGCTCTGCTTATCAATTTCATCATTTCCTCATTCAGTTACAGTCCTTTGCATGCGTTGTATATGGCCTGTGACACTAACAGTTATGAAATCTACCAAATAGAGAGGAGTAGGCCTGAAGGAAAAGACAAACATTTATTATGTTGTTCGAAAGTTTTAATCAGCATAGCTGCTTTGCGATAATGCGTCATGTTTCGTTCAATCAAGGCAGCAGCCAATCATTGCGGGAATCGAGACAACAGTCGTCATCAATGCAGCATTCAACACGCGTGGGTATACTGATTTCTATCTTGCATCGTCTTATCAATGACATTTGTTTTTACTGTGCGCTCATAATGGCAACATCCAACGATTTTACTCATGGTCAAATTATTGGCCTTTATCAATCTGGTTCGATGTCTCATGGGGAAATTGCAGCTGCAGTGGGAAAAGATCGTCGCACTGTGGATCGTATCATTCTAAGATTTGAGGAAAGAGGTAACACGGAAGCTGATTATCACAATAGTGGCCGCCCTAGGGTTACCTCAGAGCGCGAAGACCGAACGATTGTAAAATTATCAAAAGCCGCTCCTAGAGCATCATCCAGAGAATTGGCTGAAGAGCTTGCGACTGATTATGGTGTGCAACTTGACTCTTCTACCGTTCGTAGAAGACTCTTGGAGGCAGGACGGCCAGCTTATTGGCCAATTAATAGTCCAGTATTAACGCCAGCAATGCGAGAAAAAAGACTTCGATGGGCGAAAGATCACAGGCATTGGGATATTGATGACTGGTCAAAAGTCATGTTTACCGATGAAACATGCAAAGAGATCCAACCACTTCAAACCCGCTTCGTGAGACGCACGGTTAGTGAGATTCCAAAAGCAGATCACTTCGCTGCTCGATATCGTCATCCTTTAAAGCTAATGATATGGGGTTGCAGGTCAGTACGAGGTAAAGGGCGCTTCCATGTCGTAGATGGATCAATGAATAAAGAGCAGTACTTCCGAGTTCTGGAAAGCAGAGTGTTACCGCAGGCGCATGATTGGTGGGAAGGTGAGGCGTGGATCCTTCAGCAAGACTTGGCACCTTGCTATACCGCCAAAGTGTGTAAGGAGTTCTTGCGTTTGAATAGAGTGCGCCTTTTGGAATGGCCGGGGAACAGCCCGGACCTGAACGTTATAGAGAACTTATGATTCATCTTGAAGCAAAAGTAATAAACATGAAGTGAAGACGAAGCAAGACATCATCAAGCAATGCCTGGACATCTTGATGCGAACCAATGAAATGACTGATATTTGCAAGAAACTTATAGAATCGATGCCTCGAAGAGTAGCAGATTGTATTAAGGTGAAAGGTGGACCGTTGACTTACTGAACTTTGTTATATCTCATGTGAATTAAGTTTGTTTCTATGAATTGTTAATTGATAAATGTATACATGGTTTTGCATTTTACCAACAGCATAAAGGAAATCAGCTAAAATATGCATTCTAATAAGCATTTACAATAGTCAGTACGATAGGATAACAATAAGATAAGTTTTCGAAATAGTTATACCAATATGTGATACCTTATATTTAGTTAAAGTCATAATTCGCTGAATATCTCATAAAATTTAGGGTGGGGCAATCTTTTTGCACAGTACTGTACAAAGGAGCAGTATCGAGGAAGTTATGGAGAGGGGGGCCGAATCGATCCCTCCCCCCGGATGGCGATGCGCTTCAGAGCCCGGCATGGATAGGGTTAAAATTTAGTCAAGACATCAACCCAATTGAGAAATCGAGGACCGGTCCATTAATTGTTGAGAGATCCTATAGGATAAGGAATCCGTCCAAACGTTATCCATTTTCTTTTGCGGAATTGATGCGCATTATGATCGGGATAAGAACGGAAGACATTTTCACATAACTGCTGCACAGTCTTTCCACATCAATGTCGCGTTGCATCTACTCCATGCTGCGAAGTAGGGGCCATCAGTTCAATTATTGGCTAATCTATTGTACTATACATGTTCAAAACATCCGCCACATGGTTGCTATTCACTAATCAATCATTCACTTGATACTTTTGATAAATGTTCTACAAGAAAAGTATCACATTCAAAAGTCATTAACACAGTTTTAAAGGTCTTCTTTTCCAAATTCACAGAAGTCTGCTAAAAATAGAAAATTTCATAGGTTGATGCATCCATTCTGTCCAATACTGTACATGGGTACATGTACTCGCACATTGGTGTGCACTTTATTTTATAAATAGGATGCTTATGAAGCCATAATTTGAAACTTAAAAATCAATTTAAACACATTGATACCAAAGGTAATAAAATCTCAAAATTTCGTCCTGATATTGCGTGACATAGGTCGCTAGGCATCTAATAGTTCAAATATTACAGATCTAAGAGTATTTTTATCATTAACCCTCAGAGACCTCAGCTTTTTTTCAGAGACCTTGACAAACTTAGATGTGTCAAGATATTCAGCTTTTGATGCACACTATCATTTTCATTCTATTTTCAACTATATTTTCAAAATGATGTCCTCGTCTGACTTTTGCACATTATCCCACAGATTCTTAGTTTGCCGGCTTAAATTGATATCAAATTATTAGAAAAGTTGATTTTAAGTAAAAGAATGATGTTTGTCTGCATGCAGTAAGAAGGAATAATTAATCCGTTGAGTGTCTTTCAGCCTTCTAGGAAACACATGCGAAAATGTGGTAATTTTGTGATTCAGCGACATTTAGCACAGCATCAGTTGTACTGAGAGTCGGTTTTACGATGTTTTCTGTCACCATGTAACCTCAGATAGTTGATTTTAATGAAACTGAGTTATCACATGCATCATAACCCTTCATTTGGCCATTTCTTCAAATTTATCTATGTCAATTGGAAATAGGCCTAAACTCAGCTATAATTGCTACATTATTAGACCCTCAAAACAGCTGTGGAGATCTCAAACTCTTCAATTACTGCTGTGAAAACTTTGCCAACAGTCTGTTTCCGTGTTGAACTATGAATATAATGTTAGCTTTCATTTTGAAGAAAGATTTGTGCTGATTTGTTTATGTAGGCCAAGCAGTCATGCATGATCATTTGCGAATACAAAATATTCACATTTTGTGATCTTCTACCATGACACACATGTAGGAGAGTGATGTTAACATTGAATAAATGAATTTCACTCATTATGCATCATCGTGGACATGCACAAAATCATTTTTCATTTGATAGTAAAAATTTTGTTTTGTGAATCTCTACACCATCTGAGACTTGAGGGGCTGCAGTGGACTCCTTGGCCTATCTACCATACTTCTACTGATTCAATTGACATAAAATAACACATTGAGAGTCACTGTCAAAAATGATGATTTTACATGGGCATCAGTGGTTGATATATCATCAGCACAAAAGAGAAATAGAAAAATATGGCCTCAGGTCTCTGAGGGTTAAGTACTATTTTGAACACCGTCGTTTTTTAAGGACGGTGGGCACAGGGGGATAAAGTTAAATTGCTATAATATTTGCGTGTAATAGCGTGCTACGGAAGCACTTTTCATCAAATGATAACTGATCTGCATAATACATGCACTGCTGACAGATAACTGTATCAGGTTCAGGTTCATTGCCGTAGCCCGTTCATCGGGCCGAGGGCGTCCCTCGAAGATTGTCAATCCACGCCTTTCTCCGTCTTCCTCTCTTCGCTCGGCCTTCCACTTCGCCTTCGATCGTCGCCAACACCAGGCTGTCGGGTCTCCGCTTCCAATGCGAGTACTTTACCCATTTCCTCGGCTTGATAGTCTCCAGCAGTCCATTGTTGTCTGGCACCCATTCGTTTGTTTTCTGCTGACATCAGCTGATCCTTAGGAGTGTCCGCCAGGTCCACATCTCGAATGCATTGATTCTCCTTTCGTCCACTTTTCTCAATGTCCAACTCTTTGCTCCGTACGACGCAATGGTACACGAACACTTGTTCGACACGAACATTTGTTCGACAAATTTTCGAACACTTCTTCGACACGACATTTGTTCGACACAGACACTTCTTCGACACGACATTTGTTCGTTATTAAGCAATTATAGTCTCTTTCTTTTTCAGCTTGTGTATTTTTTGAGAATTTGCATTTTTTTTATACTTTTTGTCTTAAATTAATTTTTTTCCTTTCTAAAAAAATGTAATTCTTGCATCGCATAGATTGAACTAGAAGCGTATTTGTAATTTAAGATATTACCATAAAGACGAAAGATAGCCAGTACCTAAAATTCTATTCATGCAGAACTATTCATGCTAGATAAAGCATTATTCATGCAGAACTTGTCGAAGAAGTGTTCGTGTCGAACAAATGTCTTGTCGAAGAAGTGTCCGTGTCGAAGAAGTTTTCTGTCGAACAAATGTCCGAAAACATAGATATCAACTTGTCGAAGAAGTGTCTGTGTCGAAGAAGTGTACCAGATCCGACGCAATATATCCATATCAAGCTCTTCACAAGTTGTTTCTTCTAGCGCAGGCTGATGTCTTTTCTCTTCCGCCACACATCCACAAGCTGGTAGGTGGCGTTTCTAACTATGCCCTAACGTACTCTAATGTCTTACTCACTGCTGCCTTTCGTCGTTACAATGGATCCCAAGTACATGAGCTGCTGCACGCAGTTTATTGCTGTGCTACCAATTGCAGGTGATTGTTGTTCAGAGATTACCATTGAAACATTCTTTGAGGTATTGATTTCCAGCTCGAATCTATCGCTATGCTTCTTCAGAAGCTGTGCCTCGCGCTGCTGTATAAATGCATGCTAAATGTATGTTAATATCAAATCTGGACAAATTAGATGTGTGAATAGTTTGAAAAATGGTCAATGTACTGTAAAAGATTGGAAAGTAATCAATATATTGAATATATTCACGATTTTATACATAGCTTGATGATTTTCTTGTGGCAATTGCTACAATCCATTGTTTACAATCCATTGTAAACCTGTTCTCTTATTCGCGTGTCTTAATTTCTTAATAAAGCAGCTAGGCTATATGTAGACACAGGGCTACAGGGCCTAAGACTTTCACCAAAATTGACTTATGAATAAAAGACTTATTTTGATAAAAACATGCTTTTAAAATACTGCTGCAAATTGAAAAAGATAACAAAAATTTTGTGTAAAAAATATTTCTCTTTCAGCAAACAAATTGTTGTGAAACTTGAAATAATCTCAATGAATATACTGTTCAGAGACCGCTAAATGATTGTATACCGTACATGAAATGTAATCTTCATCTATTCGGACTTGCATAAATCGGTGTTTATAAAAGTAAAAATTGCATACAAAATATGATTATACCAGTAAATCAATGCGATTGGAGATAGATGGTACAAAGCATGCGAAGATGCGCACACAAGAAGACTACAAAAAATTCGATTAATCAGCATGCCGATAACATAGATGTTAAAAAATGCATATAACAGAACGGTGGATAACAAAATAATTCATTTTTAGCAAGGTAATCGTGGCAAAAATTAGTATGGATTTCAGGAATATAGGTGGGTGTATTTACTTACAATGTAAGCTACAGGATTATGCACCGTTCAAAAGTGAAGAAATGTTCATATGTGAATCAATCTGATTGGATATACGAATATATCATAAACATTTCCTCATTGACATTGTAGATAAATTCAATTTCATATTAACTAATGCTTTCTAAAGCATGACCAGATATAAAACAATTGAGGACTAATACTCCAATGGAAGCTGTGATCATGTTAAGCAGAACACAGTGCAAAACTAAGAAAGAATTTCATAACTAATCAATCCGTACTTCATATCAAGATGTTGCATTAGGATTATTATTGCATCAATTATTACCACTTACTATATTTCGTTCCGTGTGTTTACACTGAACACGCTAATCGAAGAACAGATAGGGCCTAAAACTGACAGAAGAATGATAGGAACAGATATTTGACTGATCAGAATAAGAGAATTTAGAACGCTTTAAGATGATGCTCAAGAATTTTTATGTTTGAGTTTTGATTCTCAATATATACGAAAGTGTGTAACCTTGCTTGGTGATAAGTCTTTCTTCCCTATTATTTCAAGTTTAGGATATTTTGTAAATGAATAATATATACACTGTAAACTGTACGATACGAAAGCGAAGAGATTTTCCCTACGAAAGCGTATGTACAAATCGAGAATAACAAAATGTACCAGTGCATTTTGCTTTCGTACGTGCACGTACGAAAGCGATATCCGCTTCCTGTTGGCGCAGAGCGGAGTCAGTTCTATATTGGTTAATTTTGATTTCCCTAGCGAGGCTTTGGTTGCGGTCAATGAGCGTCCCCGATTAATTATTCTTCTATCTTTATACACTTCTTGTAAACAAATATAGGTAGATTTCCATAAGCTCATTGAAACCTAAAATTCAATGCAGTTAAGTCCCATTTTTCTCTCTCTCTCTCTCTCTGTCCGAGGTGTATTGTGTGTGCGTCTGTGCGTGTTTTCATTTCCTTCATTGTAATTCATTCCCGAGATATTTGAAGAACAACCATGAATTTTGAGTCAGTTTATTAAATACACAGCAACATGGCCTGAAGAAGAATTTATTTGCAATGAGGACATGTAAGCTTTAACAATCGCATCTACATCATATTTCACGTCAAATCATCATCAACCACTGAAGGACAGTAAATTTGATGGACGTGTCGCCTTGTGAGTAGATACGCATTAATTGCTGCATTATTTACCGAAATCATTGCTGGAGTAACACGTTGATCATCTCATGAAAAGGGCTTCCACCCCATGGAGTGTCAAATTATTTTGTGAAAGACTGGTCAAATCAAAGAGAAATAACTCATCATATGACTGTTACCTAGTTGTCTGTTGTGACATAAGACAGTGTTTGCACGTAAAAGCAGAGATAAATAAGCTTTATTCTATCTCTAATCGTCACAAAAATGTTCACTGCCATATGTGTGGGCAATTCCATAGTGAGGACTGTTTCAATGCAGTTCTCGATGCTCGATAATTCAGAAAATTGAAAGACTGATTATCGTTGCTTCTACTTCTATGCGCTTGTTAACATAAAGTTTTACCAAACTTTTATTCTTCATAAGTGGCATGCAATTATATAGTGCTCGCACTAAAATAACGTCTTTAATAGTGTTGCTCATTAAAATTTAGCAGGTAGAGTCCTTTGTGTAGTTTCAATAGTCAATCTAGCATGCATGTCATCAATTCATGTCCATTTTTTGAAAAAAATATTTACATGTTAAACTTAGTTACATTCGAAAAACAATCACAAAATCGGAAATATTCAAATCAGCATATTTCAGCGAGAAATTTGTAACACATATCAACAAATGTTTCATATATTCTGGCAGCACACGGCATTGTCTATCAACACAATTCATATTATGGAAGTGCATTCGTGTAATAGAAGTTTCAGAAATTTTGGAGTACATTTCCCTGTTTGATCAGCTGTCAAAATCAAACACATTATTCTGACTTAAGGAACGTGGCCATTGATGCATAACAGAACTTAAACACGTTCACGAAGAGACCATTGTAGCAGATAGCTCCCCTTATCAGCCTTGATCATTCAAGAACTCTAAATAATCGGAAATTAACTATTCTTAGATAGAGGAGCTCTGCCAATATTGCACAGGTCAATCATAGTTTGCTGCTTACCATCGACGATTCACCGTGTTTTTTAACATGCTTCACAATATAAATATTTGCTACGCTACTTGTGGCGAAATTACACACGCTGCACTGTTACATGATTCAGATGTCGACTAAAATGAAAGAGGTACTGAGTTTAAATCTGCGGAGAAATTGTTTCAATACAAACAATTGATGTAGAATTATAAACTATATGCACTCACTGCTTACGCAACGCAACAGCAGTCCTAAAACAGATTGTAGATGCTTTAATTTAATTCTGTTGATTATTTTATAGACCACACTGAGTTCCTACAAGCTGTTTCTCTAGTTATTTCATTTGGTACATTTTGGTACATTTTCGTATATATTTCCGACAATATGTACGAAGGCAAATATTTGACTACGAAAGCGGATACAATATCGCTTTGGTATATAGGTTTCGTAGCGTACGATTTACAGTGTAGTAAATATATATCAGGTACACACAATATTTTCTTCATCTACTCGTTAATAGATGACAATAACTTAATAATGAATTTGAATATGTGCATATTACAGAAAATTGAACTTTGTCGGTGAAGCTGACTATGAACATTTACGGAAATTACATGTATGTACCGGTACTGAGAAAATTTAATGAGGACAAAATACTAAAAAATAAGACTAAACATGATCAGTGATTGCCACAAATAGTAGCCATGCAGTAAGAGCACTGAATTAAGAAGATAAACGAAGAGTAACACGCTCTATTTCTTCAGTTGGAAATGAGAAGTCACCGCGTCTTCCAACATCTGGTGCTGAAATAGCACATAGATCCTTTCGATCAACAGTTGACACATCGACAACCTCTGGAAATGTGTGTGTACCGAATTTATTCACTTTGAGGAAAGACACAGTGAAATCATCTTCTTCCAACATTGCCGCTATCTTTCCAATGAATACCTTGTACTTCAAACCATGATTTCCCCTGCTTTCAACGACGATTCGTGCTGCCACAAAAGTCCCGACCTCTAGAGGAATATTCAAAGGGATGGTTTCTCTCTCGGACTGCAAAAACTGGTCATCAATGATGACTATCATCCACTTCGTCTATTTCCATGAGGTCTTCGTCATCGTCACTATCAGAGGAATCCTGCACGGCACCACCAACTTTGATCAAATGATTCGGGTCATAATCTTCATTTTTTTGAAAATAAGATGACACTTCCTCTTCTTTTGACCGGTTCCTTCTTCAAGTCGACTTTTTATTTTATGGTTGTAAGCAACAGACGTCAAAATACTTGCTCTTTCGTCAATCAAGGAGTTCCTGAGTTTCGTTTTTTTGAAGGCTGAATTCCTTATTTGCTCTCTCAACCGCAGCAGTTGTGGCCGACATCGAAAGAAGGACGACGGCTACCACATTCAGCTATCGCGTATTCCCATAGCATTGCCACCTTTTAATCGGATCCGTGTCGTAGCCGACTTTCCAAATCATGCGGGATGAATTGAACAAAGCACCCGATCTTGTTCTATATTCAAGCAGATCCTTAGATACAGATGTCGTTGAGAGTTTCGTTTTCTGAGCAGTTTCGAAGATTGTATCTTCAGCAAGAACCAACTGCTGTTCCGTTAGAGTTCTGGGGTCCAGAAGGTTCCGAACCTGGGGTCCAGAAGTTTCGCTGCATAGTGCTGCCCGGAAATGCAGAATTTTCGGCGATTCTCGATGAATGATTGCACACATTTTTTCTCTTCATCAGAAAGAAATGATTGGCGTAGAGTTTGGATCATTGAAGTTCCATGTATGAAAACACCTCCGGCGCTTTTGGCCTTAGAATTTCCGGAACACTCTTGGGAAAAAGATACCGAAAAGAAGTTTATATATCTTGATAATTTTCTGAGATAATGATTTAACCGTATTTTATAGGAGACGGTAATTTATAACCCAGGTCATTAAAAACGTAAAATCAATTTTCTCTGAAACCATAGTTACTTATGATGCGAAATTACACTTTCATTAAAGCAAAATAATTCAGCAGAGTTCATTTTGAATTGTTTTATTTCAGCATGACACATTACAATCAATTATTTTCAGAGAAAACATAAATATAAGTATAAATTACCCGGTAATTTATCGGGTAATTTACCGGGTAACTTACCGCGCGGTAACTTACCTCACAGCCCTAGTTTAGTTTGATTGAAATTAGGTTTTGACAGCCGCTGTTCCCGCATCATCGATTGATAAATGACTTAAATTCAGTCTCAGAAGTCAGAGAATGATACAATATTTATTTGATTGCAAATTGGTTTCAATTATTTTTCAGATATTCGCAAGAAATCAACAAAACAAGTGCCATCCTCCAGCCAACTCAAATTGTCGACTCCTCTTGATTGTGCAAGAGCATGTAGCATGCAAGGAGACGGCTGCAAATCATTCACATTTAAATATGAAGGGATTTGTCTTTTCTATGACTCGATTGGTGTGGGAGAATTTGATTCCTTTGTCAATTTGTAAGTGAGATTCCCATCGTGCTTTGACATCAAGCTCAACGAGATTTGTTGCATATTGCACACTTTCACGTAGAGATCAAATCCATTGAACGTCATCAACTACACATCATTTACACTTTTCATAGATGTTTGAATAATAGTAATTGAAGCATGTTTAAGAAATTAATTCTACAAATTTTGTTATTTCTCACAAAAATAATGTCTTTATTGCAAAAATACAAATATTTTCCTTCAATCACCTTGTTGACGTCACTTCTATTTGTTTCCAGAGAGCTTTGAAATCAGATGGAAACGCATTGCATGATTCACGAATAGATAGGTAGCTTCAAAATATTCTTCAATGTTCTCAAACGGATTTTACCAAAATATCGATTCCAAATTTCACAGCGCCATTGATTTGTTATTTGTCTATTAACTCATTTTATATATTCCTGTTACTTTCGCAATGATAAGAAACAAATGTAATGAAATGTGTGGTGCATCAACAAAAAATAAATGTTTTCTTCAATAGTTGTTAAGTAATGTAATGAATTGTGTGGTGCATCAACATAAAATAAATGTTTTCTTCAATAGTTGTTAAGTAATGTAATGAATTGTGTGGTGCATCAACAAAAAATAAATGTTTTCTTCAATAGTTGTTAAGTAATGTAATGAATTGTGTGGCGTATTAACATCAGATAAATGTTTTCTTCAATAGTTGTTAAGTAATGTAAGGAATTGTGTGGTGCATCAACAAAAAATAAATGTTTTTTTCAATGTTTGGATAATGATGTAATGAATTGTGTGACGTATTAACATCAGATAAATGTTTTTTTCAATGTTTGGCTGTTACAAGTAATGAATTGTGTGGTGCATCAACAAAAAAATGTTTTCTTTAATAGTTGCTAAGTAATGTAATGAATTGTGTGGTGCATCAACATAACATAAATGTTTTTTTCAATGTTTGGATAATAATGTAATGAATTGTGTGGTGCATCAACAAAAAACAAATGTTTTTTTTTCAATGTTGGAAATTAATACATGTAATAAATTGTGTTGTGCATCAACAAAAAATAAATGTTTTCTTCAATAGTTGTTAAGTAATGTAATGAATTGCGTGGTGCATCAACATAACATAAATGCTTTTTTTCGATGTTTGGATAATAATGTACTGAATTGTGTGGTGCATCAACATAACATAAATGCTTTTTTTCGATGTTTGGATAATAATGTACTGAATTGTGTGGTGCATCAACATAACACAAATGTTTTTTTCAATGTTGGAAATTGATACATGTAATAAATTGTGTGGTGTATCAACAAAAAATAAATGTTTTTTTCAATGTTGGAAATTAATACATGTAATAAATTGTGTGGTGCATCAACAAAAAATAAATGTTTTCTTCAATAGTTGTTAAGTAATGTAATGAATTGTGTGGTGCATCAACATAACATAAATGCTTTTTTTCGATGTTTGGATAATAATGTACTGAATTGTGTGGTGCATCAACATAACACAAATGTTTTTTTCAATGTTGGAAATTGATACATGTAATAAATTGTGTGGTGCATCAACAAAAAATAAATGTTTTCTTCAATAGTTGTTAAGTAATGTAATGAATTGTGTGGTGCATCAACATAACACAAATGTTTTTTTCAATGTTGGAAATTGATACATGTAATAAATTGTGAGGTGCATCAACAAAAAATAAATGTTTTTTTCAATGTTGGAAATTGATACATGTAATAAATTGTGTGGTGCATCAACAAAAAATAAATGTTTTCTTCAATGTTGGAAATTAATACATGTAATAAATTGTGAGGTGCATCAACAAAAAATAAATGTTTTTTTCAATGTTGGAAATTAATACATGTAATAAATTGTGAGGTGCATCAACAAAAAATAAATGTTTTCTTTAATAGTTGGAAATTAATACATGTAATAAATTGTGAGGTGCATCAACAAAAAATTAATGTTTTCTTTAATAGTTGGAAATTAATACATGTAATAAATTGTGAGGTGCATCAACAAAAAATAAATGTTTTTTTCAATGTTGGAAGTTAATACATGTAATAAATTGTGTGGTGCATCAACAAAAAATAAATGTTTTCTTTAATAGTTGTTAAGTAATGTAATGAATTGTGTGGTGCATCAACAAAAAATTAATGTTTTTTTCAATGTTTGGATAATGATGTAATGAATTGTGTGGCGTATTAACATCAGATAAATGTTTTTTTTCAAATATTGGCTGTTACATGTAATGAATTGTGTGGTGTATCAACATAAAATAAATGTTTTTTTTTCAACTATTGAAATGTCTTTTTATTGGAACTCTCTAAAGTAAATTGACATGTTTGATGCATGAGGTGTTCGAAAAGTCTTGAGCTGTGACTTCAAGGGTCAGTCTAGCTATATCAAACTGTCAGATTAGAGTGCTCCGTGTCTGAACATCATTAACCCCTACCGTCTCCAGGTTTTTTTTAGTAACGCAGAATACCAGGGCGGGCCAAACATGTCCACCTACCTTATGTCTTAGAATACAACATAATACGAAGTATTCTTACAAGAGCATGAGAATAAAGAATATTACAATATTATTTAAATAATAATATAATATAAATAATAAACACAAAATGTGCATCACTAAATATGTAAAATGCGCGATTAGTTAACAGCTGTTGAATTTTGGAGCAATAAATTAGGAAACAGACTCAATCAATAAGGATCAAACCAGTCCTTTTAAGGACCAATTATATTTTATTTTTAGTATGTATTACATTATTGGTTTACACTAATCTTTTTTGTTGCAGTCTACTCATTTATTTTACGCTAGTTTCTTGCGACTATCAATTTTACTTATTTATTCAGATTTTGATTCTTTTACCTAATAATTTTCATTTGTGCTGCTTATTTCCTTCCTTTTTTTAATTAGTTAATTTATTCATTAATTCATTTTTTTCCTTATTATTATTACTATTTTTTCTTTTGTTACAATTTCAATATTCCATTACAGTCGTACTTCACTAATCAATTTCAGCAATTAATCTTTCAGAATTTATTACTCATCACTTTCCTTTTTTCTGTATTTTAATTGTTAGCACTATCTACACTGATAATTTCTTGGTTAGCTTATTTTCTATATTAAGTTAGGTAACAACGTGAATAATTATCTCCTTTCCCATCTGCAGTGAAATACGTGATTGATAGCATCTTCCGTCGTATGTAGATTACGCTTGTCATAATTGTTTGCGGATTAAGGCTAGATATGATGGGACACAGACCGGTCCTCTTGAGAGATAGATTAAATTGCATGAATAGTTAGACACCAATTGGTCAATTTATAACAAGTCCAGTTCCTTATTTCATTTTCTTCATGGAGTAGTTACAGGTTAGACATTGTAGGTCGATTCTAGCAAGTTCAGTACCCATACTGTAGTTTCACATGTATTTTATTTTTTTCTTTTCTTCAAAGTTCATTACAAATTTATTCATTACAGTTATATTTTTTACAGTAGGCTTAATCTTAGTTTATTTTATGTAGTTGTAACTGAGATTCCTAGAGGATGATGATTTTCATTTAAACTACAGATTATGCCTAATTCAAAATACAGTACGCAGCATTTATTATGAACGCTAGTTTTTTTAATGAAATTTCCATTTATATGTTTCAAGCTTACAGTATACATGTAATGTTTAAATACTACTGTACTAGTTGATTGATGCGAGATTGAAAAAGTATAATAATGAGAAAAAATCAATACTATTTTAGAAAATTGTATTTGTATCTGGATGCATAACATTAGACTACAAAGTGGCTTATTCAAGAAAATTACAGGATATTAATATAAGTCTCTGAGAACAATTGGTCTTGTGAACTGCTTGGATGCGTCGAGGCATACTGTCGATGCAGTTGCATTTCTTTTGCTTGAATGAAACGTCACGAAAACACAATTTGATCAACTCGGATATCATCTGCTGACGTGTTGTGTTTTCATGAATCCCCAGACATTTTCAATTGGATTCAAGTCTGGGGAATTCCATGGCCATTAAAGGACTTGAACGTTGTGGCTATCGAGTGACTCCTTGATTGAACGGGCTTTATGGCATCATGGAGCACCGTTCTGCATAAAGATGAAGTTGCCCTGACGAAAACATTCAGTTGTTTGAGACAGCATTCTTGTCTCCAGAACACGACGATATTTGTGCTGATCAATCATCCCCTGAACATTGCCCGCTGCTTTGTGCGAAATCATTCCAAGTCAGCAGCTGTACTGTAGAACCACAGGATCATAGAACTAGCAAAGAAACTCTTTTATCTCTGTTGAAGTGTCAATGGTGAAAATCAAACAATCAGAAGACCATTCCAACACACCATACTGCAATTAAATAAATTTTGGTCTAATCGCTGAACTGCCACTGCAGCAGTAACGTTGTGTACTGTGTCAGAAAAGCTGACGTTAAACTTCATAAACAGAATGTCAAAAATAGCCTCTGGCTTTCTCAGGAATTTAAAAAAAATTCTAATATACCAAGCTTTCGTATTCCTTCAACAGGGCATTCAATAGAATGGCATTGAAAAAATTCTATAGAAAATTCTATAAATAGGCATTCTATTGAACACCCTGTTGAAGGAATACGAAAGCTTGGTATATTAGAAATTTTTTTTTAATTCCTGAGAAAGCCAGAGTCTATTTTTGACATAGTGTATAATATCCAGGAATGGCCAAACAATTACGCACTTTAAATAAACAGAATGGTTTCGTTATCTGCTGTACAGTGCAACTGTCAGTGTAAATCAGCCTTTTTTGGCTAGCGGGCCGATGTGAATGGCCCAAAAAGAAATTGATTGGTTTATTAGTAGGGCTATAAGTCCACTGTGTAGTAGACTCGAGCCCATGGAATGAATGTGTCTTGTTCACAAATGAAATATTCCCCTGTAGTTTCAAAATGCCTTTCAAGATTTAGAAATATTCATTCACATGTCATGATGTTAGACATTCACTTGGCAAGTACTGTAATTACACTCACTTGGTACTATAATGCCTTCCTAAGTACGAGTAACTCAAACTACCGGCAATATGTTATTTCAAAATTCACTTTTACCAGCAGATATCGGTACAACAAGGTCATACTTCATGTTTAGTATGAAGGTTCCGCTGTGTATGGTAAAGCACCTAAAAAGTACATTAAATACAGATGCATCAATTCACATTCATCAGTGCGTACAGGTCGTTATTCCGCCTTGTTTTGTAAATGGGCGAAGTCGCATTTCCATAATTTATGGCGTGGACGAATGAGCGTCGAGTCCATTCAGAGTCTGATTTGAATATACAGCCTGGATATCAAGAGTCTCTCAGGTGCTCAGAAACCAGTGGCGGCTTTAGCGATCATGCCCTTCATGCTCAGCATGACGAAGTATTTTGTCTAATTTTCCTCCACACAAATCAACGATGCCAACCACAAGAAAGGGAAAGTTTTGAATCAACAAAAAAACTTCCAACATCATTTTCAAGCTTTGACAACATTTGATTACTATGTCAGATCATGTTGCTGTGACATTAAGGTCATACTCAATTAAGATTTATCAAGTAGCTAATTTGTTCTAAAAAATTCAGGGGAACGCAAGTCAATTCGAGCATACCTCATTTGTTATTGGCCGGATCATCTGACGGGAGAACAATAGCAAAATCTGCGGATGACGATTTACATACTCCATCTCATGCCGTGGACGGGAAGCACAAATGATACGTATAGCTCGTTTCAACCAACTAACGGTAGCTGATTGGACGGCAATCTGCTGATTTTATCGGTGTAGTGAAATCATGAGATGTCTCGAGTCTCAGTTGTTTACGACTCTGATGATGAGTATCATGATTTGACAGCAAAGGTTTTTGAGATGCTCCCCAATCATAAGACGGAAGAACGAATTGCATCAGAATTGTGTCCCCTTATGTTCAAAATTATTGACACAATTTCTGAAGGTATGGAAGCACGCTTTCGTGATCACAAAGATTTTGAATTTCTGAGCCTCCTGGACATGAATTTCTTTTCTTCTTATCAATGGGATTTCCCTCACCATCTACTCCGATCTCTAAAATCTGCATATGAAGATTTTTTTGATATAAGTCGTCTCCAAAATGAATTAAAATTTATTTATCACGATGATGACTTCAAGAAACCATTGAAAGACTTATTAAAATTCATTTTCTCTGAGGATTTACAAAAGAGCTTGCCCGAAGTTGTAAAACTTTTGAAACTGTGTTTGACCATCCCTATTTCGTCAGCCAGTAAAAATTGATGAGCATGACCTAACAGAAATCCATAGAGCCGCCACTGTCAGAAACCATATTGTTAAAGCATTCTTAGTGTGTGAAGTGTCAGTAACCTTAGAAATAATACATTTTTTCAGAAATTGGCCGTTAGTTACGTGTCTTAAGTATCATTAATCATTAGTAAGAATACTGCAATGTGTTGAAGGCAATTTATGCCACGCAACGCGTTATCTATCGTATAGAGGCCAGCAGAAGGCAGCCGTTGTCCATAAATTTCAGCTTGATGCCTCTATTAGTGTTACTGCAACCGAATTTCGAAATACGAATGCTGACAATTTGTGTTACGATTGGCCTGATAGAGGCTGCGAGCACCCGTTTTAACCGAATCAAACTTAACATCACCTTGTAAAGCTTCTATCAAAATCTTATATACGCAAGAGAAATTTATTGGATGAAAGCAAATTCCTGACCTCATCGTGAAGGTAACAATGCAATTTTCTCAGATTATAGGGTCAAGAATGTATTCCTATGCACGCAATAAGGCAACCCCTGAACCACAAGAGGGAAAAGGACAATTTACTGCCATCTGCTGTGACCTACGGTAGGCGAAACAATACACGGCGCAAATAAGAAAATAGCTCTTTTTCTCTATAACTTTGTGACTTTTGAACCACGCATCCTGAACCATTGATTCAATTTTTGAAACAGGCCTACTGTTGAATCAGAACATCATTTCATCTCTTTAAGTCATTCATAAAATCTTAGAAGGAAAAAAGTCGATCAGAGCGCAACGGTTAGTTCGGAAGGAAATATCGAGGAAATTTGACAATATTTATTGACGAGAGTATCTTCACGTTCTGATGAAATTGATTCCTTATGAGATTTGACAGACGTTATGAAGAGGCTGAATGATCGTCATGTTCAACTGAGTCAACAGTATTTCAAAGATTGCGTCAATCGGATCCCAGGTTCCACGTTACAAAGGTTTAGAGCAGAGATGGAAACCGGTCGCTGGCCACTGAACCGGACGGAACATATAAATACTACTCAATATTGGTCACATGTTTCATCCATAGTAAGAAAACTAAAACAAAGACATCGCCATGAGGCGGAGCAATTTGACATTATCAAAGGGCAGCAATCTTCTGTCGAACATATTTAGGCTTCGGTCATCATCACGAAGAATTCTCCATTTAACACTTGATTAAGGATTGCGTTAGAATTTTCTAGGTTGTACTTTTTCCAATTTTTTTTAATGTAAAAAATTCAGTTAATGTGGCTTTTGAAAAACGATAATTTTGCGAAATCTTGCCTTTTTTGTGATGCCTGAAGCTGTTGAGCCCTGCCTTTTGCTGAGCCCTTAAGCACTTGCATTTTTGGAAAGCATGCATGTCACAGATCCCATGCATGGCCGTCACCAAAATTATCTATGAGCCATTGTGAAATTATGACGTCATCTTTCAAAATGGCCGCCAAGATTATGAAAATGGGATATATTTCGGAAACTTATGATTTTAAGTTAAATAATCATAAAGTTAAATAAGTTGAATGTATCACGATCAGATATAAAGTTGACGATATTCTTCATTTGAGACTAGTGATGTGCCATTAAGTTATATACATGTACATGTCAAATAATGACCTCATGATTCAATATGGCCGCCATAAATACTAGTTGTGATCACAAGGCAGTATAATGAGAGATATATGATGAAAGTCATACTTCTGTCAGCGTGACATACCCGTAGATGTAGATAGAATGCTAATTACTTGAGGAAAATTAAGATGCAAAAATGGTTAGAGAAAGAATATAGTCACTAACTATAGCTATAACTTCAGTAATTGAATTGTAACAAAATGTTGCACGTTGGCCTTTTGCGCATTTTGAAAAGTGTGGCCTGAAAAGGGTTAATATATAATTGTTTATCAAACCCTATGCTGGAAGAACCATAAGTGAATGGCAGTTTTTAACAATGATCATGAGCGAGATACAGATTGTTTCATAAAAAATGGATCACCCTTAAACATCGCCTTAACTTCAACTTTGTCTAACTCCGCCAAACTTGAACGAATTTCTCTGAAATTTGGAAGATATGTCAGTTGTGCTTACTAAAATCATTGTTGGAAATTTCAAGCATGAATATTGAGTTGTTTTCCTGTTATAGATAAAAAAGTAGTAGATAATTTGATCTTCATTTAGCAATGTTACACAAAATCATACCTCACTCTTGTAAAATTACATTTGTTTCCTTTGTTATGTAGTATGTTGTTCTACAAGCCAAAAGCTATCAAGCAAAACAAAAATAAAGAAAATCGGTCAATCAGAGCCAGTATAGCACCATTATTCATCAACAATAATGTAACTGCTACGTGTGATTAACTGGACTTCATGTTCCATAGCTTCCTGACTTCGTTGAGGTGGTGTTGGCAGCACTCCTGATTGCTTTCAGCTAGAAATCTATCTCTTACCGGCTGAAAACAATACAAAGCACAAATGAACAATAACGAGATCGCATTCACAAAAGGCAGTGTCAGCCTTGCTAGAACTAGGGTTTTCTTTGCGAGCTACAAGCAAGTGACTAAATGTCCCTTACACAAATGTGCATCGATGGCATAATGATGATTTTCGACTCTGTCGTCTGAAGACATCAGTCCGTCTGAAGGATAGTGATGGTCGATTGAGATTATGGATAAAATCTGATCAGGAAATTCCGACACATTTACATCGTCCCCGGGTACAAGGTGGTGTGACTCTACTGATTTGGGCTGGCATTTGGACCAATGGCCGCTCTGAACTTCACATACAGCAAGGAACCATGAATTCTGAACGCTATGTGAATGTTTTACGAATGAACATTGGCCAAATGACCGATCAACTTGGTGATCCATCACTTGGTTATTTATGGATGATAATGCTACGTGTCACAGGAGTAGTGGAGTCAACTTATGCAAGTCTCAATTAGGGCTTAGGACATTATCTTGGCCAGCTCATTCTCCTGATCTGAATCCCATAGAAAATGTATGGAGTATTCTAAAACGTAACGTTCGTCGTTCACTGCTACCTACAGATGGCGTATCACAACTTACGTCACTGTTAAAAAGAGAGTGGAGAAAGTTAGATCAGTCAAAAATCAACGATATCATCGAATCAATGCCTAGACGAATTGGTAATGTCATTGACAATAAGGGTAGGGCCACAAAATATTAACTTCTTAAGAACCATTACTGTATCATAGCTTATCAGATTATATAAGGACATTTAAATATATTAGGGACATGAAATAACATGAAAAATGCTTTCTGTATCATACTTATGTTTTATTTAGTCAAATTTTAGGATGATCCACATTTTATGAAACGGACTGTATTATGTGCATAGTAGAGATCAACAACACAGAATGACAACAAGTATTTACACATAATTAGAAAAATTGGATCGTCCATTTTACAGACAAGAGACTGTGAAGAATTTCAGGAACAGTTCCTGAAAAATTCTTGAAAGAAAATTAACAACGAAATCCTTCAAGAAATCCAATTCCCAAGGAGCCAATTTTTATTCAAAAAACAGACATTCTGAAGAAAATAAGCAGTCGGATCAATCCGCTCGGAAAATGAGTGAAAATAAAATAAAGACACGGGACCTGACCAAGATGGTCCTCTGGCAGTAGACTCTTCCAAGGTCATCCCTGCCTATCAAACACAGTTTTGTCTATCTGCAAGCATAATTCAAAGTTCTAGACAATTCCTTGTCGCATTGGCGAAGTTACAAAGATATGAACTCATTGACTTCAGCTACTTACAGAGAATTTCCGTCTGGAAAACGAGCGAATATTCTTTTGTTGTTCATGAACTTTTTAGACCTTGTTACAAGGATATTGTCATCAGCGCCATTATTTTCTTGCTTTTCATTGCATCCTGTTGAAAGTCGGAAAAAAACAATGTACTAGCCATTTCACAGTACTTTCTTGACAACTGAATTGGCATACAACGTTACATGAGTCGATATTTGCCGGAATTTCCACTTTCACTAAAATACACACTCATAAATTTTTGTCGAAAATCTCCAACTTGACACTACCTTTCACATCTTCGGTAATTCGTCTTTGTTTAATTACACAATTTGTGGTAGGTCGACATTTGTAGTAGTGAGTAATTTTGAACACAACATTATCATGTTTTTACTATTAAACTAAGCTTATTTATAATATTACATATCAAAACTTTGCCCCCTTGCGATTATTTTGAATATCCTTTACACCAAGCAAGCTATGGACAGCAGATTTCTGATCGCCTACACTGTAAATCGCTGGATACGAAAATTACATGCAATTTGAAACTAACATCTGATACGAGATTCTCGTATGTTTACAGAGATCTGGTATGTTTTTCATACCACATCTCACTTACTTTCGTATGTGATTGGCATGCAGCGATACAATCTATTCTGCCTGTGAATACTGAAATACTGTGTACACTGAAATACGAGTGGTTGGTATGTTTTATATACGAGAGCCGATGCAAATTCATTCTTATTCGTATGCTTCTGGTATGCATTTCGTATGTGCAGCTTTAAGTCACATAGCAAAAAAATATGTATTATATACTACTGTCAAATAACTTTTTTCGGAAATACCAGTCGTCATTATTTAGTGATATTTAACTAGATTAGATTTATTGAGAATTTTACGCTCCACGAGATTGACGTCGTTGCTACTTGTCCAGCAACTTTAAAATGACGCTTAGTTAGCTCTACTTTATGAACCAAGTTGATAAACATCAACTTATTCAAACGATATTATTCGTCCGATCATGTTGAATATCTCAAACAAAACTATTTTAGCGTTCATGAATTATAATGTGTTTTTATTTCGGATTGATAACATGCTTAATTTCAAAATTACATGATGCATAATTGTTGATGGTTGAATACTTATTGATTATTTATGAAATGCCTTAGACTTACGTGTATTAAAATCGAAATCAGTATTGAAATTATGTCTCTTGAATGTCATTATCTCACTACTTACAGAACAGTAGTAACATTAGTGTGATCTTTATTGACAAAAGGCCTTAAATCAACATACTTTGGACATGATTGATGTGCTGGTATGACTTTGTAAAGCACATCAGATTTGAAATAACAGACGAATAGCATTCGGAGTAGGCAAAAAACCAGTTCTGTCTTCTTCTAAAATTTTATGGCTAAGAGATGACGTTAAAAGCTATTTACAGGCCCGACGTTTCACTCCTTCAGGGGTAACACAAGCTAAAAACACAACTAAGACCGACAGCGTAAGGAGAGCTTGTGTTGCCCCTGAGGAAGCGCGAAGACGTTGCCTCCTCCGATATGAAACGTAGTATTCTGTTCGCGGCCATCTTATTCAAGAAAAGCATACAACTATATACCAACAGAAAATAGAAATATACCAAAAAAGTATTTTGGTATGCACCCTTCGTATGTGATTGGTGTTCAGCGATTATACTTTCTACGTGTTATTCAACTTTTGACTGAAAGAAAACAAATTTAGCATCATACTTTTTGCGCGCGAGCTGTTCAAAATTAAATGTTTGGAATATTTTGGGTGATTTCGGTATATTCACTTTTAAGTATGTTGCGGTATCAATTCTTGATGAAAAAAGTTGAAATTACATGAAGAATTCTTCCATTCAATATATAAATACCTATTGATAAATATGTACATGTATTTCTATCTATAAATAGACATAATAATATATAATAAATTGATTATAAAAAAAATCTGATTTCAAATATAATCTTAAATTTTTTGTACTCTTTAGTTCTGCATCTATTCAGCAATTATTGAAAAGTTTCAGACTCACGTTGCTTCAGCCTCTGTGTCTCGATGAAAGCCACCGCATTGGGCTGTTTCTTCATCTCTAGAAATAAAATACTAAAATATGCGATTTTAGTGCTATTTGAATTGAACTAAAGTCTTAGTTATTGAACTTTGACTCCATCTAAAACAGTGCTGTAGTTTGATAGCGATTAGTACTCATCAATTTGTTACTCACCTTGACCAGATCTTTCGAGTAGTGTATGGTTTCTAAGTTTTTGTTGTCACTTTCCATTTCAAATAGTGATCTAATGGAAATTTTATAAAGATTGGAGGTTTCTTTATCTTTGACCTTCCTCTCAGTCCAGGGATGATATCAAAAAACAAAATTAATCCTTTTTTCTGATTCCCCTCTAAATGCCATTTCGATTGATGTGAGGTTCGGCAAATTTGGTGTAATAATTTGAAAGATCAGCAGGGAGCGAAATCCGTCCCGCACAGAGGGGCGGGATTTTAGAAGTCGGTCGGTTGAGACTACGTGGGCACACAATAACTTGCTTTACGCTCTTGGTTGTCAAATTTCAAAAATAATTCCAAGTGAAAAAGGAGTTAAATAGAAAAAAATGCGTTTTCAGATGAGCTGCTTACTGTCGGTAGTCAACTAAAAGTCAAATCTTGATGGTAAGGTCGCTGTCTTTCATTACAAATTCACAAATTTTCTAGAATATTGAGTAGAATTTGACGCAGTGCAGCAGTTTCGAAAATTCAAATAATGCCAGAGATGCCAGAGAAACAGTCCTTCATGGGAATCCTTAAGATTTTATTTATCCAATACTTGCAGGTGACTCATATCATGCTTCTCTACCTATACGTCTCGATTGTTTTAATATGGAGTTCTTTAGATGGAAGCAAAAATTATTTAGATTTGCAATAAGAATGGTAAAAAGTTGCAATGACTAAACTACTAAGTCAATTGCTGTCGAAACGTTGGGATTTTAATTGATTCATTCAAAATTATAGCAAAGGAAGAGCTTAATTTGAGACTTCTTTGAAAATACTTGAGAACAACATTAAAGATTCGAAGCAATGTCACCGCTATCTATAAGTAACCATACAAGAAGGTCAACATCTCGATATAACTCGGCTGGAAGCAGTCTCTCTACACTGAAAATGACTTAAGAAATTTCCTTTTAGGAAACGAGTTTTCAATGGATTGAAGCGAAAATGCCACTATTTTTGTGACAGATCGGGAACTCAGACCTTGTTTACACTAATATGCCTGTAAGCCTATTTCTGACATGCATGAAGATTTTGCACAAAAATTGTGCAGAAAATAAGATGTTTTCATCAAATCATCTTAAACTCTGATGAAACTGAATAAATGAAAAGATTTGTCTTGAAACCTTTTTTACCATTCATTGTTTAATTTTGATGGACATGGTCGTTGTGAAGTTTAAACAACGAAAATATGAATATTTCTAAATTAGAACCATGTTCCCTAATGGTTAAGAGAAGAAATGTGAAGCTTGGTTGCAGTAATTTGTACGCGTTGACTCTTCTATGACATCTACCTCCACTTAAAGATACTAGTAATTTAAATCGATAGATGCAACGTGAAACAGCATAATGGAAGTATTTGTGTTTTTCATGCTTCTGTGCATTTTAATGACGACATGAAATTTGGCTAGGGAATATTTAAGAAGCAACCTGGAATTTGGATATATTTCACTGCATAACGGTGCGTCTGAAACAATTTTCTTCGACCAAATTGGCCATCTGCAATCTTTGATTCCACATAGATGTACATGTACATCGCATTACCAGACAACCTAAACTATGATAGCTAAAAAATATTTGACCGATATCTTTTAGAGATAATCGCACTTTTTCCAAATTCAAATTTGAATTTTGAATAGTACTGAGTGGCCATTTCTGATTTTTGTTTTAAAACATTTCTGACAATTGTCTGAAACCAAAATAATCAAGTTTATTCAATTCTATCGATAGCTTTCCAAGATAGCGCTTAAAATTTGAAATTCAAATTTAAATTTCGAAATGTATGAACTTGCCAAAGCAAATTCTTCTTTCGGAACGTTTCCAGTAGTTGTCTGATACAGAAAAAGTCAAGTTTTGAAACTTTCATCGCTGTCTTTCCAAGTATGATGATAAAACTTGGAATATGAAGGAAGCCTTTTTCTCTTAATGCTTACGTTTTGATAATGATAATGACAATATATTTGACATAACATGCAAATGATGATGATATTCATTAGTGCGCGTATAACAGCGGCACATCTGGAGCCCACGAAGGGCGGTGAGAGCATGCAATTGTGAAGAAAAAAGTGAAAAAGTGAGCTGTACATGAGGTTTTCTTCTGATGCAATCAGTTATCTACATGTATGCAAATTTTGCTTATGATCACTTCAATGAACTGAACACCTTCTACAGTTATAGCTGCAATCGCTCATTTATTTTACTTTCATTATTTACTTTCTTGCATCGATTATGTGAAGTATCTGAAAGGTAGGCTAACGTAGGCCTGATACTAGATATAGCAACAATAACTTGCTACCTCAAAGCCTGAAAAGTGTTCTATTATATCATCTATAAGCTGTGCTTGAATTCAAATCTACTTTCCAAAAACATGCCTACAAATGAAAACAATAAATAACACCGTCTTTTTTCATTGATTCAGAGAACATTATTTGAATTTAAGTGCAAGCATAATCGCAGAATATGTTAGACAACAAAACCATCAAATCACTAAATATGTCGACTATTATATAAGCTGACTGCTTGAACAGATCTTTCTCGAAATTCAGGATGATGAATATTTCTCTCTTTAATGTCTTCCAAGCATGGGAAAAGTCGTAGTGAACGGATTTCAAAGCATGTTCGCTGAGCAACCCAATCCTTGCTGTCGTCGATCGCAAAAAACACCAACATGGCAATTTTGCTTAAATTCTCCATATTCCTCCGGTTTTCTGAATAAAAGGACAATCTAAAACATGAAAGAACATCCAGAAGAAGCAATAACATACCTAAAGCAATGAAGAGGACAAATAGATTGCAGCGTGTTAACATTTTAAAAGTCAACATCGTTGCTCAAAGGAAAACAGCATGCTTCAAATTCCAAATTTCATCATCATACTTGGAAAGACCTTGATGAAACTTTCAAGCGTGATTTTCTCTGCCTTACACAACTACCGGAAACGTTTCAAAAGAGGAATTAGAATTGGCCAGTTAGTACATTTTAAAATTCGAAATTCAAATTTGACTTTCAATTTTTTTAGATTGATAAAAGTAGTGCTCATCCATATTTAATGCTATTGAAAAAATCTCTCTCCGAGGTATATACACAATTTCTCAGGATGCTGGGTGGCAATTTTCTAAATGATTAGACTAGAGCCACATTTTTTCTTCAAATTGGGCACTCCATGTAACTACTATGCTACAATTTGGAGCAGTAGGCCTATTTGGTCACAGCATTAGTTTGGAATTTTCTCAAAAACGTGTTGAAAATTCAAAGTGTGACCTAATTATAAAAAGCGGGGGAACCATGCTGAGATCAAATAGCTAGAAGAAAACGCAATATGTGCTTGCTGATCAAGTCACCACATTCGTGTGTACATTGATGGACGAATGAATGATCAGAGATTTTAACCAAATCAAAGAATTAAGGGATGTTGCGAAAGTTTAAATGATATGCACATTCTGAATCGATTCTGCACGAGAATGCCATGAATTAGCCCATCGAATTCAAAAATGACTACTACCAATACCGTGAGTGTTCGGATGCTGATAACTTCCATTTAACATTGTGGTCACATAGCGTTACGACGTTACGATTTTCAAAATTCTTTATTAAACAAATTTGTGAACAAAAAGCGGATCTGAATACACAGTATGATATGAATCCCCCCTTCCCTTGCTTTGCACCTAAATTTTGGAAGCTTTATAGGTTGGTTGAAAATCGAGAGGTAAGTTGCCAACAAATTTCACTCGGAATTCCAGCTGCATCATCGAATCCTATTCCGGTCCTCCATTTTCTGCGTGAACCTCTGATACAGTGGCTTGTTGCCCTTATTAGTGCAAACATGATGCTTGTATGCACAAAAGAAGCTGTTGGTCGGTCACCCATGAAATGCTCACATTTGGCATGAAGTTTATTGGACAGAGCCTTGAAGAAAGACTTGGCCTGAGCTCCATATAATCCTTCACAGGAGAGGATCAGCGGGGTAAAATCACTTCTGCGGTGAGTACATGGATCTTCATATTTCACCTCTTTTCGTTTTTCAGCATTAGTCAAAATTTGAGTTGGAGTGCGACCATCGTACGATTCGTCGTCAAGGTTGAGAACCTGTATATCGGGTATAAAGCGGGTTTCTCATATAGCATGGTTATTCGAGACGTTTCACAATAGATATGTTTAGAGAGAAATCGTTTACCATTAACCCTATCCATACCCCCTGTCGCATTTTTGCTGTGGAGCTTTTAGAACTGAAACGATTGATCCAGGCTTTTGTGACTTTTAGTTTCTGGGTATTTCCCAACTTTCTGCCGAAAATCGTTGCATTTGGTTTATGGGAAAGTTAAATTTATGGCCCGTTTTGAAAAGTGTATCTTTTGAAAGTCTCAATTTTGCCAGATTTCGCAAACATCTGGTGTGCTAAGTTCTGACAAAGCAAGCTGAATATCAATTTTTTGCATCACATCACAACTAGGTATCCATAAATTGCACCATCAAGATACTATAGACATCAAAGATACTATAGACATCGATAAGAGTCATCCAAACTTGAATGTCATGTAAATACTACTTAATTTGCTTTTCAGTAGAAATGAGTCAACTAAGTTGCAACTAAGTAGTGTTCGTTCATATTGTTAAGAAAACTTCTGCTTATTCAGTGTCATTATTAGTCTTAATTACATTATTGAAAGGTAGCAAGACCTCTTAAATTGTTTCTACAGAAGTAGTAAGTAAAACTCCACTTCTGGATAGCGCAAGATGGCCGCCGTCGCTGACGTCCCCCCCTCTGGAACGGCAGAGTGTCGTGGTCGGCCGCCGTGGTGCTTTGAGTCTGACGTCCCCTCTCCTTCTGGAACGACAGAGTGTCGTGGTGTGCCCGCCAAGTGAGTCCGAAAGGTTCGCTGACGTCCCCCCCCTGGCCGGCCGTCGTATAGCGCGCGGTGATGTGCTGTCCAGGTTGGCGTGGTGTGCCGGCCAGGTTGGGAGGGTGGACTGTTGTAGCTCACCTGAAAAAATCCTAAGTGTCAGAGTGGCTTTGTATGGGTAAAATTTTGAAAATTTTCCAAAGTGTGGAATTTCGACCTGGGACCGTCACCAAAACATTTTTCATCAAATTTCACGGACCCCCCCCCCCCCGACAGCAATCTTCTAACTTTGGTTCTAGTGAACGGATTTTGTCTTACAGCTACTCGTTTGAAAGAGGAGAAAAAACTGCTCGAAGCCATTTTTGTTGCGAGTCAATCGGACCAGCCGTTCAAAAGTTAGAGCTGTTACAAGATTTTAGGTCGGAGCTCACCTGAAAAAATCCTGTGTCAGAGTGGCTTTGTATGGGTAAAATTTTGAAAATTTTCCAAAGTGTGGAATTTCGACCTGGGACCTTCACCAAAACATTTTCATCAAATTTCACTGAACTCCCCCCCCCTCGGGAGAGCTAGCTTCGATCTTGGCTTCTAGTGGACGGATTTTGTCGTGCAATAGCTCGTTTGAAAGCTAAGAGTGAGACAAATTCAATGAAAGAAACGGCTTGTTCATATCTGTCTTCGTTTAGATGTGAGACGCCATTTAAGATTTTAGGTCGGAGCTCACCTGAAAAAATCCTAAGTGTCAGAGTGGCTTTGTATGGGTAAAATTTTGAAAATTTTCCAAAGTGTGGAATTTCGACCTGGGACCTTCACCAAAACATTTTTCATCAAATTTCACGGACCCCCCCCCCGACAGCAATCTTCTAACTTTGGTTCTAGTGGACGGATTTTGTCTTACAGCTACTCGTTTGAAAGAGGAGAAAAAACTGCTCGAAGCCATTTTTGCCGCGAGTCAATCGGACCAGCCGTTCAAAAGTTAGAGCTGTTACAAGATTTTAGGTCGGAGCTCACCTGAAAAAATCCTGTGTCAGAGTGGCTTTGTATGGGTAAAATTTTGAAAATTTTCCAAAGTGTGGAATTTCGACCTGGGACCTTCACCAAAACATTTTTCATCAAATTTCACGGACTCCCCCCCCGACAGCAATCTTCTAACTTTGGTTCTAGTGAACGGATTTTGTCTTAAGGCTACTCGTTTGAAAGAGGAGAAAAAACTGCTCGACAACATTTTTTGTTGCGAGTCAATCGGACCAGCCGTTCAAAAGTTAGAGCTGTTACAAGATTTTAGGTCGGAGCTCGCTCACCTGAAAAAATCCTAAGTGTCAGAGTGGCTTTGTATGGGTAAAATTTTGAAAATTTTCCAAAGTGTGTCATTTCGACCTTGGACCTTCACCAAAAGATTTTTCATCATATTTCTCTGAACGAGTTGGGGAGGGGGGGTTCGTGAAATTTGATGAAACAAACTTTGGTAAAGGTCCCAGGTCGAAATTCGGAAGTTTTAAATTTTTCAAAATTTTCACCACACTGGAGCTCTCACACTTAGGAATTTTCTCACTTGTGGCATGTTACATGGACATGTGCTGACGGACCAACTTCCCGTGGTTATATGAGAATGGTTGAGATGTCATATGATAGAAAATGATGAGACGAATCGTTTGCAACAAACCGCATGTCGCTACGATGAATACTTTCGGAGATAAAGCCATTTTAAGTTTTCTTCCGAGCATATATAAACCCCCGACAACGTAAGTCTGATCACTTCATCGAAAGACGAGGTAAGCGACGGTCGTCGCTCTGAGCTCCCGATATCGGGTGTTTCAAAGGACTCTATCTTTTGAAGTAGGCAAGCTATCTTCTTACTTCAAAGTTTGTATGATAGAGTTTGATAGTGTCTTTACAACTGATAAAATTTTTTAAAAGTAGTATGAGTAGTTAAATGCAGAATTTTTTAAAAATTCTTAATTTTCAGTTTTTTCAAAGTTTTAACATGTAGACTAAGGTTTTCAAGTATGCTGGGTTTAAATCTGCTATCAGATTTGAAATTTAACTAAGTCTAAGGCAGCTTTGAGGGGTTGAAAAACTGTTGAAACTTTGTTTTGTTTCTAACATATAACCCAGATAAAACTTTATTTCTAACATACACACTGTTGAAACTTTATTTTTAACTCGTAAACGGTTGAAACTTTGTTTTATTTCTATCATACAAACAGATAAAACTTTATTCTTAACTTGCCAACTGGTGAAACTTCATTCTATTTCTAACATATAAACAGATAGAACTTTATTCTTATCTTGCCAACTGGTCAAACTTCATTCTATTTCTAACATACAAACAGATAGAACTTTATTTTTAACTTGTAAACGGTAACGGTTGAAACTTTATTTCTAACGTACACATTATTGAAACTCTGTTTTTAACTTTTCAACTGGTGAAACTTTATTTCATTTCTGACATACAAGCAGATAAAACTTTATTCTTAACTTGTAAACTGGTGAAGCTTCATTTTATTTCTAACATACAAACAGATAAAACTTTATTCTTAACATATGCACTATTGAAACATTAGTTTTAACTTGCAAACTATTGAAACTTTATTTTTAACTTGTTAACGGTTGAAACTTTGTTTTATTTCTAACATACAAACAGATAAAACTTTATTCTTAACTTGTAAACGGTTGAAACTTTGTTTTATTTCTAACATATAAACAGATAGAACTTTATTCTTAACTTGTAAACTGGTGAAACTTCATTCTATTTCTAACATATAAACAGATAAAACTTTATTCTTAACTTGCCAACTGGTGAAACATTAGTTTTACCTTGCAAACTATTGAAACTTTATTTTTAACTTGTTAACGGTTGAAACTTCATTTTATTTCTAACATACAAACAGATAGAACTTTATTCGTAACTTGTAAACTGGTGAAACTTCATTCTTAACTTGTAAACTATTGAAACTTTATTTTTAACTTGTAAACGGTTGAAACTTTGTTTTATTTCTATCATACAAACAGAGAAAACTTTATTCTTAACTTGCCAACTGGTGAAACTTCATTCTATTTCTAACATATAAACAGATAGAACTTTATTCTTAACTTGCCAACTGGTGAAACTTCATTCTATTTCTAACATACAAACAGATAAAACTTTATTCTTAACATATGCACTATTGAAACATTAGTTTTTACTTGCAAACTATTGAAACTTTATTTTTAACTCTTAAACTGGTGAAACTTTGTTTCATTTCTGACATACAAGCAGATAAAACTTTATTCTTAACTTGTAAACTGATGAACCTTCATTTTTATTTCTAACATATAAACAGATAGAACTTTATTCTTAACATACACACTATTGAAACTTCATTTTTAACTTGTAAATGGTTGAAACTTTATTTTTAACTTGTAGACTGTGGAAACTTTATTTATAACTGGTAAACTGTTGAAATAATATCTTTCATTTACAAATAGTAGAACGCTTTGTCCAACTTGTAAACTAGTAAATCTTGTTCGTCATCGAATCTAACTATTTAAATCTTCATCATGGAAAGCAATGTTCCACAGTCGGAGTAAAAGTTTGAGATGATACACTCCTGGCAAACTAACTTATGAAGTAGCTTTGCTGTGATACATTTCTATCTGTAAACATATGGTAATGTCAAAGTGAATCTAAAACTTTTCAGCTTATTAATTGTTCATCGTTGCATCAACGCTTTAACTCGTGAACAGTTATCATTTTACTTTTAATTTACACTTAGTCTAACTTGTAAACTAGTAAATCTTGCGAACTTATTTTTACAAACAGTTACACCTTTATTTCTAACATACATACTATTGAAATTTTATTTCTAACTTGTAAACTCTTGAAACTTTATTTTGATATACAAACAGCTAAAACTTTATTTCTAACGCATACACTATTGAAACTTTATTTCTAACTTGTAAACTCTTGAAACTTTATTTTGATATACAAACAGCTAAAACTTTATTTCTAACGCATACACTATTGAAACTTTATTTCTAACTAGTAAACTCTTGAAACTTTATTTTGATATACAAACAGCTAAAACTTTATTTCTAACGTATACACCATTGAAACTTAATTTCTAACTTGTAAACTCTTGAAACGATATCTTTCATTTACAAACAGTAGAACGCTTAGTCTAACTTGTAAATCTTATGACACTTCATATGGGTGATGATGGTAGAAGAAATAGTGTTAAATAAAATTTAGATAGCTTACATGATACAGGGATAGCCATCGACTGCGATCCATGTGTAAAGAGCTTGTTAGACTACGGATGGGCTTAAGTGGATGATTTAACCATGTATACTTTATTCATTTGGAAATAGTAGCACGCTTAGTCTAACTTGTAAATCTTATAACATTTCATATGGGCGATGATGATGGTAGAAGAAATAGTGTCAAATAAAATTAAGGTAGCTTACACTTCTGATACAGGGATAGCAATCGAGTGCGATCCATGTGTAAAGAGCTTGTTAGACTACGGATGGGCTTAAGTGATTGATTTAACCATGTATACTTTTCATTTGGAAATAGTAGCACGCTTAGTCTAACTTGAAAATCTTATAAGTTTTCATATGGGTGATGATGGTAGAAGAAATAGTGTCAAATAAAATTAAGATGGCTTACACTTCTGATACAGGGATAGCAATCGACTGCGATCCATGTGTAAAGAGCTTGTTAGACTACGGATGGGGTTAAGTGGATGATTTAACCATGTATACTTTTTCATTTGGAAATAGTAGCACGCTTAGTCTAATTTGTAAATCTTAAAACATTTCATATGGACGATGATGATAGATGAAATAGTGTCAAGTAAAATTAAGATAGCTTACACTTCTGATACAGGGATAGCAATCGCTTGCGATCAATGTGTAAAGAGCTTGTTAGACTACGGATGGGCTTAAGTAGATGATTTAACCATGCATACTTTTTCATTTGGAAATAGTAGCACGCTTAGTCTAACTTGTAAATCTTAAAACATTTCATATGGGCGATGATGGTAGATGAAATAGTGTCAAATAAAATTAAGATAGCTTACACTTCTGATACAGGGATAGCAATCGACTGCGATCCATGTGTAAAGAGCTTGTTAGACTACGGAAGAGAGAAGTGTGTTATGTTGTGTGTGGCGCGTGAGTGTCCTCCCATTTCATTCCATTCATCAATTCGTCTCATTGATAGAGACAGGTAGAACTCATGGTTCTCATGACGTATGCAATGGAAAGTTTTAGTCAACCTTCGACAGTTGGCTAAATGTCGCCCTGACGCGAATGCATACTACGTTGAGACAGAGGCAATCACTTGCAAACATGACGCAGAGAGGTTAAACAAGATTGACCATTGCCGAATGTCCCTTGCGGTATACATAGCTACGGGTTTCACCGCCGCCCTTTACAGGAACGCCCGTCGAAAGGAAGTATTACACCGAACTTCATTTGCAACGTTCAAGTTGACTGATAGCAGATTCAACTTAATGATAGTATTCGACAGTCCGAAGACTGCCCAGGGCAAACCGCGTGGAGGTTCTATCATGTCTTGCCCCATGGTGGCCCTTAAGAGAGCCGATGGTTCGTTCTCGGGGTGTGATTTTAAGTTGACTATTGGCTGGAATAGTCAATGTGTATGACGGTTAGGTTGTCATAGACCCTATACCGCCTAGCTCGTGCTGGTGCATCTGGCACCTTTCGGATGCGAGTGGTATTTGGAGTTCACACCCCATCCGCCCAAACGATCTTCTCGATATTCCCCTTTTTATCAACCTCTTCATCCCACTCGTCGAGGATGACGAACTCGGGAATGGTGTTGTCTTCATCGATGAAGACGGGAATGCTGTTAGCAGATGTCGCTTCCATCGTGACTTGAAATTGAATGAGAAGCGCTACAATCTTCTGGCTTATATAGGGTTTTCGACAATGAATTGCTCAACAGCGAATCAGAATGCTTCAGGGATAGCAATCGACTGCATAACGTTCAAGTTGACTGATAGCAGATTCAACTTAATGATAGTATTCGCCAGTCCGAAGACTGCCCAGGGCAAACCGCGAGGAGGTTCTATCAAATCTTGCCCCATGGTGGCCCTTAAGAGAGCCGGTGGTTCGTTCTGCTGAGAGAGTCTTTGACTCTCTCTTTGGTACACTGTCGACTTCCACACTAACTGTTACATGGCTAAAAAGTGGAGTGTAGCGCCATTCCGTTGGATTGACAACAGTTGCTGTCATCGGATTGCCAATCCGAGCAAGATTATTGTAAACTCTGTCTTGCTCCTCTATCTAGCCTGACAAACTCCTCAAGTAAATTTTGCGGTCTTAACTGCGGTCTGCGAGGAGAGCTGACTTGACTGTTCGGCGTCTGCATGATTGAAATGAAATGAAATGAGAGGCAGTGGTTTATATACCCCTCTAACGTGACGCAACGTTCAAGTTGACTGATAGCAGATTCAACTTAATGATAGTATTCGCCAGTCCGAAGACTGCCCAGGGCAAACCGCGTGGAGGTTCTATCATGTCGTGCCCCTAGGTGGCCCTTAAGGGAGCCGATGGTTCGTTCTCGGGAGTATCGTGATGGGGTGGTGAAGGCGGCCAAAGATCTGCAATGAAAATGATATGTATTAGAATAGGATATACTATCTTATTTACTTTTCACTTACCAAGTTAGCCATCCTTTGGCAGTCTCGCGCGCTTCCGAATCGAGAATTTGTACAGATGGCCGCGCATTCTCATGCTGGCATGGAGACATTTTTTCGTCGGATGGCCGTTATAACATATTATAGATTCGTCGAGACTTTGATTTACGAGTACTTCGCCGTCCAAATGATTATCCCGAATAGGGATGTGAAATTCAAACAAACGACCCTCATTCACACGATTCCACTCATCCCTCATGCGCTCCAACTTCTCATACGCCTGCCTCTCATCACCCCGCCGAGCCACAGTCCTCTCCAACTCAACATTCCTCGCTCTCAACACACTCATCTCCTTCATCATCTCCTCAAACTTCGCTTCTGCATCTCTCATTCTTCTCTCCGCAGCACTCGCCCTATTCTCACACTCATCATTCTTCTCTTCCAACTCTCGCGTCTTATTCTTCAAATCAGTCACACTACGCCTCATTCTGATATTCTCATCCGCTACCTCCTTCAACTTCAGTTCCTTCTTTTTCAACTCATCCAACTCCTTCACAACTTCATCCTTCACCTTCTTCAAACTCTCATACTTATTCACCAACAAATCATGCGCCATCTGCTGCGAAACATGCTTCTTCTCTTCATCCTTCAACCACCTCGCCGACTGCATACGAATCCCACCACTCTTCACTTTTGGGGAAGATGTGCTCTTCGGGGGATCGGTGATGACAATGTTTGACACCTCCGACGACGAAGAGCTCAACTTCCTCACACGCTTCCTCACACGCTCCCTATCTAAATCCACATCATCCTCATCATCACTCTCAAGCACTCTCTTTCGCTCAATCTCAGCCTCCAACGACGCAACTGCTCTCGCCAACTCATCATTCTCAACAACATTCTCAACCTTGCCCTCTCGCTCTATCGCCAACATTCGCTCCCTCTCTTCCACAATCAACTGCGTAAATCGCACGTCATTCACCTCCACTACAGTCAGCATGCACTCTGTAGAAACGCGCCTCATCCTCATCACCCTTCAGCTCTCTGCACTTCACACACGCAACCCTATTCAGGATAATCATGTGGTCGGTGCCCGCCTTCTTTACATGCGCCTTGGCGTCCGCATTGCGATTAATTCGCCCACATGTGCACTTGATATGATATTTTCTATTCTAGTCATTAGCCATGCCTGATTTTATCGTTAACTGTGAGATAATGAAATTTGTATAAGTTTGGAATCATGTAGTACAGTCATATTCCTAAAGCATTACACTTAGTCAGGAATGATAGATTTGAGTGTAGTGAGTGGCACTCGATCCCGTCGACAGCCCAAAGGCCTTATACTGATCACTAGGGAAGTGAGAGATCTTCCCCGATACCCGCTCTTTACAGCTGAAGACATCATTGTCACTGTCCCGAAGTGGTAACAGGAACGCCGAGTCAAAGGTAGTGATCAGTAGCTGGGATCTAACCCCTCAAAGCTGCCTTAGACTTAGTTAAATTTCAAATCTGATAGTAGATTTGAACCCAGCATACTTAAAAACCTTAGTCTACATGTTAAAACTTTGAAAAAACTGAAAATTAAGAATTTTTAAAAAATTCCGCATTTTATTATTCATACTACTTTTAAAAAATTTTATCAGTTGTAAAGACACTATCAAACTCTATCATACAAACTTTGAAGTAAGAAGATAGCTTGCCTACTTCAAAAGATAGAGTCCTTTGAAACACCCGATATCGGGAGCTCAGAGCGACGACCGTCGCTTACCTCGTCTTTCGATGAAGTGATCAGACTTACGTTGTCGGGGGTTTATATATGCTCGGAAGAAAACTTAAAATGGTTTTATCTCCGAAAGTATTCATCGTAGCGACATGCGGTTTGTTGCAAACGATTCGTCTCATCATTTTCTATCATATGACATCTCAACCATTCTCATATAACCACGGGAAGTTGGTCCGTCAGCACATGTCCATGTAACATGCCACAAGTGAGAAAATTCCTAAGTGTGAGAGCTCCAGTGTGGTGAAAATTTTGAAAAATTTAAAACTTCCGAATTTCGACCTGGGACCTTTACCAAAGTTTGTTTCATCAAATTTCACGGACCCCCTCCCCCCCTCGTTCAGAGAAATTTGATGAAAAATGTTTTGGTGAAGGTCCAAGGTCGAAATTCCACACTTTGGAAAATTTTCAAAATTTTACCCATACAAAGCCACTCTGACACTTAGGATTTTTTCAGGTGAGCTCCGACCTAAAATCTTAAATGGCGTCTCACACCTAAACGAAGACAGATATGAACAAGCCGTTTCTTTCACTGAATTTGTCTCACTCTTAGCTTTCAAACGAGCTATTGCACGACAAAATCCGTCCACTAGAACCAAAGTTAGAAGATTGCTGTCGGGGGGGGGGTCCGTGAAATTTGATGAAAAATGTTTTGGTGAAGGTCCCAGGTCGAAATTCCACACTTTGGAAAATTTTCAAAATTTTACCCATACAAAGCCCCTCTGACACTTAGGATTTTTTCAGGTGAGCTACGACAGTCCACCCTCCCAACCTGGCCGGCACACCACGCCAACCTCGACAGCACATCACCGCGCGCTACGACGGCCGGCCAGAGGGGGGGGGGACGTCAGCGAACCTTTCGGACGCACTTGGCCGGCACACCACGACACTCTGTCATTCCATCCAGAGGGGGGGACGTCAGACTCAAAGCACCACGGCGGCCGACCACGACACTCTGCCGTTCCAGAGGGGGGGGGAACGTCAGCAACGGCGGCCATCTTGCGCTATCCAGAAGTGGAGTTTACTTACTACTTACAGATGAATAAAAGTAGTCAATTTTGAGTGAAAACTTTCCCTTTTCTGCTTATGATTTATTTCTATTATTAGCAATATCGCATATTCAAATTTTGAATTCAAATTCATTATGTGTAGACAAACAAGTTTAGAGCATCAAATAGCATCATTCTCCTGATCATTAATTGTATGTGTCACTAACGTCATTGAACTAAAAGCACTGAATCTATGTTTGCAGTCGAAGAGAAGAAAACAAAAAAAGTCCGCTTTATTTTGGAGTTCAAATTTTAAATCGCCATTTAAAGCATCAAGATGGACGAATTAGAAAAAAAACAGATACCACTGTTAGAAAGATCACACGCAGAATATTCTACTTTAAAGATTTCATGTACAACGGAGCAGTATTTAGGAAGTTAAGGAAGGGGGCCGAATCTCCCCCCCCCGGGATGGCAATGCGCTTCAGAGCCCGGTATGGATAGGGTTAATATCATGGGAAGCCCAGAGTATATTTTAAGTAACATTATCCACACATACTAATGCAGTGGAAAGACTCGTTCATTCGAAAGATAATCTGCACGATAGGTCGAAGAAAATCCCTTCTGCATACAGTGAGAGCTCAAGCAGCAATATTCGTAGAAACTGGTATGAGTCAACGTCGAATAGCAGCACAGCTTGGAATTTCTATGTTCAGTAAACTTGGCGATTCGAAAATCTGCGACTGGCTCATTTAATGATTCTCCCCGAATTGGTCGTCCAGAAGCTCTAACAAGGAGGGATGGACGGATACTGAAGAGAATGGTAATGAAGAAACCTTCAATGTCGCTGCGAGAAATCAAAACTGAGCTGCATTTAGCTGGAATCACATGCTGTGGACATGTACTCACAATTCAGAAACAGACAATCTAGACAAAAGGTGCAATGTAGGTCGGCCTAAATAGCCTGCAATAGACACGATTCTAAATTCAAAATTTCAAATCTGCTTCTCGCTATCATACTGATTCGATGACAAGAGTTATATACACAGTAGAAGTGTATATTTGGATCAAAATCATTGGAAATCATAACGTTTATTTAAGGAATTGACAAAAAATCACATAACCACAAAGTCAATACATGGCAATTACCTAAAATTTGAAACTTGACAAATATATACATGACACATAGATGGTATAAACGACTGTTGCATTCTAGATGTAGCTGAGAAAGGGTGGCTCAGACGTCCACTGGGAAGATAGTCAGGCATCAGCGAGCGTAAAACAAGATCTTTACAATAAAGAGCTTTTGTGAACAGATTTTGACATTGCTTTGATTGAGCCTCACTAGGCAGACAGTTCTCTTTACAAACTTTGTCACAAATAATGATATGACAACCACGTGTAAACATATCCATTTTCTTCCTATCTTTACAAAGGAGGCTGCCGTAATATATTGGATAACCACAACTAAGAGTTGGAAGTACAACTGACTGATAAATCTTAACAGTTCGCTTTTTGGTAAAACAACTTTTAACACACGAAGTAAGTTTAGCAGCTTGCTCGATTTTTTCAATCGCTCTTCAATATGTCGTGACCAAGAATGTGATTTGAGGTGTATGCCAAGAATGTAGATGCAATCTTTGTGAGAAAAATGCGCATGGACAAAAATCATTAATCAATGATCGATTCTCCTTTATTCAAAACATAAAAGCATTTTTATCAAAATTCAAAGTAAATCCATGGTTATCAGTCCATGAAATGATTTGGTCTACCTCAAATCTACAAAGATGTGCGTTTTCATCGATATGTGTGATATATACGTAATAACATCATCAGCATATTTGTAGATGGAATTGAAAGAATAAATAGTTTTCATTGTCGCGATGTAAACGCACAATATCGATGGAGAAAGCACAGCACCGTGAGGTCACTTTTGTCAGACTGCTATTGCAACCATTAACCCTCGGACGGCCAAGGTCGGTTATATTCCTAGGACGGCCAAGGGTGGCTTGAAAAGCCTCCCTCACTAATTCGACATTATATTGTTTTTATTGACTTAAATTAGTTCAAGTATGGTAACGAAAGCTTCCTCTCTGAACTGTTAGTCATAAAATTGGATTTTCGCAGAAATTATTTCGATTCTATAGCCTAGCCATAACATTTAAACTTCTAAGCTCCTTACTATCGGAAGTGAATGAGTTGTCGCGCTCGTTAATGAACTTCAAAGCAATCAGCCAAGCCTTATGTGTGTATGTGTGTGTGTGTGTGTGCGTGGGTGCGTGAGAGAACAAACCGCTTTCGCTTGTGCGTGACAATGAATGACAATGAATCAAGTCATATAGTGTGAATAGCTGTTCATCTCGGCTGTCGCTTCTTGTTTGATCGATCGTGTGCAAGAAAGCATGGCTCGCAGACAACCGAAACGAATAGCTGCTTTGACAGCTGAGCAATCTATTTGTACTGTTTTCGAAGATGGAGAAGACGCAGCATCTGATGAATCGGAATTGCTTGATGTTCAGCATATAAGTGACGTCCACGCCGAAGCTGATGGTGGGGTTGAAGATCACGAATTGGACGTGGACAGTGATGATGAAATCGTGCCATTGAGAAGACGCTTACATGAAACCGAAAGCAGCCTTATATCACAAGATACACAGCAAATATACATTGATAAAAATGGTCAGATGTGGTATAGCGAAGGACCTGTTCAACGCAGACGTGACGCAGCTAATATCCTGCGAAACTCTGGTGGCCCTACCAGTACCTCAGTGAAAGACACTAAAATGGAAACTTGGCAACTTTTCTGGACTGATGATCTTCTTCAGAAAGTTCTCACGTTCTCTCAAATGAAAGCGGATGCATTGAGTTTACCTATTCAATTCACAATGACATCTCTAAAAGCCTATATTGCTATTCTCTACTTTCGGGGAGCCAATCAAGACGATAAAATCCCAATCGATGAGCTTTGGAATGAGAAATATTTGACTTTCTATCGTACCGTCATGAGTCGTAATCTCTTCAAGCTGTGGAATCGCTGTCTTCGTTTTGACGACATCAATCTTCGGGAGGATCGAAAGAAAACTGACACATTTGCGGCGATGAAGGAAATTTGGGAAGATTGGAATTCACGATTGAGACTATTCTTCGAACCGACGTCGTGTATTTGTGTTGACGAACAATTAGTTGCATCCAAGTGTAGATCTCCACATCGAATATATAATCCTTCGAAACCCGGGAAATATGGGGAGCTCATTCGTTGGTGCTGTGACGCAAATGTTCGCTACTTTCTAAACGGCAGTCCATTGACGAAACGCCCTGAAGATCACGACGCCCTCCTCCTGCATAAAGAAGAAAACAAAGCTAAAAGGTTGGTAATGAATCTTGCAGCGCCTTTTTTCGAAAAAGGTCTGAATGTCACAGGAGACCGTTTCTTCACTTCTCTTGAGCTCGCCGAAGAACTCCTGGAGAGGAAAACTACCGATGTTGGAACTGTTGCAACCAACAAAAGGCATCTGCCGCCTGTGCTTCTTCAAACGAAAGAAAAATTCGAATCTGTCTTTGTTTTTGGCGGTACAGATAAAAAAGTGACACAACAATCGCATCAATACTCAGCAAAGAAAAAAGTATTTCTCCTATCGACAATGCATCACAATTCCACAATTGAAAATAACATCAAGACAAAGAGCGAAATACAGATGTATTACAACTCGACTAAAGGAGCTGTAGACACTGTGGACGAAATGTGCAAGCATACAACCACACGGGTCCCTACGCGACGATGGACAGTGGTCCATTTTCATAATATGTTGGACGTTAGTGGCGTCAATACCTTCACATTGTTCAATTTGAATCATCCTGACTGGACCCTTCTGCCAGTGGCCAAACGGCGCAGATGTTTTCTCCACTCATTGGCACATGAACTGGCTGCTCAGCATGTGAGTGATAGACTTCAAGATCCTATTGGATTGTCATCTGCAACGATTGATATTTTGAAGAAGTTTACGAACACGGAACGAGTCCACGATGAACATGAAATTAGCAGCCAATGCTTATCTGCTGTTCAAAGATGTTTTCGTTGTAAGGAAGGTGGGAAATCTAGCAGAAATTCAAACAAGACACGTTTCTGCTGTTCCAAATGCGAGGTGCCAGTTTGTGGCAAGCATTCACAGCCTATGAGTTATGTATGTCATCAGTGTTTGTGACTCTCAACTTTATCTGTAATAGTCAATTTGGTAATAATTATACATAGGTTTATACCTCCTTTTCTATAGTACATGTACACGCTATATATGTATGCAATTGATAGTAAAAAATTCTATATTATGTATCAAATAGAGTTGAATAGTTTTGAACACTATCGTTTTTTCGTTATTTGATGTCTAAGTGAGTACCTAAAAATTAAATTTAAATCCATTCGTTTCAAAAATATAATGCTCAAACTTTACAATTCTGATGTCAAGATACATAGGATAAAAGTCATTAACTGTCATCATACAAAACTCTTTCGTTTATTAGTTATCTTTATTTGAATAAATAGGAGGTTCTGAGAACCACCCTTGGCCGTCCGAGGGTTAAACTGCGTATACTGGCTGGTACCTGTTGTCCAAATAGCTGGAATACCATGAGACAAAGCCACGAGGTATGTTGGTTTCGGTTAATCTTCTTAGCAGTAAGGGATGAAGAACTGTGTCAAACGCTTTAGCGGCATTAAGACTGATTACAGGAATCTCTTTGACGGATTTACTTTTAACTTTTTGCAAATTTCATAACATAGTGTTTATATCTGAAATCATCATGAATGTATCAACTTGTATACTTTATGGATATTCTCCTATATTCACATTAGAGCGTCATGAGATGGAGTAGGCCTAGAATAGGCCTACTTGAAATAATCAGCTATAATAAAATGAGTATCAAATAGAGGTGTCACAACTGTCTCCACTGGTATCATCCCTTACGTAGATTTATGCCGGCATGCATGCATGTATTTATGCTTGACAATGAATTTGTAGTGCATATCCAATTAATCTTATTTATAGGATCTAAGAAGTTTTAGAACCGTTGGACTACATGAGATTATTTGGACAGTTACATTTTTTGAAGTTTGAGTATTTAGGTTATGGGTTTATGCACGTTTTAGTTTAGGAAGAGCATGGAGATCCATGAATAAGTGTTATGAGGAGGATATAGGTGGGATCCATTAAGGCCACATCGACTTCGAATTGCAGCCTTCATATCATGCGGCTTACGCGGGAATTAATTTGGAATGAAAATGAGTTTTTGTTATTATAATTTACGGAATATTTAGGGTTGTGATCATCAATTTACGGTTGCTTTATTGTTGGATTTTAAGCTTCGATTAGGGTTTGGCTTAGTAGCCTGTATCTCGCAAATCGTTACTGGCGTGGTTGCTTTATAAGACGGATTCGTGATAGGCCTGATAGGCCTACAAAGCATTCAACGTATAACGTATAACATTTATCAAAGTTTTGCCGACAAAATATTGTGTTGATAAAGAATCAATAAAGATTTGAATTTAAGTGCGCTTGATGAGAACTCTGCTTCCATGAACGGTCTAGGCTTCTTTGAAAGCAGACATGGAAGATTTGTGCATGTACATGTACGCCTGACAGACACACAAACGAAATAAATAATCATAAATGCTATGCTTCAGCAAAATATGCCATAATGCACAATCCGCCTATATTGGATGATACGAGTGCATACTTACTTTCTGCCTGGTATTTCTATTTGTGCAATTTGTAATTTTCCCACACGTTTCTCAGTACTTGGTAGTTGAAATAAACGATATTATTATTATTATATTATCATTATAACAGACTTGGAATATTGATAGCTTATATGTTCATTTCTATTCATGCACTGTAATTCGCAAGCTACCAAACCGACGAATGCTTTACTTCCTCTCAACTGCAGAATTGTTTCTGTATGTAGTCTACTTAGAGTGTACCATCGCTCCTAATTTACATAGTGTCTCTTCTAATCGCCTAAACATGTCAAAACATAGTTAATTAATTATATAATGAATTTCACCGATCCAGTAAATGCTCTTACTGCTTATATATATAAGCTTATATATATATGCAGTAAATGCAGTTCGGCTGATGTACAAAAAAGCGACATCTCTCTCTCTCTCTTCTCTCTCTTTCATAATCTCTCTCTCTCTCTCGCGCAGGATGTCTGATAAGGTCTCTGTTGTCTACTGATTGCCATTCCCTGTCAAGCAAACGCATCGCATCATAATAATCCTTTTTTAATGAGCAAGTCAAGTTGCAACATGATGCTATCAAATTACTTCAATAAACTAAATAATATATTTTAATTACAAAATTGATAGTAAATAGAATCATTTTCTATTAATCTTAAAGAATTGTCTAAAATATAATATGAATTTTATGTCAATCATTACAAATTAACCTTCCCAGACCTGGTGGGGGATCAAGTGGACCACAGAGCTGCATTTTTCTGATTAACTTTTTATACTGAGCAATTAAAAGATTTATTAAATTAAATCAATTAATTAATTATTATTGATTATTTAATTATTAATTAAATTAAAGCAATTGCACCATATTAAATCATGGCTCAGCATAGACCTTTTTTGGTTTGGTAAGGAAAAATTTGAGAAAATGGCCAAATGTGAGGGTTATGCTGAATGGAATAAATTAATTTCATTAAAATCAGCTATTTGAGTTTTTATGGCGACAGCAGGCATCGTAAAACCGACTCTTAGTACAGCGGATGGAATAATGTCGCTAAATGTCGCTGAAATACAAATAGATGTAGGCCATGTTTTTACATGTATTTACTGAGAAGGCTGAAAGACGCTCAAAGGGAAGTAACATCAACATGTTCCACGCACACATCACTGTTTTATTAAAGATCAACTTTCCTAATGATTTGATATCGATTTGTGCAGGTGATCCACTGGACAACCCCTCAGGTCTGAGAGGGTGTGAAAAAGCTTAGGTCCCGGAGGGTTACTGAGATAATTCAATTATGCGCAATGCAGATTCCTGCGGCATCAATAGAATATAATGATTTGCTCACTACATGTATATTTGGTTATACAAGTGTATTCCTTTACTTTATAACAGACTTAAAATACTAACAGCTTGTGTTCGGGGCATACATTTATGAACATGTTGAATGTGATATCCATGCACTGTAATTCGCACGTTACCAATGCTTTATTTCTTTTGAACTGGCAACGTTGTTGCTGTCTGAAGTCTACAGAGTGTCTACCACATGCTTCATCTCTTCTAATTGCATAAATATGTCAAAATATGCATTAAGTTACATGTAATTAATTATATGATGAACTATACCAATCCAGTAAATGCTCTCCGGCTGATGCTAAGAAGGTCGATCTCTCTCTCTCTCTCTCTCTCTCTCTCTCTCTCTCTCTCTCTCTCTCTCTCTCTCTCTCTCTCTCTCTCTCTCTCTCTCTCTCTCTCTTCTCTCTCTCTCTCTCTCTCTCTCTCTCTCTCTCTCTCTCTCTCTCTCTCTCTCTCTCTCTCTCTCTCTCTCTCTCTCTCTCTCTCTCTCTCTCTCTCTCTCTCTCTCTCTCTCTCTCTCTCTCTCTCTCTCTCTCTCTCTCTCTCTCTCTCTCTCTCTCTCTCTCTCTCTCTCTCTCTCTCTCTCTCTCTCTCTCTCTCTCTCTCTCTCTCTCTCTCTCTCTCTCTCTCTCTCTCTCTCTCTCTCTCTCTCTCTCTCTCTCTCTCTCTCTCTCTCTCTCTCTCTCTCTCTCTCTCTCTCTCTCTCTGTTTATTATCTGGTTATCTCTCAGTTATTCTGAGTTCAGCAAATTCTATATTCAAATAAAAGGTTACTTCTTAAGTATTCCCTACACAAAAATGTCCCCGCTCTTGAAATCTTTAGAAACCATAACAACATATCCTATTCCACGTTGCATCCATCGATTTAAATGATTGTTGAGGGGAGAAAAGTACTTTGGAAGTGTCAGCGCGTACAATTTGCTGCCAGCAAGTTTCACATATCTTCTCTTAACCTACAGGGAAGATAGTATTAATTGACACATTCTCCTATTTCCGTTGTTAGAACTTCTCAATGAGCCTCGCACCACTGATGTATTCTTCCGAACGCGCCCTGCTGGTTGTGATTGGCGAAATTCACCCCCTGCTGATCTCCCAAATTGTTATGCCAATTTTGCTAAACCACATGTTAATCGAGAGGGCATTGAAAGCGGATTCCGAGAAACAGCATCAGTTATTTTTCTATGGTCATGCCTGGACTGAGTTGAAGGTCAAAGGGAAGAAGACAATAAATTTCCGCTTTCTTCGGTCCAGACCCGCATGCTTTCAGTCCGGACGCGGCCCAGACCCACATCGGCTACAAAATATCATGGCCGAGGCCGGCTGGCCAAGATGAAATTCGCATGTGGGCCCGGCTGACAAAATTGATCACTTTTTCTCATTTTTCCATCCTCTATGAAAAACTAGGATAGTTGAATGCAAGAATCAGTCTAAAAAGATAATTATTGATCATATGATCACATCGAGGAGCAAGGTGAATTTCCAAACATTTGAAAAAAAGAAATACATTCATTCATTCACGGCAAATTCATGCGGTTAGTAATGCAGTTAGTAAAACACAAATAAAGCTATATATGAAAATGTGAAGTTTGATAAAACGTGAATATATATGAAAAATATGAAATGAGCAAAAGTTAGGAAATTAACGAGGAAGATGAAATATCACCATTGGCCTATCAGGAAATGACACTTTCACCCTGCATGTACAGTATGATGGCTTCAAGGACTATAGACGATATATGTTTGTACTGTCGCACATCATCAGGCATCTTATTCCAGAACTTTGGACCGAAGTATCTGATGGAATATTTGCCATTCTTTTTGGTGTTCCATGAAGGTTGGGTATGATCAATTCTGTGGGCACCTATGGAAGTGGCAGTGAATAGCTCCGTTAAAGCCACCGGAGAGTGTCCCACACAGAATTGTTGGCTAAATAAGAAATTCTCCAACCACAATTTTCAATGTGCTTCATTGACTTTGCAACGTATTGCATCAGTAGAAAAACTGAACAATGTCTTCTTTCTGATGAGGTCTGTGTTCTCAGTGTGAATCTAAGTACCTCAAGATGAGAAGTTTTGTAGTTTCGTAACGTGTGCCTCACACACTTTTCAAACATACTATCTAACCTTTTGATGGACGAGGCAGATGCAAATACCAAGAGAAGAGAGGCATATTCAAAATGAGGGAGGATGTATGTCTGAATTAATCTCGAGCGAATACCCCTATTAACGCAGCGTTCCATTCTAGTAATGCCGCTAAGTTTCCAAGCTACTTTGCGTGAAATTGATTTCGCAGGTTCATCATATCGAAACTTGCTGTCAATAGAGGAAATAAGGTTATTCGTCCCCCTTCCCGGTGGGGCCACACATCCTGGGCTCATAGCAACAAGAGATGATTATATTTACAAAAGATGATGACATTCCTTACAATACTGCATGTGTTTCAACAAGAGAATGACAAATGAACAACTGTATCATACAGAGATGGGAAGGAAGGTTTGGACAAAAAGAAAGATGTGATATTGTTCGATGTTTCGAAGAAAAAATTGTTGAATAGTGTGAATAAAGAGATGCATGAGTGTGCGCTCTGTATGACTGGTAGAAAGATTGAAGCTGTTGCATGATAACAAGGAGTATTAACAAGTATGTAAAAGATATTTTTTATTTTCTTTATGTTTCATTTTTCTGTCTTTTAATACATTTTTTGCCTTTTTTTCTTTTCTTGAACTAATGTCACCGAATAATGTCAGCACTTTTACCAATAATAACAGCAAATGATAATGTTGATGATTATAAATGAGTCGATATGTATGTTGGTCAGATTACGTGATATGTTTTGAATGTCCTTAATGAGTGAGGTCTACCATTGTTGATTTTATATGTTCCTGTTCGTGTGTTGTAATCGAGTGGTGGTGTCCAATATGTCATGTGTTTCTTGTATTCTTTGTTAAAGAGTGTTCGGAGGATACGTATGTTTTGTGTTTGACGAATCCTTGTAGTGTGTTTTTGCTGACTGTGATATAATGATATGGAAGTGTTTGCATGTTCGATCTGGAGTTGACGGATTATGATCTTGTTTTGATTCCTTTTCGGTGGGTTGCTCGAAGAGCGCGATGTTCTGTATGGAGAAGTGGCCGCAAGAAGTGGGTTATAAAGGAGAGTTTATTGGTGACGTACATTTATAGTTTGTGCGAATGAGTACTTTGTATAATAATAATAATAATAATAGCGTCTATATTTCAAGAAATGATAATCGTAATTACATATAGTAATAATCAAATGTATCAAAATTTGTTCACAGTAAAATCAATGACATGTGGCTAAAAGATGAAGTCAGATGATATGGTCAAATCATAACATTCACAAGTTGCACAAGTAGTCTTATTATACAAATAAGGCACAAACGCTTCAGAAGGTGCCTTTCGAACTGTCATAATTCACGAGGGTAGTGACATAATCGAAGAAGGATTGCCTTCGCTTTTTGTAGCGGCTTTTTGTAGCTTTTTGTATAGCAATATTCCTATGTGTGGATGTGTGTATTTCAATTGACTGAAAGTTTGCGAATATTGTTCATTGTGTCGTGAGTACCTGTATTGACTTTTTGTACAGTGACAATTGAATTTGTATTGAAGTGAATTTCTAGTTTTGTGCCGAGGATGTCTATGACTATTTTTCTTGAAATGTTTGTGTTTTGAATTGTACATGTTGGGCATTGATTTTCAGGTGTTGCTTGTCTTCGTGTGAAAATATTAACTGTGCTTTGTTTGTCTGTAATTGTTGAACCATTCCATGTGTGCTTGTATGTGTGGTAATAATTTTGTCCATGCTTGTGTGGGAGTGTATGCTGTTGAAATGTAAAATGCATCGTCTGTGTAATTGCATAGTTCTGTGTTTGCTGTCACTTGATGGGAGGCTGTGGAAATGAAAAAGGACGGGAGAGAGGGGGAACCTTGGGGCAGGCCTTGTGTGGATATTATGAAAGTTTGGGATACTGTTTTGTCTATTTTGATCAGTATTTTTCTCTGTGTAATGAATTGTTGGATTATTTTGGTGAAATGTTTGGATGTGTGTTGGTTCAGCGTATAATAAACCAGTGTGCCATGTAGAATCGAATGCCTATTTGATGTCTATTGATATAAATGCTGCGTATTTACTGTTGTTGAAAGCTTGTGTTGTTTTCTGTACGATGTGAATGATATTTTCTGTTGCGTCTCTTTTGCGTCTGAATCCTGTTTGGTGACTATGAATGATATTGTTGATAATGCTGTATGATAGTAGTCTGATTGTAATGATCTTTTTAAAAAGTTTGTTGAATGTTGATGATCGGTCTGTATGAATTGATTAATGTATGGTCTTTGTTCTCTTTCGGAATGAATGTAAGGTATGATGTGTGATGAAATTTGTCCTGTTTTGATGATTGTGTTGAATTGTCAGTATTGTGTTGACTGAGTGTGGAGCGTGTTTGATGCATTCATATGTAACATTGTCTGGACCTGGTGCTGTATTGTTCTTTAATTTTTTGATGTTGAGTTGTAGCTGTGGAAGTGGAATGCCTTAGGCGAGTGTATGATTGTCATTGAATTGCTTGGCATTGTTTAGTGGTGTGAGATCTGGCAATTGTGATTGAAGTTATTGTTTTGATTCTCTGTGAAAATTGTATTGAAATGTGATGTGAAAAATTCTGTTTTGTCTTGAGGTGTGGTGTGAGTGTCGTTTATGATTGGAGGCTTATTTCTGACTTTTGGAATGATGAATGATTTTATTGTTTTCCACAATTTGTTATTTATTTTTTGACCTTGTTTGATGATGTTGGGCTTGTCTGTTTGCATGTTGATTTTAATGTCTTAGATTTCTCGTTTAATTGCTTTATTTAATTGTTGACTTGTTTATGGGTGTGATCTGAATTGTGTGTCAATTGTACTCTCCCGAATTGTTTGCGTGATCGAAAGAGTCTTGAAGCGTGTGGGGGTAAACGGTGGATTTTTGGATGGGGGGATCTGTGTTTGTGGATAGTCTGTTCTATACAGTAGTGTCTGTGAAATGCTTGATAAGTGTAAAAGTGCAGTTTCTATCTCTTGTGGTAATGAATAATTTTGTGGAGGGTATATATTGCCGTTTTCTGTTATGTTATTGTGCAATTTGTCTGTAACAAAAATTGCCAATTGGGCAATTCTACGGAGGCATCAACTTCGATGTTGAAAATTTCAATTGTGATTTCAATTACTTTGTTCATTAATTATGTCGAACAATACCTAAAATCAGTAGAAATTGATAACGGCTTTAATCTACAAGCGCCCTATTCGAAATGAGAGGAAATTTTGGTATTATAGTCAAACTTGGCCCACAATTGCAAACAATGACATATTTATATTCACATTTGAAATATGGACATTTAATATATCTTCAAATCTTTTCCAATAAGGATGCAACATAATGTTTAGGTGCTGAAGTTTGATTTTGTTCATCTATCATAGATTTCACAAGAAATCTGTAAACACATAGTGATTAAGTCGCGTTACGCTCAAAATGCTTCCAGTTTATCTGTAGAGCTTTCAAAAGCACATAGAAAGTTGATACCACAGGTACAAAGCGATTTTGTAATCCAGTAATGGAATCAATTCTGCGAGTAATTAATTTCATGAATTTTCACATTGGATTCAAATTCCGAGAGTCCGCTACTTAACGTACGATCGCTTTAATGAAAAATCTTAGAAAATTATTTTCATCTACAGGCATTGCTCCCACAGGAGCTGACTGACTTAATTTAGTTTGTTATTCTTACCTCTAACATTATTTAAGGCAAAACTGTGATAACGAGCTTCTTAGCGAGGTAATATGGAGTAGGCCTATTAGTGAAAATAGGATAGAGTATAGGCTAGCAAGAGAAATGATAAAAACGGGACGAAGTGAATTTCTACGACATCTCTAAGAAAATATGAAGTGTCGATATAACAATTAAAAAGGAAAAATAGTGAGAGCGTACAGATGGTTAATGACCAAGTATCAGACGTCTGTGAAATACCACAATCGGTTAATAAAGCCATCAAGAGAGTGAGAAGAACCTTAAAAATCTTCAAGAACAATATTTTGCCAAAATTCCGGGACAACCAAGTCGATGAATGCTGCAAGTAATGTATAATGACGCGATGAAATTGAATAAGAAAAGAAATTGCACAAAAAGTAGAAAATTTTCATCATTCAGACAACATTTATTGACAAGTTCCAGGTCAGAAAGATATATTCATCGAGCGATCTGTTCTACATAGGAGCAAATTCTAAAGCGCAGCATTGGTGAAAGGAATGCAGTGTTCAAATTGCAGCAAGACGATATTGAAATCGTCCTCTCTCAGCCCTCTACAAAGCTTTTCTTGATCTCATCTTCAATATTTATGGGCCAAAGAACATGCGCCTTAGACCATGCAAAATGATAAATTAAAGCACTATTAATTGTATACATATGGCCTATATACAGTAGAGACAAGTGCTATTGATTTGTACTCATCTAAATGCTTCTCAGTGCTTAGAATATACACAGCATGTACAAGGATGTTTGAATTCTTAATTGGAAAAAATAAATCATAATAGATAGTGTTAGAAATAGGGCGAAAATTATGGAAAAATAAAGAAAACAATTAAGAGTGTCCGTTACACGGTCATAACTACAAAGGGAAATTGACTAAAGCATAGATGCATCATTGACTTATTAACAATCTTCGGGATAAATGAGCATAATATTGATTTACAAGCATAAATTAGGAAGTGGACAGATAGAGGGTCCGTAACGTTGAAAATGTTATTGCAAAATGAAACCGGAACCATTCTATGCTTCAAGAACAAGCTTATTATTTGCTTTAAATTTCATGTCTCTAGTTTTATGAAGATGCAATTGATGGTCAGGAACAGGAGGGTGTTTTTCAGACATTGTGAAAACAATTTTTGAGTTTCTCTCCTTTTTAGTAATAAAACTAAAATAAGTAACAATGACTTTGTTCCCTGTAAGATAAGTTTTACAAGTGATACGTGTAATCGCAAACTAACTAAATTGATAAAACAGTGTGATCTACCGATCAAACTCATTAGTAAACCTGCTCCTACTCTTCAATCAGTTGTTAAAAATAAACACGAAAATAATAAGCATAGTGACTCTGTTCGTTACTTCCGAATAATTTCGCTTGCTCGGACCGTTTCCTAGTCTATAGATTTAAATGTAATTTGTGCAGCGATTTTTACATCGGTCAGACTAACCGTCCGTTTTATAAAAGGTACAACGAACACAGGCGTGATTTAGATAATAAAAATAAAAGAAATGCACTTTATGAACATGCTTTGAAGAATCACGATATCTGTGACATTAACCCATTAATGACAATGGCATAAATAAAGTACACCGAAAGAGTAACATATTTTTGATCGAAACCTATGCAGTTCGGCGACAATGACGTTCAAAACGATAAATTCATTTAAAATACCACTGAACCACGTGTATTTCCTCAACATTTTATTTTAGTGTTTCTTTTCCCGCGACTTTTGAGACAATTTTCTACCAAAAAACATGGCGAATGAGTAAGTGTGAAATTATCTACTTTGAATATATTGCATCATCATAACTGTCGGCAAAGTAATGAATAATGATACTATTTGAATGAATGTAATGGATATTTGTTTCGTAATTAGTGTGTAGTATGAATAATTGATTATAGAAAAGTGTACTTTATTTAGTACGCTGTCATTAGGGTTGGCACATGGGACAAATCAAAGTTAGCAGATGAGAATTGCAGAATGCCCTTTTCTAATGACATCAGTTTTAGTTATGTGTAAAAGTACTTCAGGAAAGAGCAGTATCTTAATAATACAAGTTTATGGTATTACTATACAGGTTTATTGTCTATAATTGAACCTTCATTAGCAATTTTTCCATAAAATCATGGATGCGCTACGATGGTAATCAATCACCGATCATTGACTTTAGCATTACAAGAAGGATGATGTATTTGCACGTTGAAAAATATACAAACAATGATATTGCAACAAAACAAAGTGAAAAAAGTTAGTGGTGCTGGGGATCGAACGCGCGTCGCACAGCCGTGATGGTCGTAGTTTTACCCACTAGACTGTGACACGTTTCTTACGACAAGTGAATCTGCCGCTTAGTGTTCTAATCGCCTGAATTCCCCAACTGCTTATTTACTCTTATCCTTCAGGGTCGACAAGTATGTGAGATTCTGCGAGACGGCGACCTTGGCAGAGGTGTTAGACACCGCTGAAAGTGGGATAAGACGGAGCTCACGAATTCGCGCGATTTATGCAACGCCGCCTAATCTCAATTATGATTCAGATGAAGATAGTGCTCCAGAAGACGAGTGCGATGAAATAAGTTTGAATAACCTGAGATCGGGTTTGCTGTCTGCTTCGGCTGCAATTGAAATTATTGAAGATGAGGATAGTGATGATGAAGTAGATGAACCTGCAGCTAAATGTCCTAAAATTTTTAAAATTGGGAGGAATCGTCGGTTTCAAGCAGTCATTCCGTAGTCGCGAACGGAAGTCGACAATTTTGATATCACCGATCTTGCAAAATCCATATAGGTATGATCGCAAAGATCATTGGCCGGTGACGATCGAGACACAGAGAAGATGTCAAGGGTGTTCTAATGGCAGATCAAAGCTCATCTGCGAAAAGTGCAACGTTGGGCTTCACACTTGGTGTTTAAAAAAATACCACTTACTGTAACAGTGACAACTCTACCGACAATGGCATACATATATGCCACCTCTGTAGAAAAAAGATGGTGGAACGAAATTTCTCGGAAACGATGAATTTGTAATGAGAATAGATATTTGTGAAACATTTCACTGGTTTTTAAAAATTTTGATTGCTAAAAAAATGCGGGCGTTAATGGGTTAATACATCATAGTTTAAACAATCTAACATTTAGTGCCATATTCCATACCCATGAAAGCAGTTCAAAGTTCATACAACAATAATTTGACATTTTTAGCGGTTTCAGAATCACATAAGATCAAATTTGCTTTAGATGTTTGTAATTATATTAAGTGACATAAGGTAACATAAATTAAGACAACATAAAAATCTTGGCGATGAAATCTCCTGTAATGAGTGAATGTTTGATGTGTCTGTAGTAAATTTGTGTATCTGTTTTCAATGTCCGTATGTGCCTGCGTTCTCAATGTCTGAGTGTCTTGGCGATGAAATCTCCTGTAATGAGTGAATGTTTGATGTGTCTGTAGTAAATTTGTGTATCTGTTTCCAATGTCCGTATGTGCCTGCGTCCTCAATGTCTGAGTGTCTTGGCGATGAAATCTCCTGTAATGAGTGAATGTTTGATGTGTCTGTATTAAATTTGTGTATCTGTTTTCAATGTCCGTATGTGCCTGCGTTCTCAATGTCTGAGTGTCTTGGCGATGAAATCTCCTGTAATGAGTGAATGTTTGATGTGTCTGTAGTAAATTTGTGTATCTGTTTTCAATGTCCGTATGTGCCTGCGTCCTCAATGTCTGAGTGTCTTGGCGATGAAATCTCCTGTAATGAGTGAATGTTTGATGTGTCTGTAGTAAATTTGTGTATCTGTTTTCAATGTCCGTATGTGTCTGCGTCCTCAATGTCTGAGTGTCTTGGCGATGAAATCTCCTGTAATGAGTGAATGTTTGATGTGTCTGTAGTAAATTTGTGTATCTGTTTTCAATGTCCGTATGTGCCTGCGTCCTCAATGTCTGAGTGTCTTGGCGATGAAATCTCCTGTAATGAGTGAATGTTTGATGTGTCTGTAGTAAATTTGTGTATCTGTTTTCAATGTCCGTATGTGCCTGCGTCCTCAATGTCTGAGTGTCTTGGCGATGAAATCTCCTGTAATGAGTGAATGTTTGATGTGTCTGTAGTAAATTTGTGTATCTGTTTCCAATGTCCGTATGTGCCTGCGTCCTCAATGTCTGAGTGTCTTGGCGATGAAATCTCCTGTAATGAGTGAATGTTTGATGTGTCTGTAGTAAATTTGTGTATCTGTTTCCAATGTCCGTATGTGCCTGCGTCCTCAATGTCTGAGTGTCTTGGCGATGAAATCTCCTGTAATGAGTGAATGTTTGATGTGTCTGTAGTAAATTTGTGTATCTGTTTTCAATGTCCGTATGTGCCTGCGTCCTCAATGTCTGAGTGTCTTGGCGATGAAATCTCCTGTAATGAGTGAATGTTTGATGTGTCTGTAGTAAATTTGTGTATCTGTTTTCAATGTCCGTATGTGCCTGCGTCCTCAATGTCTGAGTGTCTTGGCGATGAAATCTCCTGTAATGAGTGAATGTTTGATGTGTCTGTAGTAAATTTGTGTATCTGTTTTCAATGTCCGTATGTGCCTGCGTCCTCAATGTCTGAGTGTCTTGGCGATGAAATCTCCTGTAATGAGTGAATGTTTGATGTGTCTGTAGTAAATTTGTGTATCTGTTTTCAATGTCCGTATGTGTCTGCGTCCTCAATGTCTGAGTGTCTTGGCGATGAAATCTCCTGTAATGAGTGAATGTTTGATGTGTCTGTAGTAAATTTGTGTATCTGTTTTCAATGTCCGTATGTGCCTGCGTCCTCAATGTCTGAGTGTCTTGGCGATGAAATCTCCTGTAATGAGTGAATGTTTGATGTGTCTGTAGTAAATTTGTGTATCTGTTTTCAATGTCCGTATGTGCCTGCGTCCTCAATGTCTGAGTGTCTTGGCGATGAAATCTCCTGTAATGAGTGAATGTTTGATGTGTCTGTAGTAAATTTGTGTATCTGTTTCCAATGTCCGTATGTGCCCGCGTTCTCAATGTCTGAGTGTCTTGGCGATGAAATCTCCTGTAATGAGTGAATGTTTGATGTGTCTGTAGTAAATTTGTGTATCTGTTTTCAATGTCCGTATGTGCCTGCGTCCTCAATGTCTGAGTGTCTTGGCGATGAAATCTCCTGTAATGAGTGAATGTTTGATGTGTCTGTAGTAAATTTGTGTATCTGTTTTCAATGTCCGTATGTGCCTGCGTTCTCAGTGTCTGAGTGTCTTGGCGATGAAATCTCCTGTAATGAGTGAATGTTTGATGTGTCTGTAGTAAATTTGTGTATCTGTTTTCAATGTCCGTATGTGCCTGCGTTCTCAATGTCTGAGTGTCTTGGCGATGAAATCTCCTGTAATGAGTGAATGTTTGATGTGTCTGTAGTAAATTTGTGTATCTGTTTTCAATGTCCGTATGTGCCTGCGTCCTCAATGTCTGAGTGTCTTGGCGATGAAATCTCCTGTAATGAGTGAATGTTTGATGTGTCTGTAGTAAATTTGTGTATCTGTTTTCAATGTCCGTATGTGCCTGCGTCCTCAATGTCTGAGTGTCTTGGCGATGAAATCTCCTGTAATGAGTGAATGTTTGATGTGTCTGTAGTAAATTTGTGTATCTGTTTCCAATGTCCGTATGTGCCTGCGTCTTCAATCTCTGAGTGTCTTGGCGATGAAATCTCCTGTAATGAGTGAATGTTTGATGTGTCTGTAGTAAATTTGTGTATCTGTTTTCAATGTCCGTATGTGCCTGCGTCCTCAATGTCTGAGTGTCTTGGCGATGAAATCTCCTGTAATGAGTGAATGTTTGATGTGTCTGTAGTAAATTTGTGTATCTGTTTTCAATGTCCGTATGTGCCTGCGTCCTCAATGTCTGAGTGTCTTGGCGATGAAATCACCTGTAATGAGTGAATGTTTGATGTGTCTGTAGTAAATTTGTGTATCTGTTTTTAATGTCCGTATGTGCCTGCGTCCTCAATGTCTGAGTGTCTTGGCGATGAAATCTCCTGTAATGAGTGAATGTTTGATGTGTCTGTATTAAATTTGTGTATCTGTTTTCATTGTCCGTATGTGCCTGCGTCCTCAATGTCTGAGTGTCTTGGCGATGAAATCTCCTGTAATGAGTGAATGTTTGATGTGTCTGTAGTAAATTTGTGTATCTGTTTTCAATGTCCGTATGTGCCTGCGTTCTCAATGTCTGAGTGTCTTGGCGATGAAATCTCCTGTAATGAGTGAATGTTTGATGTGTCTGTAGTAAATTTGTGTATCTGTTTTCAATGTCCGTATGTGCCTGCGTCCTCAATGTCTGAGTGTCTTGGCGATGAAATCTCCTGTAATGAGTGAATGTTTGATGTGTCTGTAGTAAATTTGTGTATCTGTTTCCAATGTCCGTATGTGCCTGCGTCCTCAATGTCTGAGTGTCTTGGCGATGAAATCTCCTGTAATGAGTGAATGTTTGATGTGTCTGAAGTAAATTTGTGTATCTGTTTCCAATGTCCGTATGTGCCTGCGTCCTCAATGTCTGAGTGTCTTGGCGATGAAATCTCCTGTAATGAGTGAATGTTTGATGTGTCTGTAGTAAATTTGTGTATCTGTTTCCAATGTCCGTATGTGCCTGCGTCCTCAATGTCTGAGTGTCTTGGCGATGAAATCTCCTGTAATGAGTGAATGTTTGATGTGTCTGTATTAAATTTGTGTATCTGTTTTCAATGTCCGTATGTGCCTGCGTTCTCAATGTCTGAGTGTCTTGGCGATGAAATCTCCTGTAATGAGTGAATGTTTGATGTGTCTGTAGTAAATTTGTGTATCTGTTTCCAATGTCCGTATGTGCCTGCGTCCTCAATGTCTGAGTGTCTTGGCGATGAAATCTCCTGTAATGAGTGAATGTTTGATGTGTCTGTATTAAATTTGTGTATCTGTTTTCAATGTCCGTATGTGCCTGCGTTCTCAATGTCTGAGTGTCTTGGCGATGAAATCTCCTGTAATGAGTGAATGTTTGATGTGTCTGTAGTAAATTTGTGTATCTGTTTTCAATGTCCGTATGTGCCTGCGTCCTCAATGTCTGAGTGTCTTGGCGATGAAATCTCCTGTAATGAGTGAATGTTTGATGTGTCTGTAGTAAATTTGTGTATCTGTTTCCAATGTCCGTATGTGCCTGCGTCCTCAATGTCTGAGTGTCTTGGCGATGAAATCTCCTGTAATGAGTGAATGTTTGATGTGTCTGTAGTAAATTTGTGTATCTGTTTCCAATGTCCGTATGTGCCTGCGTCCTCAATGTCTGAGTGTCTTGGCGATGAAATCTCCTGTAATGAGTGAATGTTTGATGTGTCTGTAGTAAATTTGTGTATCTGTTTTCAATGTCCGTATGTGCCTGCGTCCTCAATGTCTGAGTGTCTTGGCGATGAAATCTCCTGTAATGAGTGAATGTTTGATGTGTCTGTAGTAAATTTGTGTATCTGTTTTCAATGTCCGTATGTGCCTGCGTCCTCAATGTCTGAGTGTCTTGGCGATGAAATCTCCTGTAATGAGTGAATGTTTGATGTGTCTGTAGTAAATTTGTGTATCTGTTTTCAATGTCCGTATGTGCCTGCGTCCTCAATGTCTGAGTGTCTTGGCGATGAAATCTCCTGTAATGAGTGAATGTTTGATGTGTCTGTAGTAAATTTGTGTATCTGTTTTCAATGTCCGTATGTGTCTGCGTTCTCAATGTCTGAGTGTCTTGGCGATGAAATCTCCTGTAATGAGTGAATGTTTGATGTGTCTGTAGTAAATTTGTGTATCTGTTTTCAATGTCCGTATGTGCCTGCGTTCTCAATGTCTGAGTGTCTTGGCGATGAAATCTCCTGTAATGAGTGAATGTTTGATGTGTCTGCAGTAAATTTGTGTATCTGTTTCCAATGTCCGTATGTGCATGCGTCCTCAATGTCTGAGTGTCTTGGCGATGAAATCTCCTGTAATGAGTGAATGTTTGATGTGTCTGTAGTAAATTTGTGTATCTGTTTTCAATGTCCGTATGTGCCTGCGTCCTCAATGTCTGAGTGTCTTGGCGATGAAATCTCCTGTAATGAGTGAATGTTTGATGTGTCTGTAGTAAATTTGTGTATCTGTTTTCAATGTCCGTATGTGCCTGCGTCCTCAATGTCTGAGTGTCTTGGCGATGAAATCTCCTGTAATGAGTGAATGTTTGATGTGTCTGTAGTAAATTTGTGTATCTGTTTCCAATGTCCGTATGTGCCCGCGTTCTCAATGTCTGAGTGTCTTGGCGATGAAATCTCCTGTAATGAGTGAATGTTTGATGTGTCTGTAGTAAATTTGTGTATCTGTTTTCAATGTCCGTATGTGCCTGCGTCCTCAATGTCTGAGTGTCTTGGCGATGAAATCTCCTGTAATGAGTGAATGTTTGATGTGTCTGTAGTAAATTTGTGTATCTGTTTTCAATGTCCGTATGTGCCTGCGTTCTCAATGTCTGAGTGTCTTGGCGATGAAATCTCCTGTAATGAGTGAATGTTTGATGCGTCTGTAGTAAATTTGTGTATCTGTTTTCAATGTCCGTATGTGCCTGCGTCCTCAATGTCTGAGTGTCTTGGCGATGAAATCTCCTGTAATGAGTGAATGTTTGATGTGTCTGTAGTAAATTTGTGTATCTGTTTTCAATGTCCGTATGTGCCTGCGTCCTCAATGTCTGAGTGTCTTGGCGATGAAATCTCCTGTAATGAGTGAATGTTTGATGTGTCTGTAGTAAATTTGTGTATCTGTTTTCAATGTCCGTATGTGCCTGCGTCCTCAATGTCTGAGTGTCTTGGCGATGAAATCTCCTGTAATGAGTGAATGTTTGATGTGTCTGTAGTAAATTTGTGTATCTGTTTTCAATGTCCGTATGTGCCTGCGTTCTCAATGTCTGAGTGTCTTGGCGATGAAATCTCCTGTAATGAGTGAATGTTTGATGTGTCTGCAGTAAATTTGTGTATCTGTTTCCAATGTCCGTATGTGCATGCGTCCTCAATGTCTGAGTGTCTTGGCGATGAAATCTCCTGTAATGAGTGAATGTTTGATGTGTCTGTAGTAAATTTGTGTATCTGTTTTCAATGTCCGTATGTGCCTGCGTCCTCAATGTCTGAGTGTCTTGGCGATGAAATCTCCTGTAATGAGTGAATGTTTGATGTGTCTGTAGTAAATTTGTGTATCTGTTTTCAATGTCCGTATGTGCCTGCGTCCTCAATGTCTGAGTGTCTTGGCGATGAAATCTCCTGTAATGAGTGAATGTTTGATGTGTCTGTAGTAAATTTGTGTATCTGTTTCCAATGTCCGTATGTGCCCGCGTTCTCAATGTCTGAGTGTCTTGGCGATGAAATCTCCTGTAATGAGTGAATGTTTGATGTGTCTGTAGTAAATTTGTGTATCTGTTTTCAATGTCCGTATGTGCCTGCGTCCTCAATGTCTGAGTGTCTTGGCGATGAAATCTCCTGTAATGAGTGAATGTTTGATGTGTCTGTAGTAAATTTGTGTATCTGTTTTCAATGTCCGTATGTGCCTGCGTTCTCAATGTCTGAGTGTCTTGGCGATGAAATCTCCTGTAATGAGTGAATGTTTGATGCGTCTGTAGTAAATTTGTGTATCTGTTTTCAATGTCCGTATGTGCCTGCGTCCTCAATGTCTGAGTGTCTTGGCGATGAAATCTCCTGTAATGAGTGAATGTTTGATGTGTCTGTAGTAAATTTGTGTATCTGTTTTCAATGTCCGTATGTGCCTGCGTCCTCAATGTCTGAGTGTCTTGGCGATGAAATCTCCTGTAATGAGTGAATGTTTGATGTGTCTGTAGTAAATTTGTGTATCTGTTTTCAATGTCCGTATGTGCCTGCGTCCTCAATGTCTGAGTGTCTTGGCGATGAAATCTCCTGTAATGAGTGAATGTTTGATGTGTCTGTAGTAAATTTGTGTATCTGTTTTCAATGTCCGTATGTGCCTGCGTCCTCAATGTCTGAGTGTCTTGGCGATGAAATCTCCTGTAATGAGTGAATGTTTGATGTGTCTGTAGTAAATTTGTGTATCTGTTTTCAATGTCCGTATGTGCCTGCGTCCTCAATGTCTGAGTGTCTTGGCGATGAAATCTCCTGTAATGAGTGAATGTTTGATGTGTCTGTAGTAAATTTGTGTATCTGTTTTCAATGTCCGTATGTGCCTGCGTCCTCAATGTCTGAGTGTCTTGGCGATGAAATCTCCTGTAATGAGTGAATGTTTGATGTGTCTGTAGTAAATTTGTGTATCTGTTTTCAATGTCCGTATGTGCCTGCGTTCTCAATGTCTGAGTGTCTTGGCGATGAAATCTCCTGTAATGAGTGAATGTTTGTGTGATAAGGCCGTGAAAAGTATGTGTTGTTTTTATAAAGCTTGTGTCTTGAATTGTGAGGAGGGAATCAGTAGAAGGTTATACATGGGTCGGTGTGGAACATTTTTCTGTCCATTATTTTTACTGTGATTGCTTTGTGACCGCCTCGGTTGAATTATGAAATGATATTTTGATTGATGTTTTTTTGGAAGAGTAAAGCTATGCCTGTGTTTCGTTCATGTTTGATTTCGTTAATAATGTAATATGGAAAAATGCTATGTAGATGATTTCACCTAATGGGATTGATTGGTTGTGAATAGTAGTTGCGTGATGCGAATTTTACCATTACTGCAATGTAAAGTCGGAATGATTAGCTGCCTTGTTGTTCATTTTTATACTTCCACTTCAACATCAGAAGTGTAATTTGTTGATATCGATAGCATTGTTCTGTTTTCGAAGTAGCTATGATTAAAGTGCGAACATTTCTGAATGTTTTCAGCAAAGACAATTTATTTAGATACTATGCTTGGTCTTCAGTAAGGTGCTAAATCTTAGAAAAATTTAAGTTAATAAGCACATTATCGGATCATTAAATATTGAGGTGAAGGCATCAATAAACAGATTAGTAGACTTGGTTTTTTAATATTCCGATGCAGTGTTAATTATCATCATCATCACTAAATTTGTATTTATTAAATCTCAAACAATATGGGGATTCGCTTATTCAATATACTCTTATTCAGGGTATAGCGGTGTCATCAATCAGCCTTAGTTGCGATGCACGCTAACAGATGGTGTACAGCTGCTGCTCTCCTTGATCTTAACACCTCTCTTTACTTCACTTTCCACTTGTAATCTCTTCGCCTTATCTTAATTACCTTTCCATCCTGTCACTTGGCGAATGTAATGCTGATGATAATATTAACACAACTATTCTGACTGCGAGACAAGACGGTGTTCTAAAAACTCTCTCCGGACTGTTAGAGACTAGAATAATTTACTTTGGTGATTTACCTTACTACAATCATCATAGACATTACCAAAAACCTCTACAAATTGGCCCCCAACTAAAAATCATGACCGACCCAACTCAACTCGCCGCTCTAAGTGTGAAGCTACCTTCCTTCTGGTCCTCCGACGTCGAGCTGTGGTTCTCACTCTGCGAGGCGGAATTCGACGTCTGTCGAGTTACCAAGCAGGAAACTATGTTTGGCCACATCATTCGCACACTCCCTCAAGAGATCGCTCAAGAAGTTCGCGACCTGATCGTTTCTCGCCCGATGACCGATCAGTATGATGAGCTGAAGGCTGCCATCATCAAGCGAACCTCAGTCTCCGAACACAAACGGTTGCGTCAGCTACTCAGCGAGGAGGAGCTTGGTGATCGTAAGCCTTCGCAACTCCTGCGCCGCATGCGTCACCTGGTGGGTCACCGCAACTTCGATGAAGGACTTCTGCGACAACTCTTCGTTCAGAGACTCCCCCTCCATGCTCACTCAATCCATTCTGCCTCCAAGGACTCCATGCCAATGGAAGATGTTGCAGACATAGCTGATCGAATTCTCGACGCTCCAGTTCCTCTCCACGCCGCGGTCGCTTCAGTCAACCGCCCTGACAGTCTCAGCGACCGACTGGATCGCTTGGAGAAGACAGTGAACCGACTTGCTGAACGCATCTCCTCCTTGTGCACTACTAGGAACTCACGTGAGCGTTCTAAGTCCCGGGACCGTTCTAATCGTCCTGTTGGCGACCGTCCTGATGTGTGCTGGTACCACCGAAAATACAGCACTGCAGCTGAGAAGTGCATTAAGCCCTGCAGCTTCCAATCGGGAAACTCCTCGGCCCCGCAGTAGAGGTGGCGGCTGCCACGGGCCCTTCATCTCCGAGCTGCCGACTTTTTGTTTGGGACCGCTACTCTGGCACCAAGTTCCTGATCGACAGTGGTGCTGAGGTCAGTGTCCTTCCTCCTACGACTGCTGATCGTCGAAATGGCTTCCGTGGTGAACCTCTCTTCGCAGCTAATCACGCCATCATCTCAACCTTCGGCCAGCGATCGTTGACTTTGAATTTGGGACTACGGCGTACCTTTCGGTGGATTTTTGTGATAGCTGATGTCACTCATCCTATCATCGGAGCTGACTTCCTCAGCCACTTCCACCTCCTGATTGACCTGAACCACCGTCGCCTTCTGGACAGCTTTGCAAGCCTTTTTGTTCTTGGCACCACGGCCAACGGTGTTCAGCAGCTCAGTCCACTCCTGACTCATCCGTCTGCGCCTGCCTCTCAATGTCCTTATTTGACTCTCCTACGCCAGTTTCCTCGATTAACGAATCACTCCCTGCATGATGACGCTGCCAAGCACAATGTGACTCACCACATCCGCACCACAGGCCCTCCAGTTTTCACTCGCCCTCGCCGTTTAGCACCGGACCGTTTGCGTTGTGCTAAAGAGGAGTTCCAGCACATGCTTGAGATGGGTATCGTTCGTCCGTCCGATAGCGCTTGGGCCTCTCCTCTGCACATGGTCACCAAGAAGTCTGGCGATTGGCGCCCTTGCGGTGACTACCGCGCTCTCAACCATGTGACTGTACCTGACCGGTATCCAGTTCCCCACATCCAAGACTTTTCGTCCAACCTCAAAGGCAAGACTGTGTTCTCATCCATCGACTTGACTCGTGCCTATCATCAGATTCCTGTCGAACCTGATGATATTGCGAAGACTGCAGTTACAACTCCTTTCGGTCTTTTCGAGTTTACCAGGATGCCCTTCGGTCTACGCAACGCAGCACAGACATTTCAACGCTTCATCGACGAAATTTTACGTGGTTTTAACTTCGTATTTGCCTACGATGATGACCTGCTAGTCGCTAGCTCCTCACCGGAAGAGCACCAGTACCATCTCAGAATGCTGTTTCAACGCCTTGATGAGTACGGACTCATACTGAACCCGTCTAAGTGTGTTTTCGGTGTCTCATCAATTACCTTTCTCGGACACAAGATCGACTGTCATGGAATAGCGCCCGTCGAAGACAAGGTCACTGCTATCTCGAACTTTCCCCAGCCGAACTCGATAGCTGAACTCCGTCGATTCCTCGGCATGATCAATTTTTACCGCCGCTTTATCCCTCGATGTGCAAGTCTTCTACAGCCCCTAACCAATCTGCTCAAAGGCGCATCCAAGTCCCTGAGTTGGTCCTCCGAAGCTGAACAATCCTTCAACGACGCCAAACGTGCCCTCACCAGCGCTACTTGTCTGGCTTTTCCCGATCAATCTTCACAGTTGGTACTCGCCGTCGACGCGTCTAACTTCGCTGTTGGTGCGTCTCTGCAACAGTTGACAGACAGTGAACTTCAACCGCTTGCATTCTTTTCACGGAAACTATCCGACACAGAGTCCCGGTACAGCACTTTCGGCAGAGAGCTGCTGGCCATCTACCTTGCAATTCGCCATTTTCGCCATTGCTTAGAAGGTCAGACCTTCACCGTACTGACTGACCATAAGCCACTCACTTACGCTGTCGCCACGTCTGCTGATCGACATTCCCCGCGAGAAGTCCGACACCTAGACTATATTTTGCAGTTTTCTTGTGACATTCGACATGTCAGTGGTAAGAATAACATTGTTGCTGATACTTTGTCACGGGTGGAAGTCTCAGCCATCACTCGTCCTTCCTGCCCTACTCATGAAGAAATCGCCAACGCTCAACGACAAGACAGCGACCTGCAAGGCTACCGCAACAAGCATAACACTGGCCTACAATTGCAAGACATACCCATTCCTTCGTCTACTCGATCAGTGACTTGTGACCTCTCTACTGGTTTACCTCGCCCCTTTATCCCAACTGTCTTGCGTAGAAGAATATTCGACGTTATTCACGGTCTCGCACATCCTGGCATCAAGCCCAGCATCAAACTGGTATCCGAGCGCTTTGTTTGGCCTGATATGAAACGCGATATCAGACAATGGACTCGCGCCTGCATTCCCTGCCAAAGGTCGAAGGTCAACCGCCATACTCGTGCTCCCATCGTCACGTTTTCAGCACCGGACGCTCGCTTTCGTCATGTCCACATTGATCTTGTCGGACCGTTTGCTCCCTCCAACGGTTACACTTACATCTTAACCTGCATCGACCGTTTCACGCGATGGCCTCAAGCTATCCCTATAAAGGACATCACCGCATCAACGGTTGCACGAGCTTTCGTGGAGCGCTGGATCTCCATGTTTGGCGTTCCTGAGATCATCACAACTGATCGCGGTCGACAGTTTGAGTCTGCTTTATTTACTGACCTCACTCAACTTCTGGGATGTACTCGCATTCGAACAACGGCGTATCATCCGATGTCAAACGGGATGGTGGAGCGTCTACATCACCAGCTCAAAACCGCCCTCAAGTCACAACCCTCGCCGCAGCATTGGACAGACAATTTGCCTATCGTTATGCTCGGTTTGCGGTCAGCCGTCAAAACCGACATTAATTGCTCCCCAGCTGAATTGACTCTCGGCACCACATTGCGTTTACCTGGTCAATTCCTCAGCAGTGATCATTCCCAGTCACAGCCTGATGCAAACGGAACGGACGCTTGTGATTACGTCACAAAACTTCAGTCATTCATGCGAGAGCTCAAAGCCCCGTCTCTACGCCCTCAGTCCAAGCCAATTTTCTTTCCCAGCGAATTGGCAACATGCAGTCATGTTTTCATCCGACACGATGCTGTGCGCAAGCCGCTTCAACCTACGTACGACGGGCCGTATCTTATCCTCAGTCGGAGCGATAAATTTTACTGTATCTCCAAAAACGGCCGCTCAGAGACAATTTCCATCGACCGCCTCAAGCCCGCCCACTTAGATAGATCAAGTGCTGACACTCCTACTCCGACCACGCGCTCTGGCCGGCACATACAATCTCCCGCTCGTTACGTTCCAGGATGAACATCTTTATTCTACTACGGCATCGCCTTGACTGACGTAAAGGCTGGGAGGGGAGTACTGTAGCGGTGTCATCAATCAGCCTTAGTTGCGATGCACGCTAACAGATGGTGTACAGCTGCTGCTCTCCTTGATCTTAACACCTCTCTTTACTTCACTTTCCACTTGTAATCTCTTCGCCTTATCTTAATTACCTTTCCATCCTGTCACTTGGCGAATGTAATGCTGATGATAATATTAACACAACTATTCTGACTGCGAGACAAGACGGTGTTCTAAAAACTCTCTCCGGGCTGTTAGAGATTAGAATAATTTACTTTGGTGATTTACCTTACTACAATCATCATAGACATTACCAAAAACCTCTACAAGGGGTTACACGAGAAATAATAGAGAATTCAGTTTCGTCTTCGGGTAATTTGTGACATTAATTTCATTTGAATTTTGACAATTTCAATGCAATGACAGGTGCCCGCAATCAATGTACGAATCAATCACATACGAAGGACGCACGCCAAAGTATATTTTTGGTATATTTCTGTATTGTCTTGGTATATATTTGTATGCTTTTCGTATGTTATTTCAAATGTGGTATGCTTTGCGTACTAAAGCCATACCAGCACAATGTTAATGGAAAGCAAAAATAATGTCCAAAGTATATTGATTTAATGCCTTTTGTCAATAAAGATCACACTAATGTTGCTGCTGCTTTGTAAGTAGTAAGATAATGATATTTAACAGTCACACTTACAATACTGAATTCGATTTCAATACATGTAAGTCTAAGGCATTTCATAGAGAGAGAGAGAGAGAGATGTGTTATTGTAACTTCAAATGGCAATCGAAATAATGGATACATATGTACAAAACTGACAAGAAAGATTCATAAAAACAGAAGTAAACACATACATAAATGAATCATAAAAAGTACTGGCAGACATAATACATAGTCGCGGAAAGAACGAGTTTCTCCGAATGGTTGTTCGACAAATCGGCACTGATAAAGGACCACTTGGGAGTCTGGGAGGGATGAGAGACTTCAAAAAGGTATCTGAATAAAGCAGCTTCTGGAATAGGTTGTTTGCCAAGCGTCTTCTCCTGTCAGCAAGATTTGGAAAGTCAATTTTTCCTTTCATGCGAATGCAACGGTTCTGAATTACTTGAAGACGTTTTTCATCTCCGGTAGATAAACCAATAAAAACAGGTGAAGCATATTCCAATAAACTTCTGATCAGGGCATTGTAAATCATGATAAATTTAGAGTCTGTCGTTATAGATTTCATACGTCGAAGAATATACAGTCTCTGTGCACATTTTCTCTCAACAAGGCTAACATGACTTTTCCATCTGAAGTCGCTGTCAAAGTAGACACCTAAAATACGGATAATAATTAATCAATAAGTATTTAACCATCAACAATTATGCATTATGTAATTTTGGAACTAAGAATATTATCAATCCGAAATAAAAACACATTATGATTCCTGAACGCAAAAATAGTTATGTTTGAGATATATAAGTCAACATGGTTGCTCGAAAGTTATCGCTTGAATGAATTGATGCTAATCAACTTGGTTTATAAAGTTGAGCTTCCCAAGCGTCCTGTAAATGTTACTAGGGAAGTAGCGACGTCGTCATGCACCATAAAATTCACAATAAATTTAATCTAGTTAAATAGAAAACTATCAAAAAGAAATATTCGCGACTTGTATTACTGAAAAAAAGTTATTTGACAGTAGCATGTAATATATACATATTTTTTGCTATGTGACTTAAAGTTCTTCATACGAAACACATACCAATTTGCGTCGGGTCTCGCATATAAAACATACCAACAACTCGCATTTCAGTGTAAAACAGCCAATCACAGATTGAATAGCTCGTGTCTCTACATGCAAATCATATACGAAAGCAAGTGAGGCTTCGTATGAAAAACATACCAGATCTCTGTAAGCATACCAGAATCTCGTATCAGATGTTAGTTTCAAATTGTATGTGATTTTGGTATATGTTTGTATGTAATTTTCGTATCCCGCGATTTACAGTGTGGTTAATCTTATCATTGACAGATGTCTGTGTAAAGTGATATAACTATTGCAATGTGCGTCATGGTCATTCAGTTAAGATTTTCAGAAATGTATCTCTGCTTTCCCGAGTTGTCTATCTATAATCGAATTTAGCGTTTTCGTGAAACGTTTCATGTGGACAGTATCAAGGATATTGACTGCAAAGGTCATCAATGATACTCAAATGGCCATAAAATGAATACTTCAAAATGCATTCTAGCATATCAAAAATTTACATTGCTATTTTGATAAATTTCAAAATTCTTGATTAGCTTGATAGGGAGATTGCACCATTACATCGTTAGTATTCGAAGATGTATATAATCAAATGGTTTTTATTCCCGGGGACTGAAGCTTTCGGAAACCAATTACTAGACAAATGCCTAAAAGTTGCGCAATGCGTATAGTCATAAGCAATCAAGCAATCAATAGCACACTATACAACCGATTTCCCGGTATCTGCCGGTACATCGTTGAGACCGGTGCCGGCCGGGCACAAACATGAATATTGAAAACGACGCTATAAACTGGCATAGAATAGAATACTAAAGTTTCTTAAGAAGAAATCTACACTGTAAACTTTAGAGTACGAAAGCAGGCTGATTTTCAATACGAAACCGATGTACAAAAGGAGAATAACAAAATGCACGAAAGCACTATTGTTCGTGTTCATAAATTACGAAGGCGATTGACTTTGCTATTGGATGATTAAGATAATCCAATAGAAAAGCCAATTGGTTTCGTAGCGTATCAGCAAGAACAACAGTGCTTTCGTACATTCTGTTATTCTCCTTTTGTACATCGGTTTCGTAAGTAGCTTTGGTATCACACAGTTTATATTGTACATCAGTGACCCTCTACATCAGTAACCCACAAAGCCATGTGCAACAACAAGATTCATTTTTCTGAAAATCTATCATGAAAATGTCTAGAATACTGACGTAAAAATTGATTTGCAAAATAAACAACTTATTAGAAAAACTCGGGTTTTATCTATTAGTACATTGCATTAAATAATTTCGATGAAGATAAATGTTGAAATATATTTTAATGTGAATTTGAAAATCAATATTGCAAAGATAACATATTTTCAGAGCATGTTAATCCTTGTACCAGATATTCCACAGGATGAATTTCTTCGTTTTCCTTGTACCAAATATTCCCATTAATAAAAGAATTCCTCAATTTTCTTCGTATTAAGATATTATAGATCAGCAAACTAGCACAAAGAGAGGTGTGCCACCACAATCGATAGGCTTGGATTAAATCTTCACATTGATTGAAATACCCATAATTAAGGCATAAGTACAGCGGATACAGCGGATTATGATGATATATACAGCGGATATGAGAATACAGCGGATTATGCAATATACCTTTTCAGGGCAAAGAAGTTCATAGAAAGTCAGGCTCTTAAAGAAACAAACTCTTACAATGAAAATATCGGATTAAAGAATAGCATGGAACATGAGAATATTCACCAGCTGTTATTCATAAACTTTTAATGAGGTAAAATAATAGGTGATATGTGCTAGATTTTCACTAGAGATTTCATTTAGTTTTCACTGCCTCTGAATGTCTTGGTTTTGGCAGAAGTGAGTTCTCGCTGCGATTAATCCTTGGAGCATTTCGTGGCAGGATGACAGTCATCAACGGTATATTCATCATTATCAACAGAAAATTCCACCAAAACTTTACTACAACGAAGAGAAGGTAAACCTTAATTTTATCAATAAATTTTGTGAACACCCTGTGAACCAACATCATGCGTCAAGTTCATAGTTTGCAAATTGCATGTTGGTTCGTGGGATGTTGACATTTTCTAGTGATAAATGGGTTAAAACCAATCAACTGCATACTGTGGCAAAATATTGATAAAATTTCAACTGATAGAGCCTAATTACTAAAAAAAATTGCAATGAATCGCATCCTAAATTTGAAGAAATTGAAATTCATTTTGATTAAACTGAAAGTATTGCAATAAAATTGTGATTGATAAAATCCAACTTTTTCTCAATTTGGTCAATCAGTGTAGGCTTCATGGATCAATCATGCTGCCATGCCAGTTCAAAGAAAATAAAGCAATCGTCGGCATTGTGGCGTGCGAATTACAGCATACGGATATGACATTCTATTTGTTCAGGTAAACGCAAACTATCAATATACGGTTAATAACCGTTTTCCGCCTAGCGTTTCCATTTGGGAACATGGCAAAAAACTCACTTTTTTACAGATTTAACTGACTCATCTCATGTTCCAATCACGATTTCTGCTGAATTTAGTCTCCAATCAAGCAAAATTGCTCATCATCAGTGACAGGATAAACGGATATTACAATAAAATGGAGCTTATACACAAAAGAAGGAAAGTAAACTGCATTCCATCAGCTCATAGGTTGTCGGTACATTTATAGTGCATTGATTCACCAAAGTTCTAACTTGGTTGATTTAACTTCTAAGCAAAGCTCAATAGACAAGTTAAACATGCAGAGAACTGATCACTTTCAATTTCAGTTGTGATTATAAAAGCCACAAACTTTATAGAAATATAGGAATTTCTAATCAATGAGTTTGGTACAAATGGTTTGGCAACATTTCTGCCCTATTGGTTCCTATACTGTCATTGAATCGTATTTCTCGAAGCAGATACAGTAAAACATTCAAATTCCAGGTTAAATTTTTTAGACTTCTGTAAACAAATTAGTCGCCATTAAAATGCTTAGAAGCATCAACCACACAATTCTCTCCATTATCCTCTTCCCGTATCAAATATGCCGCTCTTGAAATGCTCAGAAACATCAACAACACAAGCATCTGCATTATGCTATTCCACGTTGCATCTATCGATTTAAATATTCCTTATTAAATGAAGACAAGTGTCATGGGAATGGCAGCGGCGTGCAATTTAGTGCTATAAAGTTTTGAATATCTTCTCTAGACATTAATCGATATCCGTCTGGCGCTTCCCTCTAGGGAACAAGGCGCTAATTCCAACAATATTTCTATTTTCAACGTTTAACCCTCTCTCATTCTGGACCATTTACATCAAAACTAAGCAGTGAATGCCAAAAAGGCTTCAAGACAAATCTGTTAAATTAAGTCACTTTTGAGTGAAAAATATTTCTTACAAAACTACTATTTTCTGATTTACTTCTACATCATCGTTGCTACAAATTTTATTCTAAATGTACACTAATCGCCAATGCGCGGTTAACCCATTCATGTGCACATGCAGAAATAAGAACAACACATGGAATTCCTTCTAGCATTTTATCGAAGTGTACCCAATTACGAAGCAAACTAAATTTCATCGCGATTTGAATTGATAGTTTTTGAGGATTTGAATGTATGTTATAACATACATTGCGCATTACTGTTAACAAATAGTGTTGAAAAAGATGAAAAGAATCTTGTTTTCAAATGACAAGAATTTAATAATTCGGGCAGAGCATAACAATTACAAGTCTACTTTGTATGGAAATACTCATAGCATAGCTTTGGATGCTATGCTATCATTGATATGTGTTGCGATTGTATTGTTCATTGCATTCTATTGTTTGCCAGTCTTGTCAGCTATCGGCTGGTGAGCTGTCATTACTGCGCTGCGATGTCCGTGATCATACCATGTAGATGACACAACAAGTTCTGCTGCAATACAAGCTGGTCTTACGAACTTGGCTCTTTAATTCATATGCAACATTTTGGCGTCACGAAGCTATCGAATCTGCTCTACTGTGTTAATTGAACTTTACGCAAATGGCCAATCTTCCTATTCGTCAGCCCCAGTTGCCTTCTAATCCGACACATACTGATTTTTCATATTTCAAGCGTGAATTTGAGAACTTTTGTCAAATTATAAAGTTGGACGATGATTTGAAGTTACAGATGTTGCAGAACTGTCTTGGCAGGGATGGCATAGATGTTTTTGACGGTCTCCCTACGCCCAAATCCAAGTATTCGGAGGCTATATCGAGACTTGAGGAATATTTTGGCACATCCTCGTCTCTTCTAATACGGAGACGGAAGTTCTATATGGCTAGACAAGAACAAAATGAGCCTGCATCAATGTTCGCAGTCCGCTTGCGTCGTTTAGCCCAGGAGTGTGAATTTCCTGATACTTCATTTCTTCTACGCGATATCTTTGTCATGAATGTCCGTAATGATGCTCTTGGTGAGAGATTGCTCAGCGAGGATGCTAATAAACTGACATTTGAAGCAGCTGTAATTAAAGCTGAGGCTTTTGAGAGGGCTAGAAGTGAACGAACTGCAATTGCTACGCCGTCAGATGCTGTTACATACAATACAGCATCATATGTGCCTCGAAAATCAACTCGTGCTTGTTTCCGTTGTGGCTCTTCAAAACACCTGGCTAATGACCCTAAATGCCCTGCGAGAAATGAGATCTGTTCTCGGTGCGGCACGAAGGGACATTTCAAGAAAGTATGTCGCTCCAAGATGGGAATAGGCATGATGGAAATGGACAATTCAATAAATTCAACCTCTACAAGTACTTCTCAAGTGAATGCTGAAAATCAGTTTGACATATTTACAACTACCTCCTCCGTTTCAGTAAATTGTTTGGATGAGTTAATGCGAACTGTTCTGATTAATGGTGTTCCGGTTCGTTGTTTGATCGACTCTGGTAGTGAGGTTAATCTAATTCCGCAAAGTGTACTGCCGAATACCCATTTGAATTCAACGGCTGTGTCGGTTTGTGCTTATAGCATTTTCTCATTGAAGGTGGTTGGTGAATCACTATGTGAAGTGTCCTACAATGATAAACATTTCGAAGCCAACTTCATTTTTGTGGACCCTGGAAATGTGCATGGTTGTAAGACATTGCTCAGTTACAGACTTGCGAATCAACTCGGTATGATACAACTGGTCAATAATACTACCAATGAGATGCTTGGAGACCGTGTCTTCGCTAAGTATGGTCCTCTTTTTGATGGTATTGGATTGCTGAACAATGGTTATGAATACTCTATATCACTGACTCCCAATGCTGTGCCGTATGCTCCTGCTACTCGAAGAGTACCTCCTCATCTTATTGATCAGTTCAAACAAGAAATTACTAAAATGCAAGATATCGGTGTAATCGAACCCATTGTCGAGCCTACCCCATGGTGTGCGCCTACAGTCATCGCCTTCAAAAAGGACTCCTCCTTACGCATTTGTGCTGATTTTAGACACATTAATCGCTTCATATTGCGCGAGGCCTACCAGTTACCATCATTTCAAGAACTTTCTACTCGTGTTGCTGGCGCTACGATCTTTTCAAAATTGGATTGTAAATCTTCCTATTGGCAAATTCCTCTGTCTCCGGACACTCAAAAACTGCTATGTTTCTCAACACCCTTTGGTCGATACATGTACCGCAGATTGCCATTCGGGATCAAGAGTGCACCAGAAGTCTATCAGCGAGTGCTCGCGATGTTATTGGATGGTATCAATGGTGTTATGTGCTACCTTGATGATGTACTGATTTATTCCAAGACTGAAGATGAACATTGCAAGACAATCGATATGGTGTGTGCTAAACTTCAGAATGCCGGTCTGCGCTTAAATCGAGAGAAATGCGAATTTTTCAAACAATCCATTGAATTTCTGGGTCACTTGTGGAATTCGTACGGCATTAAACCCAAGACTGGACACGTGACGGCATTATCAACTGCTCCGCTGCCAGTGGACAAGCCCACTCTTCGTTCTTTTCTCGGTCTTTGTACCTACCTGGGTTCTGGCAATGTTCCTCATTTTAGTGCGTTGACCAAGCCTCTGTGGGACATGTGTACTTTGGAGTCTCAGTTTTTATGGACTGATTCAAGGAAATCTGCTTTTGAAAATGTGAAGAAAGAAATTTCACAACTGCAGCTGCTTAAGTATTTTGACGTTGAAAAGCCTATCGTTATTCAAACCGACGCATGCTATCGTGGACTTGGTGGTGTACTTTTACAGGACGAACAGCCAGTGTTTTTCGCAAGCCGAACTCTTACGCAAACTGAGACCCGATATTCTCAAATAGAACTTGAAATGTTGGCAATCGTATTCGCTGTTCGCCGATTTCGACTTTATGTTACTGCTTCCAAATTTATTGTTGCTACTGACCACCTTCCTCTTGTTGCCATATGGAAAAAACCAATTGATCAATTGTCGACGAGGTTACAGAGATGGATAACATGGCTTAGTGGATTTGATATGGAAATCACTCATATTCCTGGCAAGCGCAATGTTTTGGCGGATGCATTATCTAGAAACCCAATTTAATCCCAAGATCATGTGGAACGCTCTGTCTGCTTTATTTTGAAAACTGTGCCTATTGATCTCAAACGCGCTGCATGTGCCACAACCGAAGATCCTACTCTAAGAAATGTGCGTGACAATATACTGACTGGTTGGAGAAAACGTCCTGAATCTTCAGAGCTGTTGCCTTATTATCATATCCGTCATGAGTTATCTACCAAAGAATGCTCTGATCGCTTTGTTGTTTGCCGAGGTGATCGCATTGTCTTGCCATCCACTTTGAGATCTGACATGCTTCTGCAGCTTCATGAAGGTCATCTTGGTGTCCTAAAAATGAAATCTACAATGCGGACATGCGTGTGGTGGCCAGGAATCTCCAAGAACATTGAAGATTTTGTCAGTAAATGCACTGCTTGTACTGTTCACAGAAAGACTGCGGCTCCAGCTCCAATTTCTGAATGTGAATCGACGTCTGTTTGGGAGAAAATTTCTATTGATTTGTGTGGTCCGTCGAGCAGTCTGGATGGTAATATATTACTGACAGTTATGGATTACAAGTCACATTTCCCCTTTGCCTTTATTTTGAATCGGATGGACACCAGATCAGTTATTGAATGTCTAGTTCAATTGTTCTCTATCTGTGGACTGCCGGGGAGCCTGATTTCGGACAATGGCCGACAATTTGTATCTGATGAGTTCGAGTCTTTTCTGGGATGCAATGGGATAAAGCATTACAAATCCTCCAATTACTTTCCTTCCAGTAATGGAAGAGTGGAGCGTTTGCATGGTACTATTAAATCACGAATTAAACGTATTCGTCATGAGTCGGACTTACCATTTTCTATCGCCTTACACCGCGTTTTATATGACATTCGTGGAACAGTTTGCGAAACAACTGGGACAACTCCATTTCAAGTGTTCTTCTCGCGCACTATGAATACAAAGTTTAGCAATTTGTCTGATCGAAGCCCTGAGTCAAAGCCCAAGTCTGTGGATAAGCAATATCACCAACGAAACAGAAATTCTCGAGCGAAATTGATTTCCTATCTACCAAATCAGAGAGTTTGGCTAAGAAAGGGAAAGACGAGACAATTTGATGTTCCAGCAGTCATTGTGAAAGCGGTTGGAAAGGGAGCATGGAGGGTTAATACAGATTCTGGATTTCGCATTTATAACCAGCGCAATATTCTACCGCGCTATGTGGACTCAGATCCTGTGCATGATCATGCTTATGGACAAAACTGCACTCACCATGATCCTGAGCTTCTGGCTACTGAGCATGTACCAGCTTCTGCCAGATACAATTTGCGGCCTCGTGAAACACTTCGCAGGCCGGACCGCTTGACTGTTAGTTTAATTCAGAACTTTTAATTCAGTCATCATTCTTCATGTTTATAATCAAAAAAAATGTAATTTTTTTAAATTTGAATTATTTTTATGTTTAGTTGTACTGGCCTTTTTAAAGTGGGATGGAAATGTTGAGATTGTATTGTTCATTGCATTCTATTGTTTGCCAGTCTTGTCAGCTATCGGCTGATGAGTTGTCATTACTGCGCTGCGATGTCCGTGATCATACCATGTAGATGACACAACAAGTTCTGCTGCAATACAAGCTGGTCTTACGAACTTGGCTCTTTAATTCATATGCAACAATATGCGATTCATGCGAGCGTATTCATACGAATATGTGCGATTCATATCCACAACTCGCCAATGCATCGTGTCTACTTTTCTCCGCTAGGATACTGGCCCTTGGTTTGCCGTTTCGGAATTGCCTTGGTTCACAATTCGGAGTCAAATAGTCACGTGATTCACCCGGATTTTGACAGAATTCTGACACAGCCTTCTAAGTGTATCTGCTTTTAGTCTTATTTTGCTGGTTATTAGAAGCTTTCAACTTGTCAACCCAAATAGGTTCTAGAGAAATCAAGATGGGCAGACCTACATATAATATTAAAACACATAGTTCAGATTGCATAGTTAACATTAAAACAGTTTCTAACAAAAAGCCAATAGGGCTTAATTTAATTATACTATCTTAGTGATTTCGAGCTTCCTCTTGATTTCGGGGAGTCTGTGGCTATTGCACACTCCTGAGCCTATGTATTAATCTTACACCGCGCCTCACACTCTCAGAAATGAGACTTCTCATAATGGCAAGATATGTAGGAGCTTCTTCGCCTCACTTGCTTCATCCATCTCACTTAGAAACTAGGTGATAAAGTATAGTGAAATTAAGTCCTATTCATAAGGTACTCTAGAACACTCAATATAACTAACTCAATTTAGTGTAGATATTTTATATCTTCTACTAGCTTTTTAGGGAACCAGTGTCAACAGAGAGATTGGTTGATGGGGATCGTAATTTTAGCTGGCAAAGAAAGGTGATCTAAAGGAGTGCACCAGTTGGTGTGGTATCACATTGTTGGAATCTGTGTATAAAGTACTCTGTCTCGTAATTTTCAGTAGATTACATTAGATTATAGATTACATTAGGCCGTGGACGAGACACTTCGAGACGAATAATGTCATTTCAGGCCGTTTAGAGGTTCCTATGGTCTGATTTATGTATTAAGACATGTGCTACAGCAGTGCGTGGAACATGGGACACTTCTAATTATGTTGTTTGTGGACTTTGAAAAGGCTTTTGATGGTGTGGACTGAAATGTATTGTGGAAGATCTTACGATCGCATGGTATACCTGACAAATATGTGCGAATTACCTGCATGAAGGAACAATCTGTAAGTCAATGTTGATGGAGATCTGTTTGATGAGTTCCCAGTTAACGCAGAGGTGATACAGGGAAGTGTATTGTCTCCGATGCTGTTTACCATCGTGATTGACTTTAATGAATAATACAATCGAGATCCATACAGACGGTTAACAGTTGACAGAGGGAAAGTGCTTGGCTGACCTAGAGTACGCTGACGATGTTGTACTTGTGACTCAGAAAATAGAGGAAATGGAAGCGATGATTAACAAGTTAGCAAGAGTATTGTTGGAAAGAGTATTGGACTGAATATCAAACCCAGGAAGACGGAAGTAATGTGAACTGAAGAAGCATGTATCAGACATGTGAGTTTGAATGGAATACACATCAAGGAGTGCGCCATATTCAAGAATCTCGGCTCTGTTGTTCAGAAAGATGGATCTCTCAGAGAAGAATTATCGGCCGGCCTCATTAAAGCAAATCAAGTTATGGGTATGTTAGGAGAAGTGTGGCGGTCACGCAGATTGATGATCCTTACAAAAGTGTCTCTGTACAAGATGATAGTGAGATCTGTACTAACATATGACTGTGAAAGTTGGCACGACAGTGAGACCATTTCCCGACGTTTCACTGTGTTCGAAAATGAAGCCTTATCAAGGATCCTGGGAATGAAATGGCAGAAAAAGTAACAAATGTTAATATCCGTGAAACAACGAAAGTGCCATGGAAGTTCTAATGAACTGGAGATGGCGAAAGCTAGGACACACCTTGAGACGGGAGTCACACAGTATACTATGGACAACATATAAGTGGAAACCAAAGGAGAAGATATCGGAGAAGATATCGGAGATATTGGAGTCAAGGAGAAGATATCGACCTAAGTCTACTTGGCTGCGGACGATGAAGAAAGTTGCAAAATGTTGGGAAAACATCGAGGGACGAGCTCAGGACAGAATCGCATGGAGAAATTTCACCAAGGCCCTTTGCATCAGTCGGCGTGGGAGTCAGTAACAGTTAACAGGTAACAGTATCAACAGCTAAGTCGGTGCAACAGCCGCGAGACTAAAATTGTAACGGCTCAGCCGGTGCAGTAATCATTGCCTTCGAGGAGCGGAACAATAGCATCAGCTATAGTTGCAGTAGGCCTGTATCAGTGCTTGAACTTCGTGATAGAGCAAGACATCTAAATGTCCAACGTTTGTTTGGTAAGGGAAGGTTTGGTAAGGGAAGTGATTTCTCCTGATTTCTCAAGGAATTCCTGATCTTTTGGGTTGATTTCGGTCATTTTTGAGACAAGGCAGATTCTACAAGAAATTATATGGGGAAGGGGTTGTAGGACTTCATATATTGCTTGATCGTCTTTGACAGTAACCAGTGGCGGCTCGTCCATTTGGGCAGGTGGTGCACTGGCCCACCTAAAAAGATGTCGTCTAACTTAAATAACCTGCAGTATCAATCAGTAGTGGACTATTTTTGATGATAAATTTCATGTATTTTCACGCATCTACTCTATTTGATCGACATTAACGATAGCAATATTCGTCTTCAAGGCTGATGGGCGCGTCGAGGCATCGAGATTGAAATAACTGCATCGTATTTCATTTCACTATCTGAACGAATAGACAGAATTAACACGTGATGAATACGTCAGCCAATGGGCACTCCAAAGGGAGCCCTGACGCGTATATTTATCATGTTTCTTCAAAGCCTGAATCATGGACATATTCTCGTACATGCATAACATGTAGTTAGCATATCCAATGCTTCTCATTTACAAAATAGGATCAGTTTAGACTGTTGCCTATGAATTTGTAAGAATTTTATGCTTGTGTCTCACTTGGACTAAATCTCACGAACCGCCACTGACAGTAGCTTAGCCGTTTTTCATCATCATCATGAATAACCGACTATAGCTTTTGCAGGTGTCTGAACTTGATCTCTTGAATTTTGAGTCTACAGTACATGTATCTTCAAAAATAGCGGGAGGATCTATGAGCGTGCTCGTGTTCCTTGGTTTTGTCCATTCGTGCCATTCATCCTCAAAATTCAATTTGAATTTAATGATTCTATTATTTCTGTATTTTAAAGCGTATACAAATATATACTAAGAGAATACAGAAATATACCAAAAATCATTTTAGTATGCATCCTTCTTATGTGATTGGTATTGATCGATTTGCTCTGTACATTGCCTACTTTATGTCCAATGCAAAGATCACGCTGATCCTTTTTGGGTTGGAATATTCCTATGTTTAAAAATTGGAGCACTTCACTGAAAATCCGTTCACTCAATGCAATCCTTTGGTGGTCATCGCATTTGTTTATATAAAGTCAGCAAACATCTGCAAAGCTTTTAAATTAAGGCTCCAAATAGACTTTACTTGTGGAAGCACAACAATAATGCGACGGCATTATATGAAGACTCTCGTGCACAAATGATTTGAATAGTGTACCTTAAGTTAATACAAAACTCGCAGCTGGAGGACGAGTGATTCAGATTTAATTTTCATCAACTCCAAAGTAGTACGAGATTCTTCAAGTGAGACGGCAGGCAAATGTGGGTGAGAGCAAACTTAGATAGGCAACCAGACTGACAAGAGACCGGACTACTCGTGTTGAATTACGATCTTCGTCACTAGCAGAAACTGCACTGTAAATCGCTCAATACCAATCAGGTACGAAGGATGCACACCAAAATATTTTTGGTTCATTTCGGGACATATGTGTATGCTTTTTGAATGTTATTTCAAGTGTGGCATAATTCAACATGATTGCACGAGAAATATCGTTTGAATGAATTGATGGTAATCAATTTGGTTCATACAATTTAGCTAACTAAACGTCCTGTTAAAGATGCCAGGCAAGGAACGACAACGACATACTCGTGGAGCATAAAATACATCTAATCGAGTTAAATATCACACTATCAAAAAGAAATATTCACGACTAGTACTACTGAAAAAAGTTATTTGACAGTAGTATGTAATATACATATTTTTTATGTGACATAAAGCTCTACATACCAGATGCATACCAGAGGCATACGAATGACCTTTGTCGAAGCAAGGTTTGAACTTACTTCGCTGCGGATCATATTTCCAATTCGTTCTGCTCAGCTACTAAATGGAACAAAAATTTTGGTCAAATTCAAATTCAAAATTATATTTTTCAACGGCATGTTACATGCATTTGTTTCATTGGAGTCAGATAGTAGAATTGTTTATGAAGTGCTGTTGATAGTATTTTAATTTTCATATCCAATAAGATTCTCTTTGTAGTTGTTTTTGTCTATCATTGGATTTTTCGATTACATTGAAAGAAAAATGTCTTAGTTTGCAATTAAAATATACTCATTGACATAATTAATGAACCAAACGATCATTGGGTTGAATTGAAGTTTGTTTTATCTTTTTCTCAGGTATGATGCAATATATCGCTTTCTATGTATTACCATTCAACACATTAGAGAATGGAGAAAGAGCTATGGTGGTCAAATTTCAAATTTTGATATCGATACAACTGTCACAATTGCTTTTACAAATTGAACATAAACGTGAACAGAAATCCAGTTTTTGTAAAATATAATGGCACACGATCAGTTTACCAGAGGTATATTGGAATGATTCCTTGTGGTATAAGTTGTGCGAGTGTTGCCGAAGAGCTGCAACTATCGAGAGTCGTTGTTTGGTGGTGTCGATGGAAAGCAGAAGAAGATGTTAAAAAGAAGAAGGGATCTGGTTGACCAAGAATGTCTGCAGGAAGGACAGACGCACGTCTAGATTTAGCTGCAAAGAGGAATAGATTTGTGTCAGTCCTAAAGCTAGTCGTACACTAGAACAGTGCCTCAAATATAGACTGTAGCGTTCGAACGGCTTACCGAAGATTGCGAGAAGCTGGAATTCAATCGCGACGACCAGCTGTCCTAATTCCATTGAGTTTTGAGCACCGCAGAAGACGAGTTGCCTGGTGTGATGCCCATCGCTCATGGAATGACCATCACTGGCAGAAAGTCTTGTGGACCGATTAATCGAGATTCACTCTGGATTTCAATGACGGTCGTGTCAGAGTGCATCGTCTTCCAGGTGAACGCTTTGCCCCATGCTGTATTAAAGAACACGACAGATATGGTGGTATAAGTGTTGTGCTGTGGGGTGACATTTGGCATGGCGGACGAACGATAGCAGTCATCATCAAAGGCACGTTGACTGGAGAGAGGTATCTCAATGAAATTGTGCTTCCTGCTGTTGCCCCAGTGGTCAGGGTGGAGGATGTCGTCTTCCAAGACGACAACGCAAGACCACATCGCTCCTCGGCTGTCATTGCCATTGTTAGGAGATTGAACATTCAAACCCTTGACTAGCCTGCACGCTCACCTGACTTTTCAGCCATTGAACAAGTCTGGGACGAGCTTGGGCGGCGAGTGAGAGACCGCTATTCACTTCCACCAGTGTCCCTGAAGATTATCTCTGGAAGACTGACAGAGCAGTGGCTTCTCCTTGAAACATCCTTCATTCAGAAACTTTGTGAATCCATGCCATCTCGGATTACTGAATGTATTGGAGCTAGAGGGGGCACACGCGCTATTAAAGTTGAATCTGCTGAACCATTTTAGATTTGGCTTCATGATAATTGGCTTTTGATGAACTGTGAGTAGCAGCTCTATATACTTGGCTGAAAACTATGCCTTTGTGCACATGTTTAAAATGTGGGACTTCTCAGGTAAGATAAAATGTGAACGAGAATGTTTAAACCAAGGCCTGTATCCAAAATTCCGAATCTTAATGTAAATTTCTAAATCCAGAAATTTGACGCTATGATACATGTATATTTTAGTTTCTAGCTTTATGTTGGGATGAGGACCATTCAAGTGGACCACAAATACATGTATATCAAAATTACTTAAACGGTGGGTCCAAATCCCAAATATGAATTTTTGGCAGAATGTTGAAAGTACAGAATTAAATATTTTGTTTATCTTCTTCGGTTTGCTAGAAATGTGATGAATACGAAATCGCCGACACATCGAGAAACTCGAGAGTGGGCAAAAATTAACTCCTAATACCTTGCAGAGATAGGAAAAAAGTCGTGCGTCGCTTGCGAATAAATGTGAGTTCCAGTAAAGTGCTTCGATTGCCAAAATTCCTTCAGATTCGAAGAATTCAGATCATTGCGCACAAGTTTTCTACATAATGTTGGCCCTTCCGATCATTATTAAAGAAAAGTATCAGGCGCACGAAAATTAGCTCACTTGATGTTTTCACATCCTTTCGTCGGCATTGCTCACTGTATAGCACAGAATTGCATTCATCTGCGTGCGCTTCGGTTTCCCAGATAAGAAGAGTTATATATAACCTTAATATTGAAATGGCACATCACAGAATTGACAACTTTCTCCTTCTCGAATGGATAATTCGTGTATCGCTTGCTATTGGAAATGGCAGACAATAAGCTACCAGCAGAAGACATCAGAGCCAGTGAGAGATCCATGCGTGCTGTGATATCACTTTGCACACACCAAAACACACACCGGCTGACTGACAATCGATTCACTATACAGTGAGCAATGCCGACGAAAGGATGTGAAAACATCAAGTGAACTAATTTTCGTACGCCTGCTACTTTTTTTAATAATGATCGGAAGGGCGAACATTATGTAGAAAACTAGTGCGCAATGATCTGAATTATTCGAATCTGAAGGAATTCCGGCAATCGAAGCACTTCAGTGGAACTCACATTAATCCGCAAGCGACGCACGACTGTTTCCTATCTCTGTAAGGTATTAGGAATTCCTTTTCGCCCACTTAATAGGTTCCTCGATGTGTCGTCAATTCCGTATTAATCCCACTTCTAGCAAACCGAAGCAGATAAACAAAATATTTAATTCTGTCTTGTATAGTGCATACATTGAATCGAAGCCAGGCATCGATGTGTGTTTTAGTGTGTGCGAAGTGATATCACAGCACGCATGGATCTCTCACTGGCTCTGATGTCTTCTGCTGGTAGCTTAATGTCTGCCATTTCCAATAGCAAGCGATACACGAATTATCCATTCGAAAAGGAGCAGATTGTCTAATTCTGTGATGTGCCATTTCAATATTAAGGTTACATACAATTCTTCCTTTCTGGGAAACCGAAGCGCGCGCAGATGAATGTAATTCTGTGGTTGAAAGAGATAAGAGAGAGAGAGAATTGCAGTGCATGGATTTGACATTCAAATTTTATTGTGATCAGAATATATTATATAAAATTGATATCGTACTTTAAACCATTTTGATAAAACTAATAAAAATTGATTTTATTGATTATCAATTTTTGAACTAAAATGAATTATTTAATTCATTAAATTATTAAATTTGAGTTGAATTGCATCATGACGCCACATGACTTTATTGTGTCATAATGGTTATTATGATGCCATGCGTTTGCTTCCGAGGGAATGCCAATCCAAAAAACATCAGGGACAAAAATGAATTCAATGAATAATGCAATGAAAATGCAATGAAAATGCAATGAATAAAATGCATGATGTACGAAGAAACGAATTGAGGAAAGCTAATCACATTCAATTGCATTTGTGACTTTGAAAGCCACAGACTTTCGAAATAGAGGATATTTTCGTTAATAAGCTTGGTAAAGATAGTCTAGCAACCCAGTTCGTATTCAGTGAGAGTCATAGAAGCGTTTGTCTCTTAGCAGATGCAGTAAATGCTATATTCAAATTCCGGGTTACTTCTTTAGAATTCTGTGAACAAAAATGTCGCCATTAAAATGCTCAGAAACATCAACCACAGAATTGTCTCCATTATCCTCTTCCCTAATCATATATGCCGCTCTTGAAATGTTTAGAAACATCAACAACACATATATCTCCATTATCCTATTCCACGTTGCATTCATCGATTTGAAGGATCCATAATAAGTGGAGGCAACTGTCTTAGGAATGCAAGCGCCGTGCAATTTAGTGCTACAAAGTTTTGAATATTTCTCTTGACATTAATCGATATCCGTCTGGCGTTTCCCTCTAAGGAATAATTCTAAAAATAATGCTATTTTCATCGTTTAACCCTCTCTCCTTCACAACCATTTTCAATAATATTAAGCAATGAATCATAACAGAGGTTTCGAACAAATATGTTCATTTAAGTGTCATTTGAGTGTAAAATAATTGATAAAAAATTCCTATTTTCTGATTCACTTCTACATAATGGTAACTGCAAATGTTATTCAAAATCTAAGACTTATAACCTATCTGCAAGTGTCAGAAATAAGCTAATAAGGGCGTAAGTCAATCAAAAGCTGATGGAATTTAGTGCACACTAACTAGGATGATGTAGCTTCAACCATTTGCTCCCAAATTGGTCTGCTAGAAGAGTAGACACATTATCGAGAAAAGTAGTTGCATTCCCTAAAAACAGCATTTCCTATGGTCATTTTCAGAACACTACAAATTGGCACTTCCTAATGTGGAAGAAATCAGTATGTGGCTCCGACTTCGAGTGGCAGGTTAACTTTCCTTCAATGACATTGTAACTAAATTATCAAACTTGTCTGTTTGATAAGTTGAACATTCTTTTAAGACATGATTTTAAACATTAAAGAACACCATACGAAGGGGTGGGGCGCTAAAAAATACAACAATGATCCAAAAAACATGTCTGACAGTTTCATGGTGATATAGTCAACAAGTTGCGTCATGGAGAAGGAAAAATCCATTTTTTTAAAATCATTTTAAAATTATCAATGGTGCTGATCAAATGCCTTCATAATCGAAATTTTGACCAACAAATCACATCAGACCGATGAGTCGTGAGCTCCTGGTATACTCCACGCATTGGTGGCATATCTTTTGAAAAATTGATTATCTACTTCGATTCCCAGTTGTTTGAAAAATGTTCCCACAACGGGAAGATGGTCGTCAGGGGGCTTGTGCACTAGAAAATCACAACAATTTTTTTCTGTTGGAAATTTGTTTATAGTTTGTCGTCTCTTTTGATTGATGCTCTGCAAGTAATTTTATCTTGCACGTGCGGCTATTTGAGTGAAATTTCAGCGAAGATTGACTGTAAATTTGATGTTTCTGTGAGTTACATGCTGCAGAAAGTGGTTGTAAGTGTACACGTGCATACATGTTTATTTTGAGTGTGATAAATCAAAGCTATTTCCGCCGAAGAAACGGTGAAACAATCTAAATGAAACACACAAATCTCTCTGACCCTTGACTGTGCCTTGCGCTTTGGGTCGTAGGGCAATCCCCAAATTCTCAGGCCGACTATCACATTGTTAACAACTTCATTGTACTGAGGATATCGGACAATTTTGATACATTGAGAGATAGGAGTTTCCACAGCATATTCAAGCTGCTGAACATAGATATTTTCTGTATTCCAGTCTTCTCACGAGTTCACAGTCTTTCTCTACCATAGTGTGCGGTGACAGTTGCTATTTTGAATCAGTGTGCTCTACAAAGTCATTTTCTCGTCTGCTTGAGAATAGTTCAGCGAATCTCATTATGGTGAAGAAATTGAAGTTGGATGAAGTTGTTGCAATGCTAGAAGATGACGAGTCGTTTGTGAGTGCAGACATTGCAATACAACCACCTGGAGATGGAGATTGTTCAGAGGAAGACAGTGCATATGAGGACAATTTTGACATCAATCGATTGAGCGGCAATCAGCTATTGGCCGAGGCTGACGTTCGAATAAATTGCGGTGATCGAATATCTGATACTATGGATGATGATTCACAAAGTGAGGTCTTGGGCGATGCCTTTCAGACTAACTCCATCCAAGACGACAGCATTCATAGAGGACGTTTGAGTGATGAAAAGCCTCCACTGCTGACTGATTTGAGATGGACTAATCGTGACATCAAATCAAGGAATTCACAGAGCACACCTGAAGTGAACCACTTAGAGGAAATTGGGACACCTCTCTCTCTGCTCAAATTGTTCTTTGATGATATGTTGATCTCAGACATTGTTGACTTTACAACGTTATACGCACGAAGAGAGAAAAGTGACACAGAGTTTGGCATCACAAAGGAAAATTTTCGCTTATTTTTGGTAATGCTTTTGATAAGTGGGTACCACAGATTGCCAGATCGTCGATGTTGCTATGATATCTAAAAGTGTTGTAGTATGTTGTATAACACAAATGTAAATTGCGTCTAAGACTTCCACAGTTAAAATGTAATTCTCCATAACCAGTGGCGTCGCGTGCGCCCAGACCATAGGCCTTCACTCGGCATTGGAATACTGTTTCTGTACCAGACATTTATTATGTTGCAACATTAATTTTCATAAACGTTGAATTTTTAATAGCAATTTCCCGAACATTTCTTAAGTTCAAGTGAATGTGCACATGAGAAGTGATTGCTCATGTCTCTTAACCGCCTTACTCAAGCAACTAATTACTATATCCCTTCTCTGTCCAGACCACATTTTCTCGAGAAAAAAGGAGACAATATCAACAGTTTCTTGCGTTTCTCATGGCCGGTCAGCCGCTCAAATGTTTGAAATTTTGATGTATTAAAATGTCTTGTGTATTTCCGATTTCTTTCTCTGTGAGTACTTTCAATTTTATATCAGGTGTTGGACTACCTTGCTTGACGACTCATCTTTTCAATATATTCCCTTGGGAGGAAAGGCGTGGTTATGATCTCATCTGCAGTACTAAACATAGTGTTACATCAATCACTTACAAACAAATTATGGAATTCTACCGAATCTGGGTGTTCGAGTCAGATGCATTACTCTGCATTCATTGGAGAACGCTCATCATCTGATCGCAATCTTGTCTGAACGTCAGCCATCTGCTACTGTTGACGTAGTGGCATCTCTGACAGAAGGCGAATCCAGGAACAATTGGGTTGCGCTTCCCTTGCTATATTTAGGTACTACGCCTCGATCAAGAATCGCGTAGAATTTCATTGCAAAAATTAGAGAAGGCAAAGCATTATGTCTATCGGAAAAGCCAATATTGACGCGGGCGCGTGCGCTTACTGCCTCACACGCACACAACTCTCTTTCGCTCTGTCTGAACATCAATGCTCCGTCTGAACACACGCCCAGCTTGTGTGTCTAATTGTTCGAAGACAACAGCTGTGATTCGAGCACGTGCTGCAAAACTGTTCAATGAGGTTGAGCGTCTGACTTTGAGACGGAAAGCTGTGCACAGCTGTCACGAGAAGCTATCGAATTTAAATGAATGATGACACTTCATTTTTCTGATAATTGGAAAATTATTTTTGAGGATGCGCCGAAGGCCTCGCAGGTACGGAGAAGACGCCACTGTCCATAACAACACAAAATGAATATTTTTGGATCACTTATTTTTTACCAAAAGAACTTTTGGTAAATCCACTGCCTAGATGATCAAATATTCAGTCACAAGCCCTACAGAGCCTGCATGTAAGTAATGTAAAAATTTACTACAAAGAATTCAAAAAGGTTCAGGTAGTTGAAAATGTGAGCATGTCGAAACATGCTATACGACATATTTTCCTGTACCGCAAGGCGGTCAACGATCTGGGGGATGTTTGCGATGATCTGATATCCCATGTCCCGTACACCTAGTACCAGAGGTATACAGTGACATTTCTATAGTTCTTACGCGTCCCCACTTAGCCTCATCTTTCTGTCCTCAGCATCAGGAAGACATTCACTTCTTGTTGAACTCGCTCCCTCAATATTACGTGGTTTGAGCGGATGTACAACAGTAAAATCAAATGCTACAGCCTTGCTGAGGGGCCAGGAAGGAACTGATATATCCCCAGGTCTTCTGTTGTCATTTCCAGGACCGTTTTCGTGAACAACATGATTCTATCTCAAACAATTGGAATTTGACAAAGTATTCGGTTAGATTGCTATGACCATGTTAATGCTTCATTTTAAAGGAATCAAAAAAACAAAATCGACAAAATGAAACCGAACTATTTTGTGGATTAATTCATAGGCCTAGTTTGCGTGTACTCTTGTGCGTCAATTCAATCAGAATTATGAAGTACACAGTAAACCGTAGACCGACAATTATCCCACAAAATTACTGACAAAATCAACCGACGATTGTCACCCCCAATATCCTGCGGTATCCGACGAATTTGCAGGTTCTCCACCGACATCAAAAGTGATGCTTTGCATGCAAGTTAGCTAAACAAAGACTGTTGAATATTGATTGATTTTTTCGATTAGTGATTGCTTGACTTTTGTGCAATCTGTATTATTGCGTGGCAAAACCACTTTGACATAATTAATTAGCTACATTTTTGATAAAATTTAAGCTATAATTCATTGCTATTCATTTTGTCGCTTTTTGTCAGACATTGTAGGTGTTCAGTGGCAATCATCCTACAAGAACGAACAATGACCGACAAAATAGATTTTGTAGGATAAATGTCTGTCAATTGTCAGTCAACGGCTTACAGTGTAGTTGAACTGGAGCAAGTGTCTTGTATTAAAAAGGCCATGTATGATGTACCAATTTGGTTTATTTAGGACTTACGACGTAGATCGAATTGCATACAATCTTGCATTGAAACGATTTAAATGTTGATAATTATGATAAAATATAAGCATTCATTGCGATTGTTGTATTTTAAACCACGTTGTAGAGGGGATCACTTTTATATCACATTCATAGAAACTGATGTCAACAGTCATATTCAACAAAGAAAAGATGGGCAGTTTATCGAATTTAACCTAACCATCTAACAATGTAGTAGTATACTATATAGCAGTCAGTGAGTCTTAGGGCAAACTGATCTTAAAATGAAAGTTTGATTTTATTGTTCATGTTTTTACTTTCGTTTTCATTGTCATCGCCATCATCCGAGTAATTGTTTCTCGCAACAACGAGTTCTATTTTGTGGGATCGAATGATAGGAATTAGTTGCCGGCTCGTTGTATTCAAACAGCGCATTGATGTGACCAGTCACTGTTTTTGCTAGGGGGAGGGCTACGCCCTAGGTCAATGGACATATAATTGATATTTCATTTTGTTAATTATATTACTAGCCGTTCAGTCATGCTGTATATCTATACTGAAAAAAGCAAATGGTAGTGTTTCAATGAATAAAAAAACTGAATTCCTTCTGCGCAATTATTGTATTTTGGAGCACTATTCAAATCTCTCAGATAATCAATTACAAAACCGTCTTGATTAGGTCCTATGTCAATTATTGGAAATGTCTCAAACAGAAAATAATTTTACTGATGTTCTAAAACTTAGTCAATTGACTAACTGGTATTCGTATAGTGAACAGTTAGTCCGTAATGTAGCGCTCATAATTCAGACTCATATTTCGCGCCCAGATTTCCGGTGTGTGAATGTATGCACTGTAAACTGACTGTAAACAGCCACTTATCGGACAATTTGTGAGTCACATCAGTATTTTGGCACTAAGTGATCTGACATCATGCTGACAATAAATTAATTGATTTCTTAACTTAGTTTATTTCAGTAATTTAATATTTATTAACTAAGTGGCATATTGATGAAATTAAATTAACTTAATAAATTGAATAATTTATTTTAGTTGCAAAATGAATAATTGATAAAAGCAATATCTATTAATTATATAAAAAAGAGCTAGAACGTAACTAGACCCTTAGATGTTCTGATTTCAAATGACAACGAGGCTGAGGAATATTCACATTGTGCAGTAAACCATGGGAACAATTTATTATATAGGCCATTAATAGACAATCTTAAGAATGCAATAAGAAATAAAATTAGAAATATGTTAAGCAAATAGGAAAAACTTTCGATTGATACAAATTTTAAATGGATGGGAAATATATGCTTGTTAAACCAGGAGAATTGTTGACAAACTTTCGATGAATCTAGCATAATAAACCGTATTATTAATGAACCGTCAAATGGATGTCACACAGTTATTATTTGCATCTATCTAATGATTAATTTAGCTTTACTTTATGCTAACAACACAATTACATGATTATTTTAATCGCTTACAATAATTTTTGACAATTTAAACAAAATTAAGCAATTAGTTGATTGCTTAACATTAGATAAATCATCAGCTAGTTTTGAACCAATCAGTATACAACTTTCAGTATCGAACTAGTTCATCTCATGATTCAGATTTCTGTAAAACAGGGAATATGGGAGAAGTAACAATGGAAATATTAGGAAGGAAATGATGTACAGCGCCTCTGTTTGCGCAAATTCTTATTAATTTCACTCAATTTCTAGTAATACATTAATGAAAGCAGCATTAGAGAATTGTGAAACAGCATTAGAATATGTAGCGACAAAGGTAGCTAAAGTAAGAAAAATATGTCTACGTATTTCAGTTGACTATATTCTTAAAAGGTTGCTTTGGAAGATGTATTTTTTCCGCGGTATTTCTCATATTAATGTCGTTGTTAACCTCATTTCTGTACTGCACAGTAAACAACCACAGTTGTCGACATGCGTCCCTCCACTTGTCTGCACATTTGTCTGTTTATCTCATTCTTTCGAATCACTCAAACAGCGGAGAAAAACTTGGCATTAGGGAAACCGACAATGCAAAGCCTGGGGAATACATCAGACCGTGCTGTAGATGGAAATACAAATGGCAATTATGGGGCTGGTTCTTGCACCGAAATAATTCCAACAAAATATTTATCAGATATTGTGTCCACTTGGAGTGTTGATTTGGGAGCGGAATACTATGTCAGTGAAGTCATCATTTATAATCGGAAGGATTGCTGTCAAAATGCCCTCAGAGACAGTAAAGTGGTCTTGGGTGCAACAAATGGAATCAGAAGCACGAACAAATCTCAATTACTAAATTTAGTCGACAATCAATTCCTATGTGGAGAAATTTATGAATCGACGGAAAACGTGGAAAGCATAGCCGTAAAGTGCTACCACAACCCAGGGCGACATGTAACGATTGTGAATGGTGAAAGATTTTATCTATGTGAAGTTCAAGTCATTGAAGGAGGTAGGTGAAGAGAAATAATTCTAACTGTGTACTGTAAATATAAAGACATTGCACCATGGGGTTGGAGCCGGCCGCAAGTTTTGCATACATATATATATATATATATATATATATATATATATATATATATATATATTTCAAAATCATCGTACTCAACAGTGAAATTTTATTCCGGACATGTTTCGGTATTTTAGGTCATACCATCATTAGCGTTACAATCAAATGGTAAAAGCAGATACGAAATGGCTTATATACAAAAATTAAAAACTATGGTGAAATTTACAAATGATCTCTGATTGGGTGAGATCCACTCCTCTCGTTAGCAAGTGTGTCAAAGTTGCTTTTGATCAATATTGTTTCTAGAATTTTAGGAAATTTAGTTCTACCGACTTGTACGTCGTTGACAAGCGCTGCAAGAAAAATCCCTTCATTTTTGAAGAGGATAAATTCAACAGAAAATTAGCTGAATTTGAAAAGAAAAAATACATTAACAGGCCATTTTGTCAAAAATCAAATCGTCTGGATCTCAGTCAGCACGTCTTTATGGCTTGCCGAAAGTTCATAAAAGTAATACTGACCCGCCCTACCGGCCGATTCTAAACATGAACGATTCATATAAGAGAAATTTGTCGGAGTATCTTTGTCATCTATTGAAGCCATACTTAACAAAAACTTTTTTCATTAAAGACACGTTTGAGTTCGTTGATTTGCTCAATTCAAAACCGCAGAAATGCACAGTTTTGATATGAAGAACTTATTTGGTAACGTTCCCGTGTCCAAAACCATTGATCATATTTTGACGTTAATTGATTTTGATAACTTCGACCTTTCTCGAACAGCTTTGAAAGAGTTGCTAAGTTTAGCGTGCACCAACATTATTTTTTCTTTTAATGGCAATCTCTATACTCAGTTTAACGGTATGGCTATGGGCTTGAATCCGGGTCCTACCATGGCTGTTTTCACCATGGACAGCATAGAGCGCAAATTCCAAAAAAATTTCAGACAATCAACCTTTATTTACAAAAGATATGTCGACGACTGTTTTTGCATTTTTCGTAATAAAAAACGAAATTGAGAATTTTCTTGAGTTTATTAATTCGTTGAGCAACAGCATCAAATTTACTGTTGATTGTCAGTCAGACGATTCCTTGCGGTTTTTAGATACAAAAGTAACCATTGATCATGACGATTTATTTGTCTCTTTTGTATTTGAAGATGCAAAGATACAGTCGGTTGAGTGCCTACTCTGATAAATTAATGCTGAAAATCAAAGATGAGGTTGAACGCAAGCCGAATAATAGACACACTGAGCATGAGAATGATCTAAAATTTATTAACTGGAATGTCCCTTTTCTTAGCAAGCGTGTCGAGAGCTAAAGAAACGCATTTATACTGTCAATAAATCGCTACCTGAAAACTTGAAAATTAGATTGATTTTCAAAATTCTGAAAACCCTTGATTTTTGTCAGAACGCTGATGCTATTTCCAGTGAGCTCAAATCTAATATTGTGTACCTTTACAGCTGTGATCGCTGCCAAATGCGAAACGTTGGCGCTACAACACGCCATTTGGCCATTCGGATAAACGAGCACATTTCTGGTAAACCGACCCCTACAGAGATATCTATGCACGTGCATAATCCGTCACGTGAGAATTTCAGCATCGTCGGTAGAGCTAAGTTTCCTAAAATTCTAGAAACGATAGTGATCAAAAGCACCTTTGACTCACTTGCTAACGAGAGGAGTGGATCTCACCCAATCAGAGGTCATTTGTAAATTTCACCATAGTTTTTCATTTTTGTATATAAGCCATTTCGTATCTGCTTTTACCATTTGATTGTAACGCTCATGATGGCATGACCTGAAATACCGAAACCACAGAATTAGACAGGTCGTCTCTTCTTCCGTTTGACTAGAAGGGAAGCATTGGAACATGTAACGTTATTGAAATGGCACAATCTCCTCACTAAATACCATAGCAATCGAACAATGACCTGTCAGTTAAACATTAAACACGCCAAAATATGCAAAGTTTCAGTGACTTATCAACCGGATCACACAGCAAAGAGACATAGACGATATCAAGTTCTATAATGAAGTTGTGAACGTTTTTCATGCTCCTGCTAACTTTTTTTAAAATGATCGGAGGACCAAACATTATCGAGAAAACTTTTGCGCAATGATCTGAATTCTTCGAATCTGAAGGAATCGCCGCAATTGGAGCATTTTGAAGGAATCCACAACAATCCGCTAGTGACGCACGACTATTTTTCCTATCTCTGCAAGGTATTAAAAAATTCTTTTTGTCCACTTATTAAGTTCCTGCATGTGCCATCGTTCTGAATTAGTTTGCACTTCTAGCAAAGTGATACGATTAAACAATATAATTCTGTGACAGAAACATGTCCGGAATAAAATCTCACTGATAAGTACGATGGTTTTGAAAAATGTTGTTATCCTGGACGATCTTTCTTTGAAAAAAATATATATATATCGGTCATTCCACGACGATTCAACCAATTGTAGATTCGCTGATTTTTTGTTATATGTTTACTATGCCATAGAAAACACCAAATCCGAAATATTAGCTTTCAATTTTGAATATAGCGGGATCTACAGATATTTTTAGAAATCTATTTTTTCCCAAATTTTTGAAATTCTTGGTATTTGAATTTTTACGCCGTTGACATAACTTTCTTCTGTATGTTCCTTACTCAACCAAACTTGCATGCACCATTAGTTTGGTATAAAGGGATTCCTGTATGAATTTCAACGGGTAACTGACATACATAACGGAGCTACAAGGCTCCAAAGAATGGTAAGAAATCGGGTCCATGAAAAAACACAAAGCATTTAAACTAATGTCACAACCTTCAGACAATTGTGTTGCTGTATATCAGTGTGGTTCACGTCTGTGATCTTTAGCGGTAACCAGAAAGCACCAGACATTCAAAAATCGTGTTTTTTTCAAAAAATGCCAAAAATGGCTGTTTTCAAGCTGGGCTAGCTTTTTTTCTGCATGCCAGTTTTGACTGCAAATTGATACTGAAGCTAAGAAACATGCTCAATTATTTGTAGAAGAAATTTGATCAGGCATCCGATAGTTGAAGTGGTATAAATTGGCGAATTTTGATTTTGTGCATTTTCTCAATATATGATGTCAATATTATATGAGTAGTATCGAGAAGTAGCATTTATAGTACAATAGTACTTGAAAACGTTAAGTTGGTTTGCGGTAAGAAATGATTCCCCTTCATAGATGCTATATCTGAAACTTTAGTATGTTAACAATAGAGCCAAATGTGACGTTCGAAGTTCGAGTTTTGTTGGACTAGATATGCTTTATCAATCGACATGGTACTTCTGAATTGTAAAGTTTCTGTGAAATGCTCAGGATCGATTTATCTTACTGTTTTCTGAAGTAATCGATTACTTTTAATAATCTAAGTTATTCTAATGGTGAGATATCACTCGCAATAAACCGTAGAAATGAAAACTGACAATTTTTTCTACTTTGACAAGAATGAAATGTACTTTTAATGAAATGTTGATTTTGAAAGGCTGGGTAGAATACCGCTTTAGCTTGCTTTCTTATTATGATGAAACCTATAATCCCGAGTTACTTTTGTATAGCGTGCAGTTTTATGAAAGGCTTGAAAATTGATCTGGTTTAATTTTTCTATGAACAGGAATCATTTGCTTACATTCAATCGTAGGCCTATGAGTGATTTATGAATCAGAGGGATCACCAACTACAATTGTTAATACAAACGTAATGATTCACATGGGATATTCACTATGATACCTAAAATATTTGTGCACGTTTGCTTCTACTCATTGGGAATTATTCACTTCTTAATTTCAAATTACGTAAGTGAATACTTGAAGTAATTAGTACCTCAATTGCAAATGTAAAATTGCATGCAATTCAGTCAGTCAGTCGTCGTCGTGCAATATCTATTTATCTTCGAGTTGAAGGCTGTCGACGCTTCCGTGCGGCTTCTCATGCATGATGACTGCAGTGGCAATCCTGGTGGTGATTTCAAGCAAGTCCATACCAACAGGCTCATTGAGCTGTTTCCAGTCACGTTTGCAGTGAAGCCAACGGTTCAGAACACCAAGTGAGCCCAAAGAAAGATCGGCCGATACCATTTTTCGGGTTTTGTGCTCACAGCTGTAAAGTGTCATGAGCATGTCGAACATGTCAACGTCTGCCATATGCCGGTTGTAATGATTGACGATAGCTGGACATTTGACAGATACTTTCTTCGCTGCTTTCCTGTTATCCTGATGTGTGAACCGATATCCACATCAAATGTTTAGGATTTTCCCTGAAGTCCCTGATACATTGGATTTCATGTCTCTATTTTGTAATGCAATGATGCAGGGTTCTAACGTATCATCAAAGCTGCTTCTTTATATTCAGGATAACACTAAATTATTCTTGTTGAAATAATCAATATACAATGAATACAGAAAAGATAAAAACATATCTTATCTGTAAACCAGAAAAATGTTTAAAAACTCTTCATATAAAGGTGACACAGATTTCAAACTTGAATGCATTTAACATAAAATATATTAATTTGATGCGTCTTAACACTTTTACCCCGGAGTTAATTAAATATTAGATTCGGACGGATTTATTTTTTGCAGAATGCGAAAATAAAGTTCTGGTGATTACTTTGTATGTCGCATCAAAACATAACTAAAGATGAAAATGCCGAAGTATTCCAGGGTAATTGCGGATATATTTACAAACATACAAGGTATGTGGCGGGAATTATGTATACAGTATGTATGATACGAAAACAGTCGCTGGGGTGTAAATGAGGATGGTCAACACAATCCCCGCAGATACAGTTTGTGCGCTTAGGGTTGCCAGGTGAACTACAGACGACGCAGTTGCGATCGTCTTTCACATGCAGCATTGGTGCTTTTTGATTGTGAAGCGTTCGATCGGATCTGATGTCCTTGGTCTGCCAATTTGCACCTGTATCAGGACGTCGACTGGATGCTGATCTAAAGCAACTTTTATGATATCCTCAATAAGCAGTGTTTTATGCTGTTTCAATTTTCTGTGGCAATCGTCGAGACAAAACGCATGAGTTCACCTGTGAAATTGCTAGAAACCAAAAGAACACTCACTTCCATCATTTATATGCTTTCCTTTCGTATTGATTGTAAACCTATCATTTGGTCAGCTCGCAACCATTCATGGAAGAGTTGTAGTCACTTACTACCGCTCGCATTTGTACCGTTTCTTTCATGCGGTCTAGCCATTTCTAGAGTGTGACCAATAATGACTAACTTGAGGTCAAGTCGAGTCCTTCTATTCATTTGCAGAGAGTAAAATGCGCGCGGATGAATATAACTTGCGTTGCACGGTGATGACGCTTTTTTGCAGGCAGGTGTGTGTACGTGTGACCTTGTGTGAACGACCGCCAGCCTTCCATCGTACAATAGACGGTGATAATCAATATTAGAAATATTAGAATCAATATTAGCTTTTCTGTTCATTCGATGATAATCCCGAGCCACCGGGAGCGTATTAAGGCAACAAAACTACGAAGCCTCTGTGAGCGGCTTTCCGTCTATTTGTAAAATATTGCGAGCCGCTGACAATGGCTCGTCGGGGTGAAAGAGTTAATTACGAATATTTCCTCAAAGTGAAAAAAGATTTTGTAATTCTTTAAAGTAGGCCATTGAAAACATGTATCATATATGATACCGTGGGAATTAAAGGGTTAAATGTTCCTTGTAGCGATGGTGAAAAGATGTGATGGTACTACCGATGTGAAATTGTTTACATTTGTTGCATGTGATTTGGTAGAAGATATTTTTCTAATTACACAGTTCGTTTTTATTCAAGGGACAGTTGGTGAGAGTACAATTGCTTGATGAGACATTTGCTACAATGAAAGGTCAAGGTCTATTCGTAGGGCTTGTCTAATAACAGACACGGATGACATGTAACAGAAGAACATGCAAAAGAAATAAATAATCATAAGTACTCAATATCAAAAAATATGCCACACAGTACACAGGTTCAATCTCATCATCATGCTTCATATTGCCATTCAAGACAGAAACCTCTCCTACTCAACGTTTTTGCGATCACATCATGGTTTTCCTGAAATGATACCGTAAATGGTATTTAATCCGATCCACATAGCATCAAAGTGCAACTTAAGTGGTTGAAAAGACCTAGAATATTTGCATTTAAGAGAAGCATTAAAAACATGTTCGCAGATTGGAATTATTATAACTCATATTGTGCTCCACATTAAATTTCAATGGAGATTTAAGAAGGTAGCTCTCTCTCTCTCTCTCTCTAGGTCTAGACCTACCTCTTTTATGCTCGAAGACATTCCTATGGTCTGGACGTGATATATATATCCTATATGAAGAAGTATGAAGAATATCGATCTTTATATAAATATCAGTTACATGCAATCTATACACGGTGGTCCCAAACACATGTTTTATGAAAAAAATTGTACAAGAAGACTATGATGCTTTTTACATTTGTTCAGGTCTACTTTATCAAAATATATAAATATTTAAATGCTTCACCGTGCTATTCATGAAATATTCAAAATTTGATTTTTTTTGATTTTTTGAGACATACTACTTATTTGATTTTCAAAAACTCTCTCGAACAGAAAAATGTACTGAACTTCTATGAACATGACTAAATTACATATGCTATAATGAGCATTTGGTTAAAAATTTAGAGGATTTCATCGAGCTATTGCAGAGAAAAGCACTTTAGAACATTAACTGATTATAATTTTTATTTTCATTTTTGACATATTTTTATTATTCCTAACTGACGCATAATTGCACTAACTCAGTGACGGAACTTTTCATCAGTGTGAACCTCAAGGAGAATCATAAGCGTTATTTTGTCATTTGCATCGCATTGCTGGGTATACAAATGGCATGGGCTTTGTCAGCTCTTTTGTGTTCTCTATTCACTGATCGTTTTCACATGATCATAAATTAGTTACAGTTTCCCATCATCTACAGTTGATCGAAAGACATCTCAGTGTCCGCAGCAGATAACATGACGCATAACATGTAGATTTCTATTAAATAATTTCAGTACCGGCATGATTGTTCGCATGATTCGATTCCCACAGGGTTGAGACATTAGGTGTGTAGAATTCTATATAGCAATTTTACTTCATTCTCAAGTGTAGATCCTTTGTTGTGAATTCAATTCAACCTCAATTGGTAAACATTCGTTAAATGTGTCAAATCATGTCCGTGTCACTACTCATTGAATGCGAACAATACATTTAAGGTGCATTTCCAAGCATTCACTGTTGCATCGAAATGTCTCTCACCGTCAACAGCGCAAAAGTCATGCAGAATGCAGAAAGACAGTTTGCATAGTTTGTGGACGAAAGGCAACAGAAAAAATCAGAAAAATTAGAAACAGAAAAAAATCTGCTGGCCACAATAAGGTCATTTGTACTACAGAACTTTGATCTACAAGACGAACGGCTGCCATGTGGTCTATGTCAGACGGACAAAACGATTTTGTATGAATACAAAAGAAGTATTTATCGCCGCAAAATCAACATACAAGACTTTCAAAAATACCATCGATTAATAACACGTTCAGCACCATGTGAGAATGGTTCATGTGCTATTTGTAACATTGGAAAGTATTCCTTGTCTAGCGTGTGTCCATCTGTTCGTGATAAGCCTGCCGAAATCACCGTTGGACGACCAAGAAATCCAGATCTCGACTCTTCTGTGTCTTCTGTTCCTGAGCCGCAGTTATTGTGCTCAAGATGGTTTTCTATAATTGGAAAAGGAAAGAACTATACATACAAAACTGAAACGGCGATTCAAAATACTATCAAGAACCTGGGCAGTTCACAGCAGGACCAGCTTTGTTCAACCATTATACGACAGCGACTGTCTGAGTCACCAGCTGGGGCATCAAAATCTGTTTCTCTCATGTCCTCAAGAGGTAGACCACTCCAGGTTGCAATCAACTGTGATCAAAAGCCGCACCATCAACAATTGACTGATGAAGGCTTCAGTAATCTGAAGATGGAAACGAACTTGTCTTTGAATCAAGTGAAATCTGTGGCCAAGTTTGTGAGATCCAATATTGGACGAAAATGTGTTGAGCCACAATTAAGAGACAATTTATGACATTTCCAGACGATTACATCCCTTCTTTCAGGAGCGGAGCATAACCTTGTACGAAAACTCGACGTCAGATCCATCGAAATATACTCCAGTAACTCCAGCATCCATCGTTGTGAATGATTTCCAGTGTTTTGTTGATTACATCATGAGAGAACGAAATTACAGTGCTGAAGATACCCTCATCAAAATCGGAATCGATGGCGGCCAAGGTTTTTTTAAGACATGTCTCAATCTCGTTTCAAAGGTACCTTCTACTGCCGCTCAATCCTCGAAGGCCGCTGACTCTGGCGTTAAAGGCCTATTCATTCTTTGTATTGTTCCTAACATACAAGAGTCTTTTATCAACATCGAAAGTTGCTTAGATGAAATTTCTCTACTTCCACACGGAGTTGACTTTTTCTTGGCTACGGACCTCAAAGTAGCTAATATTCTTTGCGGCATTCAATCCCACGGCGCCACACATCCGTGCTGTTACTGTGAAACAACGAATGGCGTATGGGAGTCTTCAAAGCTGAGAACACTTAGCAATATAAAGTTGAAGTATGAAAACTGAAAGAAAAGTGGGTCAAAATTATCTGACGCCAGAAATTTAAAAAAATTGCGTTAAAATTAAATCTTATTAAACGTTTCTGCAGTGAATATATTACTGATTTGATGCCTCCACCTGAGCTGCATTTACTGATGGGACCTTTTAATCACATCTTTCGCGAGATGCTGAAAATGTGGAGTATGTCCGAAGAATGGCCCAAGAGAGTTGGAGTAGTACAATGCGGGTATCATGGTGGTGAGTTTATAGGTGGGGACTGTAATAAGCTGTTGAAAAATGTTGATATTTTGGCACAATTTTGCCCTTTGTATGTTCTTCGTTATGTTGATGTGTTCCGCGCATTGAATGCTGTCGTGCAGTCCTGTTTCGGCACTGTACTTTCTGACACATATGACGATGATATTGCAAAGTTTGCTGACTCATACCGGAGTCTTGATATCAATGTAACCCCGAAAGTCCACATTTTGATTACTCATGTACCACAATTTTGCCGCAAATACGGCTCATTATCTATGTTTTCTGAACAAGCGTCAGAATCTGTTCATTCTGTTTTTAAGATGTTTTGGTCAAAACGAAAAATCAACTTCACTTCTCATCCAAGTTATTCCAAAGCTTTATTTGACACCATTGTTGAGTTCAATAGCAAACATATATGATCAGAGACTTCTTACTCATACATGTAGGCTACCAGACGTATTTGCCCTATGTTATGTTCGGCAGGTGTGACGGAATTTGTTATTAAGTAAAACGTTTTTGCAAGCTATTTTGTTTTTACTTGTGTCTTCAAAAATTTTTGAATTGATAGTTATTTATCATTATGAAGGCTAAGTGATAAATTTCTTGTTGTACTTCAAAAAACGAGTATAATATTCGGCAGCCTTACCTGAAGACTTGTATGATTTAAAAATTCGATTAGATGTGAGTAAAGTAACTGCCACAAAAATACTTTCAGCATATCGAATCCTTAACATGGAACTGAAGTGTGGCCAATACATGTGAATAATACATGAATTTGCAACTAGAAGTAAATAGAATTATTGATACATGGTACGTATGACAAGGCTATATAACGAATGACAGAACATTGAAGCAAATCGGAATGCGATAGCTCAATGTAAAAAATTAAATGATATCTTGTCATTCTCCTTGAGGTTCACACTGATGAAAAGTTCCGTCACTGAGTTAGTGCAATTATGCGTCAGTTAGGAATAATAAAAATATGTCAAAAATGAAAATAAAAATTCTGATCAGTTAATGTTCTAAAGTGCTTTTCTCTGCAATAGCTCGATGAAATCCTCTAAATTTTTAACCAAATGCTCATTATAGCATATATAATTTAGTCATGTTCATAGAAGTTCAGTACATTTTTCTGTTCGAGAGAGTTTTTGAAAATTAAATAAGTAGTATGTCTCAAAAATTCAAAAAAAATCAAATTTTGAATATTTCATGAATAGCACGGTGAAGCATTTAAATATTTATATATTTTGATAAAGTAGACCTGAACAAATGTAAAAAGCATCATAGTCTTCTTGTACAATTTGTTTTCGGGAGGTTTTACGAAAATTAAATAAGTAGTAAGACCACCGTGTATAGTACTAAAGTAAATTAGGTACTTAAAATTCGAATGCCACAGATACTTGTATAGCTTACTCATCAGGACCAACTATCATGACAGTTGCCGATCTCTCCTGTGTTTTTGGTTATTCTCATTATGTCATGCCATCTTCAGACTCTGATACATCTTCTTAAAAGAAATCCTCAGAGTCGGTGCCCGAGTTTGTGATCAACATTCTGGGTCCTTCTTTTTTCACTTTCTCCTTTGAAAGAATGTACTCGAAGGTTGAAAGATAAAAAGAGGGAAACTTAAACACTACTCGACTGATGCACAAGAACTGTTCACAAGGTGCAGATATAGAAACAGTGCACTCGGCGCCTTACTGTTCCACTCGGTACACTTTTAAGACATTTGCGTCGTTTGCGCATCAAGTATTATCAATGTATCATCAAGTAAAATGATCCAAAGATATCATGTCAAGCAGTATCACATCGACGCTGAAACTCATGATATCGAAGGCGTCGAGATGATGACAGTTTGTTCATCATGATATATGATGGAAGTCGAAAGGTCGTGTGATAAATCCAATTATACCATTATGGAAGTGTTATGACAGGCTTTTTATCAGGAAAATAATAGAACAGTTGAGCAATTCTTCTGGTTAGGAGATCACAATAAGTGGCCGTCGATGTGATGACGGATTGTTTTAGAGACGACATGGAGCGATGTGATGACAGAAAAAATTGTGGACAGATATATATGCCGACCTAAATTTGATTTCAATGAGTTTTGTTCCTCAACTCTTGATATTTCTTTGATTCAAGGATATTAGGTGTTCTTTCAGCCAAAGTTTGCTTAAAGATAAGCTACATACTTTTTTCTGTTGTACAGTAATCCAAAAAATGTCTCTTTCGTGTGGACAAGGAAAAATGGGGTGTTTTTTGATTTTCAAGTAAATTTTCATGTCAAAAATCGTGAATGAAGCTTAAAGTGATAGACAAAGCTAAAGCAGACAAAGACCAATCGAATGATAGGTTGAACATTGACAATAGACCTATATCTTGGCCATAAAATGCAGAAGACAACAATCACTATAATAAAACACTGAAACTTCTGGATTTTACCACATATCTGCTCTTTCTAAAAACATTAATATGTTGACTTTCTTTAATCATAGCTATAAATCAATGTATTCTGTATGTAATCATTTTCTTCATAATGAATGCTATTTAATTTATTCCAAATGCATTTGTGTTTAACTGCCACAGCAGTTCTGATAGATGGATCCGCATATGGGTACAGTGGGATAGATATTCCGCATGACATTAATCTACGGATGGAAATGATGCCATCCATATACAACTCATTAAATGAGTACTGAATTGAGTGCGAATTAACCCATCGACTGCCAATGTTCGTTTTTGCCAAAACCAACTAAGTGCAATTTTTATATCTCTTTTATTCAAAATATATTACTTTGGATTAATATGTATATGCTTATAGACACATATAAACAGCTCCGTTAGAAAAGTTGTTTATTCGTATGTTTATTGTTTATTCGCATATATTTAAAATACATCATTTTACTTAATCTTGAATACTCTTTTTCAATTCGCTGTTATCTTTATTTCAATTACAAAAGTGATTTGCTTTTTGTTATTTATATGCTGTTCATAGGCAAAAATAACTGTTATAACTATAGAACGATAATTTTGAATTTGAAATGTAATTTTACTGATAGCCTACTCATGTCTATTCGTTTTTACGAACATTAGCCTAATCCACAATGCTTCTCTTAAATTGATATTTGAATTTGCCTGTATGATCAAAGTATGTGTAGCATTATTTTGAGGCACACTTGAATAAAATGTTGTTTTTTGACTAATTCTTTGTGTATTTCGTCAACAGTTTTCTTTTTAAAAGTGGCTGTTGACCCTACTACTTCGTAAGTAGCAGCAGTCTGACACTGTACTCGTCTCTTAATTGCTACAATAAATTCTGCTACTTTTAAATATTTTACACTAGCATTTGCAATTATGGAAAGTGATAACTTAGAATCAGAATACTGATATCTGGTTTGCTTAATGAAAATTCTATTGGTAACTATTCCTTCTCCCTTTCAAATGCCATATTGACGACAATTGACTGTGGATGAAGCCGCTGATCTTGTTATGGAAGAAGAAGATGTACGCCAAATAATTACCCTTCCCAGGATTCCAATCTGCTGAGAGACGGGGGGATGAAGAATGTAATGACCCAAAAGACATGCCTGGTGAAGTAGAAGAAGATCGAACTGAATCGATGCGTATTTCTTATGTACTTGGATCAACATCTACGACTGGTGCTACGTCTGCAATACCAACCACAACTACACTGTAAATCGCTGGATACGAAAATTACATACAAACATATACCAAAATCACATACAATTTGAAACTAACATCAGATACCAGATTCTCGTATGTCTACTGAGATCTTGCATTTTTTTCATACCAAATCTCAATTACTTTCGTATGTGATTGGTATGTAGCGGTACGAACTATTCTATCTGTGATTGGCTGTTTTACACTGAAATACGAGTTGTTGGTATGTTTTATATACGAGACCCGATGCAAATTCATCCTTATTCGTATGCCTCTGGTATCCATTTGGTATGTGCAGCTTTAAGTAACAGCAAAAAATATATGTATTACATACTACTGTCAAATAACTTTTTTCAGTAATACCAGTCGGGAATACGTTTTGTTTGATAGAGTGAGTGATATTTATCTAGATTAGATTTATTGTGAATTTTAATCTCCAAGAGTATGTCATCGTTGCTACGTGTCTAGCAACATTAACATAACGTTTAGTTAGCTCTATTTTATTAGCTAAGTTGATAAACACTAGTTCATTCAAACGATATCGTTCGTGCAATCATGTTGACTTATATATCTCAAACATAACTATTTTTGCGTTCATGAATTATAATGCGTTTTTATTTCGGATTGATAATATGCTTTATTTCAAAATTTCATAATGCATAATTGTTGATGGTTGAATTATACTTATTGATTATTCATGAAATGCCTTAGACTTACGTGTATTAAAATCGAATTCAGTATTGGAAGTTTGACTCTTGAATGTCATTATCTCACTACTTACAGGACACTACATGTAGTAAAATTAATGTGATCTTTATTGAAAAAAGGCCTTAAACCAACAAACTTTAAACATGATTCATGCTTTCTTTTATCATTGTGCTGGTATGACTTTAGTATGTGAAGCATACCACATTTGAAATAACATACGAAAAGCATACAAATATATACCAAGAGAATATAGAAATATACCAAAAAATATTTTGGCATGCATCCTTCGTATGTGATTGGTATTGAGCGATTTACAGTGTAGCGCAACGTCTGCGATGCCTATCTACGACAGCTGCAGCATCTTCAAAAAAGAAGAAATATTGACATTTCCTCAATTAGATGGAGGAAAAATACTTTCTGTAATCCGCCTCCAGAAAATGGTTCACCCATTCATATCACAGAGAGTCATCCGCATCTAGCAGACTTTAGTCCATTTGAACTTTTTCGTTATCATTTGGATGATAAGCTGTTGGATTTGACTGTTCCACAGAGCAAGCTGCATGCGCGACAAAACTGTAATTTATATGTTATGATATACGCTGCAAAACAATTCGTGCACAGTAACACAGTGAAATTTGGGCATAAATTGTGGTCACTTGTATCAAGCAATGGTTATCCATATTGCATTGACGTATACACTGGGAAGGAAACTTTTCCATCAGAGGCAACTCCCGGGGAGCGCGTTGTGCTAAAATTACTTGGTAATATCCGGGATGTGTCCAAAAATGACGCAACATTTGATAACTTCTTTGCATCATACCATCAGCTTCTCAAGTCCCTAAAAGAACACGGAATTCGAGCAACGAGAACTATTCGTGAGAATCACACTACCAAATGTCCCTTGATGGAAAGTTCTGAAATGAAGAAAAAGGAGAGAGGCATATTTGATTATAGAGTTTCCAATGAAGATGTCCTCCTTATAAAATGGAAAGACAATAAACCGGTCACCGTGTACCCACTAACCGTGACTCCGTGAATCCATTTCACAACTGCCGACGGTTTTCACAGGTCAAGAAAAATCACGTTATTTTGAACCAATTATAACAATTATTTTCAATTGTAACAAACACATGGGAGGTGTCGACCTCGTTTACAAAGCTTTGAGAATTATCAACCAGTCATTCGTGGCAAGAAATGGTACTTTCCATTCTTTGCACATCTTTGTGATTGCTAGTTGGCGCATTCACAGAGAATTTGGTGGAGAACTTTCCTAGGTAAATTTCGTGAGACACATGTGTCGTTCTCTCTTGAAACATGAATTCACACCAATGAGACCTGGACCACAGGGTGATGTTATAGCTTATGTTCTGTTTGCAATGAGTCTGATGTTGTCTGTTGTAGGGCATGTGTGCAGTAAAGGACCTAGGGAAGGCCGTTGCACAGAATGCAGAAAGAATACGTTCTACAGTTGTTCCAAGTGCAACGTGAAGCTACATGTACATCAAAAGAGCTTTTTTATATTCCACGAAAAAAAAATAATGTCAAACGTTTTTCTTTCTATCTTGCAATACCTATAGAGCTGATTTTATACTGGTACTATTAACATTATACTCATACAATGAGCGCCTAAAATAGGTACTCGTTGAAACATTTGATTATTCTTGTGTTAGTGTTTGCATTCAAGCAATATCAGTGATTTCGTTCATAATGTGAAATTATTCTGTTTTTTTCAAAAATGTGTACATTACGTCAATATTCGTAAAAACGAACACTCTAGATTTTCAGGTTATACTCACGAAAAATTCATGTGTATAGTAGTACATGATAATCATTGCCCCCCTAGATAGCCCAAGAAATAAAATTCATTCGCCTAACGTTCGTAAAAATACCCTTGGCGCTTAATGGGTTAGGCACTGTGCTTCCGAGCCCAAAGAGTTCAAAAATCAGTACTAATATTTACTAATATTTTGGGGCTTCATTTTGGGGACCTTTGAAAGATCGCTTTCCTGTCACTACTCAAGGAAAAAGCAATACATTATTTTGTGTGTGTTTGCGGATGCAGATGCATTGGCAGCACAATTCGGCACCTTCAGAAAAAGGATAGCGCATATAGTAGGGATAGATACATTTACCCATAGACCCATTTACATCTTTCAAAGTTAAGTGAAATCATTGTCTTTGAATCTGTGTTCTTGCCATGCCAGTGGCAGCTGTTGCCTGATCACGCTTAAGAAGATTCTCTTGAGGTTCAGCAGGAAAGCAATAGCGCAGGTCATCGAGTTACCAATTTAACAAACATTACCTCTCCAAGGATGTCAGACACGGACTATCTGTAAAATACTATCATTTCCTTCTCCTTTATGCTATCATGATCAGTCAATACCGTTGTAATTTCTTCAAAACTGCATAAATGCCCATATCTCACATTTGGAAACAATTCCGACTGTATCTCCTTTGAGTTCATTTAATAAAATCGAAAGTGTATACACATCAGGGATTTAATAAATGTGGAGTTGCCACTCTGCCTAATATACTTACTCTATGGGCTAGGGAGCACTTGACAAAATGGCTACGTTCAGGTAAGAGTCGATCACGTGCCAAATATCCTCCATCCAGCTCTATCAAACGTCATGTATTTGAGGAAAACTGTCAACCTGCAGAAATGGTTTTCAGTGTGTCATTTCACGTGAGGCTGAGCAATCTGCTTCGCATGCGCATTCACGAGACATTGTGTATCAAACGCCTCTGGCCGACTTTGTGTATTCAAGAAGAAAACGCTTTGTTTCCAGCTTTATATTGGTAATTAACTTTAATGATTCTTTTAATTATTTCTTTTCTTTCTTGTTCAAACATATCAGTGATTTATCATTTCCATAGTGTACAACACTTCAAATGCAAGTGTATCTGTTTCACACCGGTGTAATGCCTAAGAAAGAACTGGTCGAAAAGCCTCGCGCTCACGTTTCATTTTATTTCTCTGAAAGGTAGTTTTCGCAAAAGTTGAAGATAATTCAGTTTTGACCGAAAAACTCTTTAGACACCGAAAGAGAGAGAGAGAGAGAGAATGGCTTTCCTGGTAGTGCCACTTGCACATTATGTTGTGAAGATGCCCCTTCATTTATCCTAAAGGATTGAATGAAAAAGCCGTGGCTGGAGGACGCGTGTTTCAACTTATAATATTCATCAAAATTACATTCAATTTAATTCTTAAACTACATGTGTGTATGTGTGAGTGTATTAGTTCAGCTACTGCGCATAAATCAGAGCGGCGAGTTGACTCGGGCTTCGATTTCATTGTACATACCTGCAACGTCCCACTGGTGCTGTCTTGCTGTGACGATTCGAGTTAACTCAGGCTCAGTGAATGTTGGTAGGTGTATGAAACAAACACATCAGCTATATGGTTGAGGCAATTATTTGATTCTGACAATGAATTCTCCCACTCTTTTGCAGATGAAAAAAAACTGCGTGCACCTCCCATGGCAGCCAATATTGCCTTAGGAAAACAAGTATATCAAAGTTCAATTGTATCTGGCGGAGTCCCTGAACGTGCTGTGGATGGTAGCACGAACGACAAGTTATGCAGTCGCACTAAGGCCGAAAACATGAATTATCTTAATATTGACTTGGGAAAAGTATTCTTCATCGCTAGGATTGATGTCTACAAAAATGTTGACTGCTGTGGACAACAACCTGAAAAAGCTTATATCTCGATAAGTACTACCACTCGTATGACGCGGATCTCGCATACTATAAGACGTCAACAGTTTGTACTTGATTCACTTTCCCACGGTACAATGATTACATTCCACTGCAAAAGTAGACCAGCACGCTTCATTTCGATATACAGAAGATTTAAGGAACTGCTCATCTGCGATGTTCAAATCTACGAAGCCGGTAAGTATTGAACAACGCTAAGCATTCACCATGCATGACAATGGAGTAGTTTTCAGTGTTCACCATGCATGACAATGTGGCAGTTTTCACTGTTCACCGTGCATGACAATGTGGCAGTTTTCAGTCTTCACCATCCATTACAATGGGGCAGTTTTCACTGTTCACCGTGCATGACAATGTGGCAGTTTTCAGTCTTCACCATCCATTACAATGGGGCAGTTTTCACTGTTCACCATGCATGATAATGGAGCAGTTTTCAGTGTTCACCGTGCATGACAACGGGGCAGTTTTCACTGTTCACCATGCATGACAATGGAGCAGTTTTCACTGTTCACCATGCATGACAATGGAGCAGTTTTCACTGTTCACCATGCATGACAATGGAGCAGTTTTCAGTGTTCAACATGGATGACAACTAGGCAGTTTTGAGTGTTCTGCATGGATGACAATGGGCAGGTTTCAGTGTTCACCATGCACGAAAACGGGCAGTGTTCAGTGTCCACCATGCAAGACAATGGCGCAAATTTCGGTGCACCTTGCATGACAATTGGGCAGTTTTCATTGTTCACCATGCATGACAGTGGGGCAGTTTTCAGTGTTCACTATGCAGGATAACGGGGCGGTTTTCATTGTTCACCATGCATGATAACGAGGCAGTCTTCATTTTATTCACCGTGCATGACGTTGGGGCAGTTTTCATTAATCACCATGCATGACAACGGGCAGTTTTCATTGTTCACCTTGGTTGACAACGGACAGTTTTCAGTGTTCACCATGGTTGGCAAGGGGGCAGTTTTCAGTGTTCACCATGCATACAATGGGGCAGTTTTCATTGTTCACCATGCATGACAATGTGGCAGTTTTCAGTGTTCACCATGCATGAGAATGGGGCAGTTTTCATTGTTCACCGTGCATGACAATGGAGCAGTTTTCATTGTTCACCATGGATGACAACGAGGCAGTTTTCATTGTTCACCATGCATGACAATTGGGCAGTTTTCAGTGTTCACCATGCATGACAACGGGGCAGTTTTCATTGTTCACCATTGCATATACTGTAAACCAATCTGTGCCCAACATATAACCGATCAAGTCCCCGAAACATGTGACGTTTGCCACTGCCGTTTTTTAGCCAAATGTGTCCAAATCGGTCACACTAAACACACTGATATGTGATTTAATGTGACTCCTATGTACCCGGAAGTTCATGACTATCGCTTCTTATAATTATTGTAATAATTAAAACCAACTACTCGTTTAAGTTTTGGAGAGTAGAAGTACTGCCTCCAAATAAATTGAGCTATTAATTACGGTTGAAATGATTTCACTTCCTTCGAATTATTTCGACTTTGTCGTGTCTTACAGTCCCCATCTTTCAGTACAAGTGCATTTATTATTCACCTCACATGTATTCTATTTTATTATCGGTCTCATAGTTATTTTACTGGCAGGCATTTATTTATTGGTTTGATTTCTTTGATTCTTTGTTCACTCTTGCATTTATTCAGATTTGACGTTAACTTTCCTCCATATTGTTATAAGTATTAAGGAAATAAGCTATTACTGCCTTCAACATTGAATCAGAAGAGTTCAGAAGAGATCAGAAGAGTTGCATAGTGACATTACTTGACATTGATCAGCGTTTTCTTGTGATTAATTCATAACGTTATTCGTTTGTAGCAAATTTGCTACAATGTCCGGTAGAGGTTCGGAAACAATAGCAAATTTTGGAGTATACTTATTCGCCGAGGTGAGGAAGTCTTCCTGATATCATAATCGATATATACTCATTGACATAATTAATGAAACAAACTATCATTGGCTTGAATTGAAGTTTGCTTCATTTTTTTCTCAGGTATGATGCAATATCTCGCTTTCTATGTATTACCATTCAACACATTAGAGAATGTAGAAAGATCTATGGTGGTCAAATTTCAAATTTTGATATCGATACAACTGTCACAATTGCTTTTACAAATTGAACATAAACGTGAACTGAAATCCAGCTTTTGTAAAATAAAATGGCACACGATCAGTTTACCAGAGGTATGGCTATTGGAATGATTCGTTGTGGTAGAAGTTGTGCGAGTGTTGCCGAAGACCTGCAACTATCGAGAGTCGTTGTTTGGAGGTGGTGGTGTCGATGGAAAGCAGAAGGAGATGTTAAACAGAAGAAGGGATCTAGTCGACCAAGAAAGTCTGCACGAAGGACAGACGCACGTCTAGTTTTAGCTGCAAAGAGGAATAGATTTGTGTCAGTCCCAAAGCTAGTCGTACACTGGAAGAGTGCCTCAAATATAGACTGTAGAGTTCGAACGGCTTACCAAAGATTGCGAGAAGCTGGAATTCAATCGCGACGACCAGCTGTCCTAATTCCATTGAGTTTTGAGCACAGCAGAAGACGAGTTGCCTGGTGTGATGCCCTTCGCTCATGGAATGACCATCACCGGCAGAAAGTCTTGTGGACCGATGAATCGAGATTCACTCTGGATTTTAATGACGGTCGTGTCAGAGTGCATCATCTTCCAGGTGAACCCTTTGCCCCATGCTGTATCAAAGAACACGACAGACATGGTGGTGGAAGTGTTATGCTGTGGGGTGGTATTTGGCATGGCGGACGAACGACAGCAGTCATCGTCAAAGGCACGTTGACTGAGAGAGGTATCTCAATGAAATTGTGCTTCCTGTTGTTGCCCCAGTGGTCAGGGTGGAGGATCTTGTCTTCCAAGACGACAACGCAAAACCACATCGCTCCTCGGCAGTCATTGCCACTGTTAGGAGATTGAACATTCAAACCCTTGACTGGCCTGCACGCTCACCTGACTTGTCACCTATTGAACAAGTCTGGGACGAGCTTGGGAGGCGAGTGAGAGACCGCTATTCACTTCCACCAGTGTCCCTGAAGATTCTCTCTGAAAGACTGACAGAGCAGTGGCTTCTCCTTGATACATCCATCATTCAGAAACTTTGTGAATCCATGCCATCTCGGATTACTGAATGTATTGGTGCTAGAGGGGGGCACACGCGCTATTAAAGTTGAATCTGCTACATGCGTTGTTTTTCTGTGCTAGCGACTTGGTGGAGATTGTGACTAAATTATCAAGGTATCATACATACATGTATGTATACCAGTCGAAAATGAAAGAAGTTAAAGAAGTAAATATTTCAAAAATTTTGTCAATGAGTATATCACGTGATATGCATCACTCAATACATCAAATCTTCCCATTGTAAGGACTGCAATCTCCGATAAAATTGGAAACATACGATTTCTTTGATCGGGTCAAAATATTAATGGTAATTCTCTATCTTGCAATGTTTAATTAAGAATTATCCGATATCTCAATTTAGGTATCCAAAGTCGTTTCCAAATCTTAGAATAGAAAGATATGAGAGCTTCCACGCTTACAGTCTTTGTTCCCACACTCTGTATTGACGTCATTCACGCTTGGGTGCATATCAGTCGTTACTTGTGGACATAGCCATTTTCTGTGAAAGTCATCTTTATGGAACGTCGTACAAGATTTAGAAAACTTAGAGTGGAGGAAGTGGTACAACTATTTCTCGAACCACAGTCTGACTCAGAAATTTCTGATGTTAGTGATTCTTCAGATATTGAGGACAGTGAGAATAACCTACGTTTGTCAACTACTTCGGAAGCTTTGGAAACCTCGAGTGGTAACATGGACGACGCAAGTGACATTGTTGAGCAAAGACCTGAAAACGTAGCTGCTAACCATCTTTTCAAATGGAGAAAGATAGTTCCTCCGGTCGTCGATATCCCCTTTTCTGACTCTCTCTCTGCTCCACCGGACAGCATAATGACTCCACTAGAATATTTCAAGCTATTTTGGGATGGCGAGGTATTGAGAATATTTACCGAAGAAACAAATTGATACAGCATAGAAGTATCCGGTAACTGTCTGAATATATCTTCACACGAATTGGAACAGTTTCTCGGAATTCAAATTCAAATGGCAATAGTAAAAATGCCAAATTATGAGATGTATTGGAGCTCATTCTGTCGGTAAGAGCCTATCGCCGCTATCATGTCATTGAAAAGGTATAAATCGATTAGATCTTTTTACACGTCATCGATAACTCTAAAAGGGAAAATGCACAATACAAAAATGATAAACTTTTTAAGGTCAGACCTTTACTCGATATCATTCGCAGGACCTTCATGAAAATTGAACCGGAACGTGACCAAGCAATCGACGAATAGATCATCCCTGCAAAAACTAAGCGAAGTGGTGGAATTCGGCAGTATAATCCCAAAAAGATATATAAATGGGGCTTCAAAAACTTGGTACGTGCTGGTAAATCTGGATTTATTTACGATTTTTTCCACTACTCCGGATTTTTTCCTTTACTACTTTCCTACTAGACAGTGCAGGTGCTGATAACTGCAATGACACAAATACTGTTCTTCGACTTGTTTCTGATTTACCGAAAAATCGTGGTTACCGTTTATTCTTCGATAATTGGTTTTGTACTTTGAGTCTGATGCCTCAACTTCAAAGTATGGGAATACTTTGTACGGCAACGATTCGATCAAATAGACTCGGCTCTTGTACACTGCCTTCGGATGCTGATTTAAAAGCACGTGGTCGGGGTGCTTTTGATTACAGAACCGACAAGAATTCTGGCATCCATGTCGTGAAATGGATGGATAACAAGTGTGTCCTTCTCACATCTACTTTTGCAGGAGTATCTTGTTCGAATACCGTTGAAAGATGGAATGGTAAAGAAAAAAACACATGTTCAAGTTCAGCAACCCGATATCGTACGTGAGTATAACTCATCTATGGGAGGTGTAGATTTGGCAGATATGTTGATATCACTCTATCGAACGACTATCATCTCGAATAAAAGATGGTACTTGAAAATTATTTTTCATTGTGTAGACATATGGAAAATCAATGCCTGGCTTTTGTATCGTCGACATTGTGACCAGCAAGGTATTGAAAACAAGCATCAACTGAGACTATTGGATTTTACTGCACAAATTTCAGCCGGTTTACGTGTGGCTGGTAAGTCAACTGAGAAAATGGTCGGTCGTCCTAGAAAAAGAAGTTTAACTCCCTTATCTGTTGGGCGGGCCTCTTCTCATCCAAAGCCGACAGATGATATCATTCGCGATGGATTTCATCATTGGCCAGTTCATGGTGGCAAACGAAATCGCTGTCGGAAATGTCTGATAGGATTTAGCGTGGTGTATTGCTCCAAATGCAACATGTGTCTTTGTCTCAACAAAATCAGAAACTGCTTCTATGACTATCATGTCTAGATTCTTGAACATTTTATGCTTTTCATAGAATTGTTGTAATTGTATCTTTGTTTTATATCTCTTGGAAATACCATTTTGCACTGTAAATCGCTGGATACGAAAATTACATACAAACACATACCAAGTTTACATACAATTTGAAACCAACATTTGATACGAGATTCTGGTATGTATAAAGAAATCTGGTATGTTTTTCATACGTATGGCCATTTACTTTCGTATGTGATTGGTATGTAAACGATACGAACTATGCTAACTGTGATTGGCTGTTTTACGTTGAAATACGAATTCTTGGTATGTTTTATATACGAGACCCGACGCAAATTGGTATGTGTTTCGTATGTCTTTCGTATGAATAGCTTTATGTCATAGGGCAAAAAATATGTTATACTACATACTACTTACAAATAACTTTTTTCCAGTAATACCAGTCGTGAATTTTTCTTTGTGACAGTGTGGTATTTAACTAGATTAGATTTGTTGTGGAATTAAAGCCGCATGTCATCTTCGCAACTTGTCTTATAGAATTCACAAGACTCATAATTAGCTCATTCCCTTGAACTAAATTGATAAACATCATTTCAATAAAACGATAATTTTTCAGCAATCATGTTGACTTATATATCTCAAACATAACTATTTTTGCTTTCATGAATTATAATGTGTCTTTATTTTGGATTGATAATATGCTTAGTTCCAAAATTACATAATGCATAATTGTTGATGGTCAAATACTTATTGATTATTTATGAAATGCGTCGGACTTACATGCATTAAAATCGAATTCAGTATTGTTAGTTTGACTATAAAATGTCATTATCTCACTACTTACAAAGCAGTAGTAGCATTAGTGTGATCTTTATTGACAAAAAGCCTTAAATCAACATACTTTGGACATGATTGATGCTTTCTTTTAACATTGTGCTGGTATGGCTTTAGTATGTAAAGCATACCACACTTGAAATAACATGCGAAAAGCATACAAATATATACCAAGATCATACAGAAATATACCAAAAAATATTTTGGCATGCATCCTTCGTATGTGATTGGTATTGAGCGATTTACAGTGTACGACTGGATTTTTGTGGTTTTATCCCTTTATGTACAAGTAGGCTAAGTATGATATAGATCCTTATGTAAAGAACTGGTGCAGATACGTACTGTATATAAATTATATACATACTATAGTATGCATGTAAATGAGAAGTCTGAAACTTTTCAGTAGCATATCAACTTTTTAGTCTGTAGCTTAGAAATCTTTGATATTGGAATTGATTCATATAGTTATTCATAAATAATTAAAAATACTTTGTCAACTCAAAACAATATTCATACGAACCAATGATAAATGCTCGAATTTACATGTGATTGGTCAATAATACCTATTACGATAATATGCTAACTTGTAGGCCTATACATATTTAACAGCTTATTATAAATGAGGTTTACTACATGTAGTTATCGATAACTTTATTGGTAGATATATTCTATATCAGAAAACGTGCTCAGCATTAATAAGGAAAGGTGTTCGATTAGTTAATCTTCGATATTTTATTACGTAGTTCATGACCCCTACCGGTAAATGTAGCAAATTTGCTACAAATTCTAAAGTCCAGGTAATTGTTCAAAATCAAAATCCAACGATCGTAATGTGATGTTTCGAGATTCTGTGGAAGGTAAAAAATAACAAATAATTTTTTTATCGAATATTTCAAAATGTGCCCGGTAGAGGGTTAAGTTTTTGAGGGGGCTCCTAGCGAGTAAGAGATTTGGCTTAGCCAAACTTCTCTCTCGTACCACAAGGTATGTCGACGACATCTGTGTGTTTAATTACAAACATTTTGATAATATCCTTCCTGAAATCTACCCGATAGATCTCTTAGCTAGCATCAGAAGCATTGATAGGAGCAAATGCGTTGATTATTTGGATGTTAAATCAGGATCGAAGATGGTGTCCAATACACCACAGAGGTTTACCATAAGGTTGAACAGTTCAGCTTCCCAGTGGTGCTGTATACTTTCCCCGAGAATAAGATGCCTTTGAACAATGGTTTAAATATCTTTGCTGCCCAAGTCATCAGGTTCGCCAGGATTTCATCTGATGCTTCCGCCTTTACCTCAAGAGCTAAGGCAATTTTCGATATCTTCAAAGGACGGGGTTATTAGTTTAATCCGTTAGTTAATTTTTGCATAAAGTTCTTCTGAAATAATAGGCTCCTCGCTTATAAGTTTGGTTGCTGTTCGCCCCGCCAGATGCCTTCCATCATTAGTATGTTGGACTAAAATCCTCTTTCAGATTTATTTGCTTCCTTTTGTCCTCAGAATTTCCAAAAAAAATATTTTCGGTTAGATTCCGCTATGTTTCCTCAGGCTTGGAGAAACCTTTCATGTTGTGCATTCGATAAGGTTGGCTTGGCCCCGCCATGTGGTATAGGTTGGAGGTAAGGGGCCGAAACCTTGCTTCATGCAGCCACATGGTTCATCCCTGATGACTCCATACATAGCAAACTTAATTTTGGTTTCTAAGGTTTCTTATTTTCAACATTTGTTATTTTTAAGTTAGCCTCTTGTCAAGTCCATGACGAACTCTCATTTTAGTTCTTCGATTGTAAAATAATCGATTATAAGTTTCAATTTATTTCCCTTCCCGTCTTCAGTTGGGTCGGCTAGCCTCTATTCGTAGGCCTATTTCAATCCCTACTCTGTATTGGAGTAGGTTGCTCTATGTATCTAGTATAAAATTTGTATTCATTTCGCTCATGACTTTTAATTACCTAATTATTTACAGGATTCTCCACTAGGGTAGTTTTTTAACTCGATTTTAAATTAACATTCAATAATTACTTCAGAGTGTCTTGATCATTGTGTGTTGCTGAGCGCTAGCCACCACCTGATGTTCAAAACAAATAGATACATGTAAGCCAATGTAACAAACAGTTTATCTAAACGCTAATGAAACAATCGATGGATGTGGCAGCATCTATTAGTGTTTTTACCGATAAATTTGTTTGCTAAAACCATCTATACATTGATTCAATTTTACATAGACTCACTTCTCAGGACATTGCTATTGAAGATTTTATTTGGGAATAGGACTTCATTTTGTAATTTCACCCAGTTTGTCATTCTCACACGGTGCCCTTGAAGACGAAAAATTATGACCTAAATTCTTCAGAAAAACTGTTGACATTTTCTGATTTGGCTATGTGTAGGAAGTTGTAAAACGTAAAATTTAAAATCATCCATCGAGCTATTTACGAGAAAATTCAAAATTTGAATTTTAGCAGTAGTATGATAAGTTAAAATATAAAAAATATAAAAAGCAAAATTCTCCACAGAAACTGTTTTGACTTTCTGATTTGTTTGTCCATGTGTATGGAGTTGCAAGCAAATAATTCCAATACAATCCATCGAGCTATTCACGAGAAAATTCAAAACTTGAATTCTATGACCAGTAAAATAGTTATGATAAATTGTGTTTTTTTGGTTTCATGAAGTAGCTGACTACATACAATGCTGCTATTAAACCAGATGATGTTTTGCATGTACGACTTACATACAATGTTTGCTTGACTAATGTGACTGCTTTGCGTATTCTTGTAGGTCCTGACATGTAGAGTGCATTATTTACCATATACATGTGACATGTATTTCCTTTTTTTATTTGAAATATGCATGCAATTAGCCACTTTTATTTAAATGAATTTGCCTTCAAGCTACGCAAGCTGCATTGTGATAGCAACTTCATCAATTTACATCCTATGTACAATGACTTATGTAGTATTTCTGTAAGACATAGATTTCTTTCCTACTTATGCCTATTTTACTGGTTTTAAGCTTTAGCTGTTCCTTCAAATTCAAAGCGTATTTTTCCTTAAAGGAAATTTGAATCTGAATCTGTCACTTGTCTTCAAAGCCCTTCACCTAAATCCTTGTATCCTTGCATCCTCCTCATGATTGAAGAGAAAACAATATTGCTAGAATAATATAATTATAATTTGCCCAAACCATTAAAAAATGATTATCCTCAACTCAAATGTTCTCAAATATATCTGCTGTTGTAGACTGATACTGCGGAAAGAAGACGATTGCCAAAACTTGGATGCGATTCATTGATTTTGTATCGATTCCAAGTCTCAGAAAAGTCATAATGAGCTGCCTCAACCGACTGCTCACTCCACGGTCCTAAACCTGTTTTTTCAATTTGCAAAAATCCGCAATATGGTTATAAATACAATGAATTTTAGGCGTTACCGGGAGTTTCAGGCGCAGAAATGCTGCATTGAATTCTCCAATTGACTTTTCATAGTCAGACAATAAATTTATCCGAAACAAGATTCAACGATTCAAATGCATGAATATAAATGTTTTGATGGGACGGGCATAATGTGCGAAGCTTCGAAATATTGTTCAGCAGTTTGCGACATCCGTTTCCGGTAAAACTTCCACCGTGATATCCTTCAGGCTCAACACAACATTGCGCCGTCCATTCCGCAACGCCAGGCCAAATTTTTCAACTCCAACATACAATACATTTACGCATCCAATTAACAAATGCAAACCTGGAGGTGGAATTACCTCCAAGAGTATCATATCTTCATGAAAGCCTCGAAGAATAGGCGGATGTCATGCATTGTCAAATTTCTTTGCTTGCGATCGATTACGGCCATCTTCAACATATCTCCAAAAGTTGCTGTTCAAAGATCCAAAAGTGCGATCTTCACCTCTTTCATGAAGCTGATTCTTGTGTGCATTGCACCATGAGCACGGGTGGCAGCTACCATGGGCCATTATTCCGAGCAAAATATTCGGCAATTTTAGATCAGTAGCGATGCAGAAGTTCGAAGGATTGCTTTCTATCAAAAGTCTCATTCAAGGATGTCCACAAGCGTAAAACATTTTCGTAGTTTTCTTGGATGTTCGAAACCAATGCAATAATGAAGAGTTTCTTTACTCCGGAGTGCTTGAACTTGTTTGCCATTCCTTCACTGTATGTCATGCGAGCTTTTGTTTCAGAATTTCTTGGATCAAAAATTGATAATGTGATTTTGAAGAAACCACCTCCTCCATCGAGCCCAATTTTGTTGATCAAATTTGATCCTTGATCAAACATTCTTACCGATTCGATGTCTTCGATCAGATTATTCAATGAATTACATATTACTGCCGGCTTTTTCTCTTTACCCGTAATGGCATCTTTTCATTTGGAAATGAAACATAGCTCAGTTATTTCAAAGAAATTGTCATACTTGCTGCCTATCAGTTTCAAGTTAGAGTCCAGATTGCTTTCGATAGATGAACGTGATGAGCAAGCGGACCGTATGTGCGTCGCTAGTTTTCTGGTCTGTCTTCCGCTCAAATTCATTGACACTTGCATATCGGAAAGGCTCTGAGAACTAACTGCGTCATTCTTGCATTGCTTTCTGTTGTCGGTGATAGGCAAAGCTTCACAGAACTTCCCGACGTATACGTTAGCAATACTGCATCGTTGTCAGAAGCTCTCCTCTTCTCTCTAATGACTTTTGAGGCAAACCTTTCAGCAGTCTTTGGTGAACTTTGGGATGTTAAAGCAAATAAATTGTCATATATATCAGCTTTGCCACATCGATGGGATGTCCCTCTTCCGATATAACCCAAGCAGAGAGGACACAGTACAATCGATGTTGGTTTGATCAGTTGATGTTGACGGCCTGCCAACACGGCTTTTCTTCAACCCGAAATTGTTTACTGAATTGATATTGCTTCTTACTACTTCGCAAACGGTGCATGAACAATAATCTGGCTCATATGTGCGAGTGGCATACGTTGTGGATAGGGAGGAATAGTCAAACACTTCTATATTAGAGCCGAAGTTTTGCTTTGCATACTGTTCCAATTTCAATCTACACGTTGAACAAGTGGCTGTAGGAAGTCGATCATCATTTAGTTCGTTGCCAGTAAAAATGTCCTCTTTAATCAAATCGTGTATCCTTGATGTAATTTGTCGTATTTCTTTAGCTTTGTTCATACACAGGATGCAAACGACTCGACGACATTCCTCGTCTGACATACGTTTTGTGCGATGGGTCATGATTGCTCAGTTCAATATGCAGATACGGTCGTCGTACAATGTCCTCCAGGAGTCAGAACAAAATGGTCAGGAAAGATAATGACAGCAACCTGGTAGAGGCACTGCGCTTCTTCAATCAATTAGTGAACAATGGATCAATGGCGTGAACTCTATGCCGCAACCATGGAAGGACCAAGTTACATGTATTTGCGCAGCTGTTGATGAATCATGCCGTGAACATTCTTTTGCCATTTTCAATACAAAGAATGATCAGAGGTAATTTGATATAAACAAACTTGAACAATTACAAGATTGTAAAGATGAAAATGTTTTGATTGAATCGAACTAAATTCTACATGATCAATTTACAAGCAATGAATTATTATGTCATTCCTGATGATGAAGCACAGAGCTAGGATGCATACATACCGGCAAATGTAGGTCAAGTAAATTGTGAACACATTTCCACTCTTGGATCGCTTTGAGACAAGCAAAATTGTATCGCACATGTGCCATTTGAATTCACAATACACTTAGCACAATTGAAACCGCACCACCTGTCAAATCCGTCAAATTGATCGCTATACACGATTGATAAAGAATGGAGGACACATTCTAACCGACATAGATATCTGTGCTACGGCCCGACGGCGGTCAGGGGTCTAATGACATGATTGACAGCTAATGTAAATGAATAGGACAAACTTTTAGTGATTAAGAAAAGAAGTTATTAAACATAACATCTATACTTGTACAAGTTAATAGCGGGTATAACCTCCGCGAGCAGTCAATAAGGCAATGATTCGTCGCGGCATTCTGAGGACGAGTCGTCTCAGAAAATTTTGAGGAATTTGTTGCCAAACTGCAACCACTGTCTCTTGTAATTCACGCAGTGTTTGCGGAGGCGGGTCCCGCTGCTGAACTTGGCGCTTCAGATAATCCCACACGTGCTCGATCGGGTTCATATCCGGCGACCTTGATGGCCAGCGAAGAGTCCGTATCCCTAAGTTTTCCTTCAGCTGCGTCACATTGTATGCACGATGCGAAGGTGCGTTATCATCTTGCAGGATCCAGTTGGCCACGTCTCCGAATGTTCGAGTCGCAAATGGCAGAAGATGCGTTTGCAGCAGTTCAGCATAACGCTCACCAGTCACGTTCGTGTTGAGCACTACCAACTCGGTCTTGTCCGTCAGGGTGATGCCTGCCCACACGTGAACGGATGGCCCCTGTTGCTGATGAGTAGGCTGGACGTGTTGCTGCAGCATCTCTTAGCGTGGCACACGCCAAACACGAATGCGGCCATCATTGCGGAACAGACCAAACCGACTTTCGTCAGTGAAGATGATACGTCTCAATTGTGGTAGTCTCCAGTGAACTCGTTGCATCGCCCACCGCTCTCTTCGTGCCTCATGCGCAGTTGGTAATCTGGGGCATTTGCGCATCTTCCTTGGGCGAAGTCCTTGCTCTCGAAGCCGATTTCTTATGGTGCCCGAGCTCAGGATGTTGCCTCTGCGACTTCTTTCGCCCCACATCAGTCGTAGCAGAGTTGCGGGGAGTGTGGGATTGCCTCGCACCATTCTGAGCAATCGCCGGTCAGCTCTGGCAGTTGTGTGACGAACTGCACCAACGCCAGCATGTGCCACGGTACCATTTGCTCTCGCTTTCTTGAGAAGTCGGGCAATCATCGTATGCGAACGACCGAAATGTCGTCCGACTGCCCGAAGGGACATTCCAGCGTCAAGCATGCCAATAGCACGCCATCTTTCGGCATCAGACATTTGACGCACCATCTTAAGATTTTTCACAAAACCGTCATTTCCCATCATAATTCGTGAATGTTATACTTCATGATCGAAGTTCAATTTGAACACATGCTTGCTAAGTAATTCGGTAATAATAATGCTTGCTTCAGTAATTCAGTGTGAACAATTACGCAATCCCACCACCAGACCGCCGTCGTTCAGATATCTATGTCAATTAGCGTGCGTCTTTCATTCCATATTCAATCGAAGCGATTTACTTCGAATTAGTTGGATTTGACAGGTGGTGCGTTTTCAATTGTGCTAAGTGTATCATTTCAGCTTCTAAAAAATTGATATCCCAATACTAGACATTACTATATACTAGCTATCGACGAGTTCATGCATAACTTAGCTTTAAACGAAATTTCGTGAATAGTTTTCCTACAATTTGCAATATTGCAATGTGTTATACTACTTGGAAATTTGAATTTTTTCGTGAATAGCTCGATGGATTGTATTGGAATTGTTTGCTTGCAACTCCATACACATGGACAAATCAGAAAGTCACAACAGTTTCTGTGGAGAATTTTGTTTTTTATATTTTTTATATTTTTTATACTTTTACTTATCATGCTACTACTAAAATTCAAACTTTAAATTTCTCGTAAATAGCTCGATGGATTGTTTTAAGATTTGCTGTTTGCAACTCCATATAAATAGACAAATCAGAAAGTCACAACAGTTTCTGATTTTTGTATTTATAATATTTCAACTTATCATACTACTAAAATTCAAATTTTGAATTTTCTTAAGAATAGCTCGATGGATGAATTTAAATTTTACGTTTTACAACTTCCTACACATCGCCAAATCAGAAAATGTCAACAGTTTTTCTGAAGAATTGTGGTCATAATTTTTCGCCTTCAAGGGCACCGTGCTCAATGTAATAAACAAACTGACCATTGACATAAAGCTCATTTGTTTCACGCTGTCTAGGTAAGATAATGCAATTTCACTTCAACAAGAATGCAGCTTCCCGGCGAGATGAAGCAGATTCAACGAAGACATGTACAATATCACATTTTTGAATCACACAATCACTATCCTGATTAAAACAGATTTTGATATGATATCATCTTCTTGCCAGTGATGTCATTGAACAAAACACACCGTAAAGTATTCGGAAAGTCAATTTGAATTATTCTCATCGAACACTCGCCGCATATGCATGATCTATGGTGATTCGTCATCGGTCACATATGTGAGCAGATGTGACCGATGTGACGAAAAAATGTCACATTTTTGAACTGCACAATCATTATCCTCATTAAAACATTTTTAATCAAACGAAATTCAATATGATATTATTTTCTTGTCAATGATATTCTTGAGCAAAACATGTCGAAAAGTACTCGAAAAATCAATTTGAATTATTCTCATCAACCACTTGCCGTATATGGATGATTTATGATGATTCATCATCGGTTACATGGAAGTGACATATGTGACCAAATGTGACTGATGTGACAAAAATGCGTCTGGTACATGATTGGTCACATATTGTGCACAGTTTGGTTTACAGTGTAGCATTCACCGTGTATGACAGCGGGGCATTTCTCAGTGTTCACCACGCATGACAACCGGCCATTGCTTTGCGTTCACAGTGCGTTAAGTGTAAATTAAGTGCAATTCCTACGCAGTTAGGTGCCGATGATATAACTTTCTTTATAAACTTTGTAAGCATGGATTACAAAACTGATTTTGAAGAGAAGTAAATTCCCCTCCGGATTCGTCTGCCAGCAATAAAATTGGATGTAAATCCTGAGAAAGCTGAAATCATGACTGCCAGCCGCTTCTCTTTTCCTCATTCCGATACACGTGCATCTTCATCGGATACGATCAGTGGCACCGCCATTGATGAGGTGTGTTCCCCAGTGTGTTCATTTTCTATGATTTAAATTGGAATTTTCAATTCGATTTTTCCTACAAAAAGATGTGTAGAAGTTTGTGATATGTTAACATTAGAAGGACCAAGCGGTAATTCTTGATCGCTGCTAAACTGAGAAGAGTTGTAGGTTCCATGAAATTCGATATTCCGACAAAGTTAGTCTTGACTTTCCTTGAATATGGAGTGGCTTCAGATCAGTCGCATCTAAATTTGATTGAACCTGTCATTTCCTTTGTTTTACATGTGTCTACCTGCAAGGACCGGACCGGTCAAAAATGACCGCTTATAAATATCGCTTTGATTTTTTCACTTTTTTTGAATACAAATTGGAGTAAGCGCGTTGTCTCAAACCAGATTTCTGCATTGTCAAAAGTGAGTTAAATGTATCGGATGAGTAATGAGTTTCACATAGACACATCAAACATGGGCTACTCATCATTTATTATCCCTCTGATTTCTATTTTGTTACAGCTATACCATGGCGATTCATTTCCAAAAATCCTTCATATTCGCAATTTCATGAAAATTCGATATGCAGAGACACGTACTGAATATTAATTCCTGCATCATTTTTTTAAAAAATTCCTTTGGTATACCAACAATCAACATTGATAGATGTCTTCAAACAAGTAACCAAGAACCATGGAGAGGAGATGATGAATAAGGTCATGGAATTCATTAGTCAATGACTGTGTAAATGTTCTGACTGTTTGATTAGAAGCTTTATGGCAAAAGATGATCGAAGTAGTGAGTGGCCAAGATGGCTCGCTGCTATTCAGATACTGACTGAGAGCAAAGAATCGATTAGAATGACGGCATGCTGACTACTCTGACAGTGACGGTAAAAGTGATCGCGAAACAACTGAACTTCTCTAACATCACGTTCAAGGACTGAATGGATATTTTTCGGTAATGATCGCATCCAGCGGCCTGCTCTGATCAAGAATTTGATCAGCACCCAAAAAGGATTCGTGAAACGATTTCATGTTACCACAATGCAAACTGGAGTTGAAGTTTTCGACGGGATGGCCAGATGCCATTCATGCAAAACTAGTAGTCGGCGTTGTTTTTTTATGGCGTTGCCTTTTCTGTGGTAGTCGATTTAGATGGAATCTTTCTAATTATCAAACTACAGTCCGTTTCATAAAAAGTGGATCATCCTAAAATTTGACTAAAGTATGACATAAGTATGATACAGAAAGCATTTTACATGTTATTTCATGTCCCTAATATATCTAAATGTCCTTATATAATCTGATAAGCTATGATACAGTAACGGTTCTTAAGAAGCTAATATTTTGTGGCCCTACCCTTATTGTCAATGACATTACCAATTCGTCTAGGCATTCATTCGATGATATCGTTGATTTTTGACTGATCTAACTTTCTCCACTCTCTTTTTAACAGTGACGTAAGTTGTGATACGCCATCTGTAGGTAGCAGTGAACGACGAACGTTACGTTTTACTCCATACATTTTCTATGGGATTCAGATCAGGAGAACAAGCTGGCCAAGATAATGTCCTAAGCCGTAATTGAGACTTGCATAAGTTGACTCTACTACTCCTGTGACACGTAGCATTATCATCCATAAATAACCAAATCGATGGATCACCAAGTTGATCTGTCATTTGGCCAATGTTCATTCGTAAAACATTCACATAGCGTTCAGAATTCATGGTTCCTTGCTGCATGTGAAGTTCAGAGCGGCCATTGGTCCAAATGCCAGCCCAAATCAGTAGAGTCGCACCACCTTGTACCCGGGGACGATGTGAATGTCTCGGAATTTCGTGATCAGATTTTATCCATAATCTCAATCGACCGACCATCACTATCCTTCAGACGGACTGATGCCTCATCAGACCAGATAACCCGATCCCATTGATTTCGCCAGTGACAATGACTTATTGCCCATCTGAGACTTCTTTTTGTATGCTGATCTGATAATTCGATCTGAGAGGGCCTCTTACAGCTCTCTTGAAATTCGACTCAATAAGTCTTCTACGTTTGGATGTTTTGCGTGGACGGCCAGAGCCCTCTTTACGACAGAGTCGAAAATCATCATTATGCCATCGATGCACATTTGTGTAAGGGACATTTAGTCGCTTGCTTGTAGCTCGCAAAGAAAATCCTAGTTTTAGCAAGGCTGACACTTTGCCTTTTGTGAATACGATCTCGTTATTGTTCATTTGTGCTTTGTATTGTTTTCAACCGGTAAGAGATAGATTTCTAGCTGAAAGCAATCAGGAGTGCTGCCAACACCACCGCAACGAAGTCAGGAAGCTATGGAACATGAAGTCCAGTTAATCACATGTAGCAGTTACATTATTGTTGATGAATAATGGTGCTATACTGGCTCTGATTGACCGATTTTCTTTATTTTTGTTTTGCTTGATAGCTTTTGGCTTGTAGAACAACATATTACATAACAAAGGAAACAAATGCAATTTTATAAGAGTGAGGTATGATTTCGTGTAACATTGCTAAATGAAGATCAAATTATCTACTACTTACTCATCTATGACAGGAAAACAACTCAATATTCATGCTTGAAATTTCCAACAATGATATTAGTAAGCACAACTGACATATCTTCCAAATTTCAGAAAAATTCGTTCAAGTTTGGCGGAGTTAGACAAAGTTGAAGTTAAGGCGATGTTTAAGGGTAATCCATTTTTTATGAAACAATCTGTATCATTATTTTTTTCTATTTCTTATAGTCACATCAATGTATGTCATATTGTGCAATATAGGTTATGGATGTGACATTATGCTTCGGACATAATGGGTAATTACTAGTGCGGTTTATTATTGACCTAAAAAATTACGAATCATTTTACCTAATTCAGTTTTGTTTAACCAAAGAAAGCATCATTTCAGACTCACAAGAAAACGTTACTTGTTTTAATTGAAGAAGCACATTCTATTATTGAGCCCACAAATACAAAGTTCTTCACGAAAAGAAGGAATGCTTCTTAAACAACGAGTTAATTGTTACTGGCGTTGTAATTCATTATTGCATAGCATTTAATGTTTTGGGGAGAAAAGTTTTTGTCAAAACGCAGGAGATTTTTCAACTGGGAAAAGCTTCGTTCGATCGCAGCTGTGGTTGATTGTGCACACAACAGAAGATTGTATTAAGTTGTTGAAATATCGTCACGTGCCAAGTTACATGTAACAATCTCCATGATATCATTCTTAGATAAACGCAAGTTTGTATATGATTTGATTTCATAGGGATCAATTCCGAAATCCAGACTGTTTACCTGACGAATGTTGTAGTTGGTTCCTTCGCATCGCTCCATTAAATGATGCAGATGTCTATACAGTACGTCGCCACATCCACGAGTTGGTCAACTATTACTGTGTTGGAAACTGCAGATTTTGCACGACTTACAAGTAATCCATCATCCTCGAAACCAAATACAATGACGCCGGAAAAGTGGTCTGCATACCAAAAAGCCGCGTTTAACCATGTTCCCCACCTGGTTACGACCGGCTTTGGTGGACTTCCAATCGATGCAAAAAGAAGACGGCGATCACCATTTTTGACAGTGGCAGCCTTGATTGAGGAAATCAAACTGTCGACAACCTCATACTTCGACTTCAAAAGCAATGCACACTTGTGCAACAGGTGCGCCATGCACGTTACATGAAATAATTGTCTAGAATTCCGACAAGAATGTTCATAAACTTCCGACCAGAAATTTCCGTTTTGTCCACCATTATAAAATTTTTTTCTCCATTCACATATCGAAACAATTTCTGTTATTTTAACTGAAAGAGTTTTGGCACATGTTGCCGACATGATGACTGAGATGGGCAATGATGAGCCATAATATCAAATAAATCTCGTATCGCTTGATGCTCCAATTTATGTAAAGGAATGTCAGCGGCTAAAAACGCTGTTGTCACATGCTTAGCCAGATCAGGTTTGAAGTTGAAGAAGGTCTGACTTCCATGCCTTGATGAGTTGGGTACTGATGATGAAGAGGTAATTCTTTGTAACTTCGTCGCATGTTTGGCAGTTTTACGATGACTGTCAATCACGAACTGTTTCGCGTATTTCACTGGACATTCACAAAGCACCCAGAAAGGTTCATTCCTTGGTGCTACTTTAAATTAGTTATGTGCGTTGAAATCCTTGCGAGAATATTTGGTGTCCCAATAAGTTAGCTTTTTGTTTTGATTGAAAAGAGTTTGGGAAACCCACATCTAAAAATAGCGCTTGGGAAGACCAGATTCCTGAAAAATTTACCGTCTTATTTAAACTTTTTGATCTTATTTGACTACATTTGACCTTATTTTTGCTCTATTGATTATATTGACTTCATTTGTTTATTTTGACCGTATTTTTACTTTATTGACTTTTTGACTTTATTGACCGCTTTAGTAATTACTAAAATAATAACTGATGTAATAATATAAGTGAATATTTATAAATGAATGGATGAAAACAGATGAATTACCCCAACTACTTGACATATACCGGTCAATTTTGACCGCTTTGTTCCTTCTAGGTAGTGAAATGTTTTGGTCCTTCTAGTGTTCAAGACTCAAAGCCAATTGTAGCTCAAACAGAGTCATTTGGAAAGCTTAAAACGGCCTTGTACTGTGTCATTTGTATTTTACTGGCCAATAATCTGTAATATATCATCAAAACGTTTGAAAAAATTTTGATTAATCTTGCAGCCAAATGGCCTAATGCCACTGATGTACCTGGACTAAAGGAAAGACTTGATAATGTCTTTGTCAAACTCATTAATAAAATTGCAAGGAATGTCGACGTGCATCCCTCGATGACTTTTTGAGATCCTTCGCTCAATGTGTAACACCAGAAAGTCTATCTAGAAATCTATTTCCGCTGCGCCGAAAATCACGGATCTGTGGCCAATCTTTTGTCAGGTATTCGAACTGCTCTTCATGAAGTCGAGTGGCTGTCAAATACCACCATTTGAATTTGAAATAAAGCATTGCTATTATGAATATCAGATTCTGGGACTGATTTCTTAGTTGTAGTTAGTACTCAGGCTCAGTACTCTTTCTAGTTAGTACTCAATTGGGAATTTATGAATAACAATGGGGTGTCAATTTAAGCGAAATTGTAATACTTGTTGAATGGGAGATTTGCAAAGACTTGGATGAAATAACAATAACAATGCTTATTGATTACAGAAAGCTGTACAGAGCAAGTTAACAAACAAGGTACATTGTATCTATGCGGTGAATGGAATTTTCTTCAACGAAGAAATTGTTCTTTCAAAATATACCTAGGAAGTAATTTCAAATTAGTGAGTGAAAATGTGTGGATGTAGAGATTAAGTGAATTGCCCAGTTAGGCGGAGCAGATTTAAGAGGATTCTAATGCAATGTGAGCTACCCATGCACGTGCAACAGGCCGACATCAGGCCAGTCCGGCGGCCGGCAACATTCCAAACTCAGGCCGGTCCGGTGGCGGACAACTTCCAGTCACAGGCCGAAAACAGTCCAACCTCAGGCAGGTCTGGCGGCCGGCAACGTCCAGGCACAGGGCGGCAACAATCCCACTTCAGGCCCTTCCAGTCCTGTAACGTCCAGGCACAGGGCGGCAACAGTCCAACCTCAGGCCCCTCCAGTCTGGTAACGTCCAGGCACAGGGCGGCAGCAATCCCATTTCAGGCCAGTTTCGCACCAGTAGCAAGTCACTAAAATGCTGATGAGGCTAATATTTGACCTAAAAGTCAAAGTAAGCCTACAAGATTCAAGATCAACTACGTCTTGGGCCTAAGGACAAATCTTTTGCGCGGGACAATATTCCCACCTAAAGGCTTGACATAAAAAGTGCGCTACTGGGATGAGATGGCAGAAATAATGTTTATGAGAGACTCCTCGTACGAATGCGTTTCACTGATAGGAAAAGAAGACAAATCTAATCCTAATTATTGATTATCCGAAAAATTGATAAGTACACGGTACTAAAATAGCCAAATTTACCATAACGATAGCTGCAAAGCAATCTTGAACACCCAATTATCAAAATTTTGCTGAAATGTTTTTGTTAATCTTAGACAAGGATTATCTACGAGAAATCCATTTCTTAGAGAAAAAGAAGTTAGAGAACGTTAATATGTATTTTCCAAACTTCGGTAGTGATAATGTTCTGAAACACCTTTCTTCGTCTAGAATGTTGGCTATTTGAACAAGGTAGTATGATGTAGGTACCCGTTTCCAACATGTACAACAAAAGAGCAGTAATTAGAGGTCAATTGCTAGATATACCGAAAATATCTAGGCTGTCTACCGACGTGTACATATGCACTGCACTGGTTCAAGATTCGGCTTTATCGTAAGTAATGGCTGTGCTTAATAATCTTCAAACACGGTACTATTCATGAGCTTATTAAGAATCAATTAATAAGTAAGTCATGGCCTATAAAGTGGGCCTAGGCCTGGTATCGGTAAAACTTCGAAAATGCAACACCATGAAGTCGCCTTTTGCTATAGCCTGCGATTTGTCCTATAGTTTGATTAGATAAGAATGGGCGGGCCCGACTATATGCACCAAAACTCCATTTCGCTTGATGGGTTGATATAGAACCTAAGCCCATGCATAGACCATCAAGCCCATGCATAGGCTATCCGGGCACCTATCACCGAGACACAGAATGGCCTAAACGCGTGCACTGTAAACTCTGGGGCACGAAATTTTGCCTGAATTTACCACGAAATTTAGGCATCAATTCTAACCAACACAAGGCACGAGTAGGCACGAAGTTCACAGTGACGAGTTCGTGCCCATTGATTTTTCCTTCGATTTTTATTGGATAAACAAATATTAGGGTTTGGTGCCTATTAGTGCCTAATAGCGCCTACCGGTTCCTCGAGGTACTAGAAAGGCACTAACTAGGCGCTAACTGGCACGAAATTTCGGCTTCGTGCCTAAGTTGGTGCCCTACAGTTTACAGTGTGGGCTAGACAGGCCTAGACAAATGATGGCATGGGACCTATGGCAGCTAGAATTTTGCTTCATGTTAGGTTTGGGTGTGGAACCCAAGCCCCTAAGGGTCCTAGGATGCAATTGTGTGGTAGTAGAAGTTTGCCTATGGTCATCAAAGTTCCTGCTTGGGGTATGACCCAACCCAAGGCCTGCAACAACTTGCATAAACAGCTAGGATTTTGCGATGTTTGAGGCCCTGCAACTTGGAAGAAGACTGAAGTTACAACTCAAGAATTGTCGTTTTACTGATGTTGGGTGACAATCTACAAATATAAAATAATAAGAAGCTCGTGCGCGAATTTACGAAGAAAGTGTCAGTAGCTCTCGGACTAAATGTGATGATTTTCCAATTCAAATAGCTAGGCGCAGTCGCTTTTTCATTTGATCAATTGCTGATCATTTGTTGAGGCCACAGTGGCAGTGGATCCCCAAAGAACTGCATCCAGCCGCCATCTACATCCAGCGTTGGTGCAGCTCAACCCACTACGCACGTGCTGTTCGATTTGCAGATTCCATGCTCCTTCGGTCGTTCTCAGACTGCCCAATATGTACCGGTACACAGTAGCCCCAAATGGACCATCTTTGTTCTCTCACCGATCTCGACAATCCCCGCCTATTTCGTGCTTTAAATTCGGAGTCAAACACGCATGTCATGTGATATAATGATGTAGAATCCTGAAACTCTTGATTTATCGCTCCGTGAAGTATGAAACCGAAAATCTCAAAACATATCACAAATTAACTGAAATTATCGTTTCAGCTCCTCCTTCGCCGCTAATTCATCCTCTTAATCAGAATGATGTGTCCCGTGGCAAACCGGCCTATGTTCTCCCTTATATTGAGTTTGGACAACCCGGCAGTATCACTGATGGCAAGTCTATAGGCAGCATGTGCGTCGTGGCTGGTGAACTTCAAACAACCAAAGGCAGAAAATTTGCTGTTACAATTGACCTTAAAATGATGTACAGCATCCAGTCTGTTACCGTTTGGACTGTGGTTCGTGGTGAGTCCGACTTTTATCGATTATTTAATGATTGTAGATAAGATTGACATGCTTAGAAATGTTGACGTAAACTGTTAAGCAAAATTATGTTAGGTGACAATCTCATCATCATCAGGGTATTTCTCTCTCCCCTAGGAGGAACCTTTCTCTCTTCAGAGTCCACAAAACTTTGTCTTTAGCCATGCGGCTCTATTTGCGTCCGGAGTTGCGCGGAGTCCATTCTGAAACCCGTGTTTTCCATCGGTTGTCATTTCGTCGTGCAACATGTCCTGCGCGACGAAAATCTCTCTTCTTCTTAATTTCCGAATTTTAACTAGATTGCCGTAGATGAAGAATGCGAGCTTTATCTGCTATAATAACTATAATAACTATAATAACTATAATAAGTCTATAATAACAAATGACTACATAGAACCGCCATGGACAATGAGAACAGTAGAACGTCATTGCGTTGTCATCACGACCGAAGCCTACCTAAACAATGGTGGGTTCCAGTGATTGACAGTGTGAAGGTACCATCAGTTCACGCTTTCTATCATCTCTCTTTATATATTAAAGCATTTTGATATAAGATTGACAGGCTTAGAAACTGTTGAGCAAAATGGTCCGTATCTGGCGAACTTGTAAAGAAGCAACTTACTTTGTTTGGTACAATTAGAAGTCAACGACGAGAAGTGCCGTATTCCATGCGTGGTTATCAATGAAGGGAGCTGCATAGTTCTATGTGTGTATACAATTGAAGACTCTGCGAAATTGGTATCATACAAGTTCAAAACTAAAAACTGTGCTGCTATTGTCAAGCCAACACCGTAACCAAAGTCTGTCGAATGATCAGAATAAAAGCCAGAGGCGATCTTGTATTATAACTCAACAAAGGATTCCGTAGACGAACGGATCTCAACATATTGGGTAAAATATCGCAGTAGACGATGGCATGCTACAGTCTTCCGTGATATTTTTGATATGGCCTGCTACAATGCCTTCGTACTCTACACTGCAGGTTTTCCTGGTTACAATGCTAGCAAGTGTCATTGACGATACTTTTCCTCACAGACCTTGGAATGGTCCTATGTAGATCTTATCGAGAACAACGGTTCCTCGACATCTTCACCAGAACCACCCGCTGCGAACGCACAGTCTGTAATTAGAGGAAGATGTTACATTTACCCACGATCATCGGACAAACTGTAACATTTGTAACAGAAGCATTTGCTCCACTCATACCGTAACTAAAGTCTCAAATTCTGATTGAAATTTCCTAAAATACGCAAAACATGATGGAATTCATTGTTTTAATTTTTGTCTTAGATAATTTGTACCAACGTAAATGCGCTTTTAGTTATCCAACAAAATGACTCTATGGGTGTTGTAAAAGACGGGTCCTACAAAAAAATGTTGATTAAAATGATTTTATCAAAATTGTATGCGTAAATTTGAAATACGACTTTATTTCGCTCGGAATATTGGAGTACACGGTGATTTGAAACCTCGCTGATATCATCACTAAAAATGCATATAATTGACAATTTGACTCCTGTATCACCCTGTATTAACACATTTTAGCAAGTGCTCTATGCCTTAAGTTGGCAATATTACTAATTAGAAGTATCAGCATCGATGTTTAGTGAAATCATTCAGAGAATGGAACTTATATACATAAGTACTGATCCAGCAAACAATGTTTTCATGCATTCACGGGTTAAACACACTACAGGCAAATCGCCTTAATTAGTGCACCTGTAATGATTAATAAATGGTGCTTTTTGTGAATGCAATCTAAGTAGAATAATTAAATATTGAATTGCATCCTCTGTTGAAAACAGGAAACAGACCGGAATAGCTGCTATTTAAACCAATATCAGGATTCATCAGGAGGGCTAGTCTACATCTCCTAACATCGATAACAGTAATGATAAAAAGAATGAAAAAGTGCAAGAATGCAGCACGAGGATATTGATCAAATCTACCACGGTTCAGGACATCTTAATCAAATTTGACAATACTTTTATATCATGTACACATGATTAACACCTACTGTACACTGTACATACAATTTGAAACTAGCATATGATACAAGATTCTCGTATGTTTACATAGATCTAGTATGTTTTTCATACGAAATCTCACTTACTTTTGTATGTGATTGGTATGTAGCGATACGAACTATTCTATCTGTAATTGGCTGTTTTGAACTAAAATACGAATTCTTGGTATGTTTTATATACGAGACCCGATGCAAATTGGTATGTGTTTCGTATGTCTTTCGTATGAATAGCTTTATGTCATATGGAAAAAAATATGTTATACTACATACGACTTACAAATAACTTTTTTCCAGTAATATCAGTCGTGAATTTTTCTTTGTGAAAGTGTGGTGTTTAGCTACATTAGATTTGTTGTGGAATTAAAGCCGCATGTCATTTTTGCTACTTGTCTTATAGCATTCACAAGACTCATAATTAGCTCATTTCCTTGAACAAAATTGATAAACATAATTTCAATAAAACGATAACATTTCAGCAACCATGTTGACTTATATATCTCAAACATAACTGTTTTTGCGTTCATGAATTATAATGTGTCTTTATTTTGGATTGATAATATGCTTAGTTCCAAAATTACATAATGCATAATTGTTGATGGTCAAATACTTATTGATTATTTGTGAAATGCGTCAGACTTACATGCATTAAAATCGAATTCAGCATTGTAAGTTTGACTCTTGAATGTCATTATCTCACTACTTACAAAACAGTAGTAATATTAGTGTGATCTTTATTGACAAAAGGCCTTAAATCAACATACTTTGGACATGATTGATGCTTTCTTTTAACATTGTGCTGGTATGGCTTTAGTATGTAAAGCATACCACACTTGAAATAACATGCGAAAAGCATACAAATATATACCAAGATCATACAGACATATACCAAAAAATATTTTGGTATGCATCCTTCGTATGTGATTGGTATTGAGCGATTTACAGTGTATATGTTAAAATCTTTTACACTTTTCAAGGGATGCAACATATTTTTAGGTCGTGAACTTTCTTTTTGCGCATCTATCATAGATTTCACATGAGATCTGAAAATAGTGGTTAAGTCGCGAGCGTCTGTTACACTCAGAATGCTTCCAGTTTATCTGGAGAGCTTCCAAAACACATAGAAAGTTAATACCTCGTGTATAAAGCGACTTCTAGCAATGTAATCCAGTAATGGAATCAATTCTACGAATTTATGTGTGTATTTCCTGAATTTTCACACTGCATTGAAATTCCGAGCGTCCGTTACGTAACAGACGCTTGTTGTCTTGAACAGTTTTAGATACTTACTTTCATCCACAGGCATTGCTCCCACAGGAGCTGACTGACTACATGTGGTTTGTCATTCTTATCTCTAACATTATATAAGGCAAAAATTGATAACGAGGTTCAAAGCGAGGTAATAAGGAGTAGGCCTATTAGTGAAAATATGGTCGAGGATAGGCTTTGGGATTCTTTGTTGTCTATTTTGATCAGTATTTTTCTCTGTATAATGAATTTTTGGATTATTTTGGTGAAATGTTTGGATGTGTGTTGGTTCAGCGTGTGCCATGTAGAATTGAATGCCTGTTTGATGTTTATTGATATAAATGCTGTTGTCGTAAGATTTTGGTCAATTAAAATCACACGGCCGTGTCATTTTTTGTGTTATTTGCATATATAAACTGTTGTATAATTAAGACTTTTGATATTTGAAAGATTTGATTGTAGTTTAATCAGAAATAATGATAGGCAATACATTTTTCAGACAAAATTTTGTACACCATTAGCGGCATGCACATATAAAACGACGCCATGTGAGCCAAACACCACAAGAAGACCTATTCTGCACAATAAGCGGCATGCAAAGTAAATGTGGCTGTCAACAACAAAAGAGAGATACGCATTACCGTATGCAAAATAAACTTCAATACACACTAAGTGGCATGTTGGGCTCGCACAAGACATGGCGAAATTAAGACTGTATAATAAGCATACCAAAGCAACACTTTTCATGCAAAATCACCACGAATTAAACGGCGACAATTCAATTATTTACTGCAGCTACTGTAATTTGGCGATGATATATACGCATACATTAAATGACACTTGTTCTTAACTGAAAGTGCAAATGCAGTAAATAAATAAATAAATAATGTTTATTTATTTCTTACATTTGCACTTTCAGTTTTGAGCAAGTGTCATTGGTATAAGTAGGTTTCAAGAATTCATTTATTCATGATTTCCCATGTATGAGGTAAATCGGAAATTCATCAAGGCTAAAATTAAACTTGTATAAAGCTACAATGTTCAGCAGACTATAGGACTTCATATATATTCTACAAGGCTATAAGGCTGATATAACACATCACATTAGTTAGATATAGGGATTTTTAAAAGCTTTGAAAAATGGTCGAATATGAATATGAAATCATTCGTATACATGCATTGTAAGCGATCTCTACATACATGTAGGCTACAATCATAGTAGTCACGGTAGTCATGAGATTTAACGAGAAAATTGCTAGATGCCCGAATAATGTGTAATGGAATACCTAATGAATACTTATATTCATTCATAATTAAATAAAGTAATTTAAGATTGAATTGCAAAGACTATTTAAGCATGTCAGCTATACAGTACATGAAGGACTGTTAGAAACAACTGTTAAAATCTTTTAAAATTTTTTGTGGATGATATGTAATTTCATAGAAGGTGCAAGGAGGGATAAACGTTGAAAACAGCAAAACAAATTTCACAGTACCACAAGAAATAGAATGACAGCACGTTTCAGTCACTGCACATGACACGGTCACTAGAACAAATGCGTCAATGAATCGAATCAAAACACGACACGATCAAAAAAATTCGAAGGATCCAGGAAACGGAAGATGCCAAAGTTAAACAATTACCCTAGTGGAGAATCCTGTAAATAATTAGGTAATTAAAAGTCACGAACGAATGAATAGAAATTAATACTGACAACATAGAGTAACCTACTCTAGTATAGAGCAGGTACTTAAATGCGTATAAAGGCTAGTCGACTCAACTGAAGACGGTAAGGGAAATAAATTAATACTTATAAACGATTTTATTTTATCAATAAGAACTGAAATAAGAGTTCGTCATGGACTTGACGAGAAGCTAACTAAAAATAACAAAAGGTGAAAATTAGAAACCGAAAAAACCAAAATTAAGTTTGCTATGTATGGGGTCATCAGGGAGGAACCATGTGGCTGCATGAAGCAAGGTTTCGGCCCCTAACCTCCAACCTATACCACATGGCGGGGCCAGGCCAACCATATCGAATGTACGATATGGAAGGTCTCTCCAAGCCTGAGGAAACATAGCAAAACCTAAACGAAAATATTTTTTTAAAAAAATATTAGGACAAAAGGACGCACTTGAAACTAGAAGAAGTTTTCTTAGCCCAACATGCCAATGATGGATGGCATCTGGCGGGTCGAAAAACAACCAAACTTAAAAAACGAGGAACCTATTCTTGGAGAAGGACTTAATGCAAGAATTAACCAGCAAATTATTCTTATAACCCCGTCCTTTAAAGATATCAAAAATTCCCTTAGCTCTTGATGTAAAGGCGGAAGGAAGCATCACATACAATCCTGGCGAACCTGATGAGTTGGGCAGCAAAGATGTTTAAGCCAGTGTTCAAAGGCATGTTACTCTCGGGGAAAGTATACAGCACCACTGGGAAGCTGAACTGATCAACCTTATGGTAAACCTCTGTGATGTATTGGCCACCATCTTCAATCTTGATTTTTACATCCAAGTAATTAACACATTTGTTGTTGTCTCCGCTTCTGCTAGCTAAGAGATCTACCGGGTAGATTTCAGGAAGGATCTTATCAAAATGTTTGAAATTAAACACACAAATGTCATCGACATACCTAGTGGTACGAGAGAGAAGTTTGGCTAAGCCAAATCTCTTACTCGCTAGGAGCCCCCTCACAAAATTAAACTCCCTGTAAGCCAAAAACAGGTCAGCTAAGAGCGAGCTGGAATTCCCACCCATAGGTATGCCTCGAATTTGCTTAGAGACAAGTCCCCCGAAAGTGACAAAAGTGTTATCCAGGATGAAACTTATTGCATTAAGGAATTTGGTTTTGCACCAGCAGTGATACCCTCTGTATTTTTTATTCGAGAAGAAGGTTCTATAATAGCCAATGCAAATAAAGCTCTTGGAACTGCTAAAAATTAACTCACATAAGTCTTTCAAGGACTCCATAACCTGGTCTAAATTAAGATTCGTATAGAGTGTGGAGAAATCATATACTTGTAAGGAGTGGCAATTCAAACCCGACATCCTGTCAAGGAATTCCCCAGAAGAGTTGATGCTCCAGAAGGCGTTCACACCCGAATTATGCTTGATGGAAAGTCAATAACTACTAAACTTGTCCCGGACCAATTGCAAACCTTTGTTCACAAGTATGGCCAAATCTTTGGAAGTGCTGTTCCTGGCACCAGCTATGAATCTACTCTTATGCGGATTTTTGTGCAATTTAGGTATCCAGAAAGGTTTAGGTAAAACCATAAACTAATCTTTAACCGTTATGCCAAAGGAATCCTTGAGGGCGGTGCAATGTTCGGCAATTATGTCATTAATGGAAGAATTTACTGGTGCGTAAGTCTGATTACCAACAGCATTGAAACTTCTAAGGTCAAAACCTAGTTCGTTCAAGAGGATAATGAGGTAACACTTCCTACACACAATGACAAAATTGTTGGCGGCCTGAATGATGAAGGAAGAAAATCAGACTCACCTCATTCTTGAAGTCATGGCAATGACACTAGTGTACGTGTAGATCCTCGAAACCGATTGCTTTTCGTATAGAACGACTTCGCCATCATTAAGTCATTGGAAATTTTATTAATAATTTATTAGTTTGTACATACAACTGTAAAAACTAATCAAATAAGCATGCCTTCCGTAAAAGCAAAGTGTCACGTAATATTTCCCCTTTGGAGAGATTCCGCTCGCTAAATTTAGGTCAAGTCATCGCAGCGAGATAAGAGAGTAAGGGGAATCACGATAGTTGCAGCAGTGAATTAACAACAATGAAATTAAATAAACGATAGATCAAATTGCCACGCAAAAGATGTGCGGCTGGTAGGATTCGAACCTACGACCAAGGTTAACTAGACCTGCGCTCTAACCAACTGAGCTACGAGCCACTTACGCGACTCTGTCAATTGGCAGGATCAAACCCTCACCACCGATGAAAGAGAGTTAACATTCAGTAGATGATAAAGAAGACACCGGAGTGTTAATATATATAGAGAGAATGATAAAATTCCATAACTGCCCAACATTCAACTCTGAAGTAGGGTCCTTGAGATTAATGAGTCCATGAAATTTAAATTTCTGGTGTGAAATGAGAACGTGAAATACAAATATGCTAGGAATAGGTCCTTATCAGTATAAATTTAAGCACTTCAAATCATCCTCAAATAATCCATCATTCATATCACCATTGATAGATGAAGATTCCGCGTGGTTAATAATCTAATATATTTTTTGGGAAATCAGTAGTTTTGATATCACTAACATGAATGTCCGTCTACAACTCTACACAAACGACAATCTGTCAATAGATCTGCTTCGACATGCAAAAATATGTAGAAAATCAAATTTGATTTTCACGACACTAAATACCAGGATCCATCAAAAATCAATTGCATTTTTATTAATTGGTCGCAATGATTTGTTTGCTGCTGTCAAACGTTGCAATTTTTATCGATTGCCTCTTGCATCAAAATTGATCTGCTGGTTGACTCAATATAATTGCAAACCAAACTGGCTTTCTGGATAACCGTTTGGTCTCCAGAAATCCTTTTGGTTTTTTGGAGAACCAGTTTGGCTTTCCAGAAAACCGGTTCGTTTTCCAGAGAACCGTTTGGTTTTCTAGAGAATTGGTTTGGTTTTCTGGAAAACCAATTAAAAAACAATTTTTTTAGAGTGTATGCAGCATTTACAAATATGTTTGAATTATTAATTGAAATAATCAATAGTGTCAATCCACAATAAATAGTGGAGATAGTGGTAGAAAAAGAGGGAAAATTATGGAAAAATAAGTAAAATAATTAATGGTGCCCTTTACTATTGTGTTTTGCTACTGTTTTTTATTAATGGTGCCTTTATGGCGCAAAACCACAAAGCGAAATTGATTAAAACGCATATGAATCATTAGCGTATTAACAATCTTCAGAAGAAATGAGCATAAGATTGTTTTACAAGCATAAATTGGGCAATGAGCAGATCGAGCGCCGCTACGCAAGCGTCCCAAACGTTGAAAATGGTGTTGTAAAATGAAACAGGAACGAATTTATTATATTATGCTTCACGAATAATATTTTCTTTAAATCTCTAAAATCTGGAAAATTCCATAGCAAGGTCAAGGGATGATGCTAGATTGAATATTTAAGCGCAATATTGAAGGATATCTAATGTGATGTTTACAGCATGGTAATGCTGTGTGCAATGGCTTCAAGAAGGTGTATGATTTTTCTAATTTGAATAGACATATCGATTCATCAACTGCAATTATTAAAAGTTTGCGCTAAAATGGAATTTAAGCGACACATCATATTTATGCATTATACTATTGCACTAGACGTCTTGATAAAATGGATAGTTACTTCCAATGTTTAGAAAAATAATATTCCTATCTATGAATTTTACCTGATGATGAAAAAGTAGATTATCACTGATGCTAATTGCTTGCGTATGAAGGAATGCAACGGTGCTAATATCCTGTGAATTTCATAGTTTTCAAATTTACTGAATTGTGGATCAGCTATTTAAAACCTTAAGCGCATTTTTAAATATCCATGCAAACGCATTTCAAACTGCTTGACATTCAGAATCGTTGATAAATTTGCATGATAATGAAATTGTGATGAAATGGTCGGCTCAAAATTGCCAAGTAATCGAACAGTATTTTTTATCTCAGTACACTGCAAGCCGTTGACTGACAATTGACAGACATTTATCCTACAAATTCTATTTTGTCGGTCATTGTTAGTTCCCGTAAGGTGACTGACGCTGAACACCTACAATATCTGACAAAAAGCGACAAAATGAATAGCAATGAATTATAGCTTAAATTTCATCAAAAATGTAGAAATTATGTCAAAATAAATCATGGTTTTGCCACACAATAATACAGATTGCCCAAAAGTCAAGCAATCACTGATCGAAAAAATCAATCAATATTCAACAGTTGTTGTTTAGTTAATTTGCATACAAAGCATCTGTTTCGATGTCGGTGGAGAACCTAAAAATTCGTCGGATATCGCAGGATATTGGATGTGACAATCGTCGGTTGATTTTGTCAGAAATTTTGTAGGATAATTGTCGGTCTACGGTTTACAGTGTAGCCTGATAAGATTCCAGATGTTTTGGCGATAAATTGACGCACATTTTGACATGAGAGGATCCCACTCTGTCGTCCCAATGCAGACCGAAGTAACTACAAAATCTCGGTTTTTGATTTTGTCATAAAACAATTTAAATGAACTCAATCTAGAAAGTAAGTAAGTAAGTAAGTAATGTGTTTATTGAAAGAAAAATAGAAATCAAAATATACAAGAGTTAAATCTACTTAATATTTAAATATTTAACCAGGATTCTATTGATTTATGCACTTTCCTGTATCGTACTTTCCTTTCAAAATCGATTGGATCGAAGGCAAATTGAAGTATCTACGATATTTGTAGATACCTCGCTTTGGCTTGGTCTTATCAGCTATAGGCCGTAGTTTCTTTTCTTGGGTGGGTACTTGGATTGCAGAAACTGCCACTACTACTAGTATCAACTTGCCCAGAACTACCCCTGGCAAGTGCTAGCTTTATTAATGCGGCCCCTGGTATCGGCTTTAGCATAAGTGAGTCAACTTGAAATTGACTTGGAGTAGCGAAGAGCAAGTAGGAGAACACATTTCCCGTTAGGAAGTTGGGAAAGGTAGCATTTATAACGATGTGCTTCTGTTTGCGTCACATGAAGATTTTTTCCCTTATAATAAGCAGAAAAAGGAAAATACAAATACTTTCACAAGAATTGGATCGCTTTCACTTTTTCTAGTTTGTCAAATGCCTTTAACATTTTCCTAACTGTAGATATTGGAAGAAAATCTGTATTGCAGGTGTGGACACTCGACATAGAACTCTTTGGATTGGTAATGAATCATTCATCTCAGGACTTCAATCCGACCTCAATGACAAGTTCATGAGTTTTGCATATGTATCGAGCGATATTGACAAGCCAAAGTTTGCTCTATACCCTCAACATCAAGCGGCACATGTAAGTATTACATTGATGTTCAAAAAGTCAAGGTTTAGAATAAGAAGTGAGTGAAGTTTTATACAATTCAAGAGTTATCTTCATTGTTCTATTATATACTGCCGAATCACCGGATGTCAGTCTTGACTGGCTCGTTTCACACTGACTGTCAAATCACTGGATGTCAGTCTTCAATGGATCGTTTCACACTGACTGTCGAATCACTGGATGTCAGTCTTGATGGGCTCGTTTCACACTGACTGTCGAATCACTGGATGTCAGTCTTGATGGGCTCGTTTCACACTGACTGTCGAATCACTGGATGTTAGTCTTGACTGGCTCGTTTCACACTGACTGGCGAATCAGTGAATGTCAGTCTTGACCGGCTCGTTTCACACTGACTGTCGAATCACCGGATGTCACTGTTGATGGGCTCGTTTCACATTGACTGTCGAATCACTGGATGTAAGTCTTGATCGGCTCGTTTCACACTGACTGTCGAATCACTGGATGCCAGTCTTCATGGGCTCATTTCACACTGACTGTCGAATCACTGGATGTCAGTCTTGATAGGCTCGTTTAACACTGACCTGTCGAATCACTGGATGTCAGTCTTGATGGGATCGTTTAACACTGACTGTCGAATCACCGGATGTCAGTCTTGATGGGATCGTTTCACACTGACTGTCGAATCACTGGATGTCAGTCTTAAATGGCTCGTTTCACACCGACTGTCGAATCGCCGGATGTCAGTCTTGACTGGCTTGTTTCACACTGACTGTCGAATCACTGGATGTCAGTCTTGATGGCCTGGTTTAACACTGACCTGTCGAAAAGTTGGATATCAGTCTTGGTGGGTTCGTTTCACACTGACCTGTCGAATAGTTGGATATCAGTCTTGATGGGTTCGTTTCATACTGACTGTCGAATCACTGGATGTCAGTGTTGATGGGCTCGTTTCACATTGACTGTCGAATCACTGGATGTCAGTCTTGATCGGCTCGTTTCATATTGACTATCAAATAGTTGGATATCAGTCTTGATGGGTTCGTTTCACACTGACCTGTCGAATAGTTGGATATCAGTCTTCATGTGTTCGTTTCCTACTGACTGTCGAATCGCCGGATGTCAGTCTTGATGGGCTCGTTTCACACTGACTGTCGAATCATCGGATGTCAGTCTTGATGGGCTCGTTTCACACTGACCTGTCGAATCGCTGGATGTCAGTCTTGATGGGCTCGTTTCACACTGACCTGTTGAATAGTTGGATATCAGTCTTGATGGGCTCGTTTCACACTGACTGTCGAATCATCGGATGTCAGTCTTGATGGGCTCGTTTCACACTGAACTGTCGAATAACTGGATGTTAGTCTTGACTTGCTCTTTTCACACTGACTGGCGAATCAGTGAATGTCAGTCTTGACTGGCTCGTTTCATACTGACTATCAAATAGTTGGATATCAGTCTTGATGGGTTCGTTTCACACTGACCTGTCGAATAGTTGGATATCAGTCTTGATGAGCTCGTTTCACACTGACTGCCGAATAGTTGGATATCAGTCTTGATGGGCTCGTTTCATACTGACTATCAAATAGTTGGATGTCAGTCTTGACTGGCTCGTTTCACACAGACTGTCGAATCACTGGATGTCACTCTTGATGGGCTCGTTTCGCATTGACTGTCGAATCACTGGATGTCAGTCTTGATCGGCTCGTTTCATACTGACTATCAAATAGTTGGATATCAGTCTTGATGGGTTCGTTTCACACTGACCTGTCGAATAGTTGGATATCAGTCTTGATGAGCTCGTTTCACACTGACTGCCGAATAGTTGGATATCAGTGTTGATGGGCTCGTTTCATACTGACTATCAAATAGTTGGATGTCAGTCTTGACTGGCTCGTTTCACACAGACTGTCGAATCACTGGATGTCACTCTTGATGGGCTCGTTTCGCATTGACTGTCGAATCACTGGATGTCAGTCTTGATCGGCTCGTTTCATACTGACTATCAAATAGTTGGATATCAGTCTTGATGAGCTCGTTTCATGCTGACTGTCGAATCGCCGGATGTCAGTCTTGACTGGCTCGTTTCACACTGACTGTCGAATCACCGGATGTCAATCTTGACTGGCTCGTTCAACACTGACTGTCGAATCACTGGATGTCAGTCTTGACTTGCTCGTTTCATACTGACCTGTCGAATCACCGAATGTCAGTCTTGATGGCCTCGTTTCACACTGACCTGTCGAATAGTTGGATGTCAGTCTTGACGGGCTCGTTTCATACTGACCTGTCGAATAGTTGGATATCTGTCTTGATGGGCTCATTTCACAATGACTGTCGAATCACTGGATGTCAGTCTTGACTGGCTCGTTTCCAATGACTATCGAATCACTGCATGTCAGTCTTGATGGGCTCGTTTCACACTGACTGTCGAATCACCGGATATCAGTCTTGATGGGCTCGTTTCATACTGACTGTCGAATCACCGGTTGTTAGTCTTGATCGGCTCGTTTCACACCGACTGTCGAATCGCCGGATGTCAGTCTTGACTGGCTTGTTTTACACTGACTGTCGAATCGCTGGATGTCAGTAATGACTTGGTCGTTTCACACTGACCTGTCGAATTACCGGATGTCAGTCTTGATGGGCTCGTTTCATACTGACTGTCGAATCACCGGATGTCAGTCTTGACTGGCTTGTTTTACACTGACTGTCGAATCGCTGGATGTCAGTATTGACAGGCTCGTTTCGCACTGACCTGTCGAATAGTTGTATATCAGTCTTGATGAGCTCGTTTCATTCTGACTGTCGAATCGCCGGATGTCAGTCTTGACTGACTCGTTTCACACTGACTGTCAAATCACCGGATGTCAATCTTGACTGGCTCGTTTCACACTGACTGTCGAATCGCTGGATGTCAGTATTGACGGGCTCGTTTCACACTGACCTGTCGAATAGTTGGATATCAGTCTTGATGAGCTCGTTTCATTCTGACTGTCGAATCGCCGGATGTCAGTCTTGACTGGCTCGTTTCAAACTGACTATCAAATAGTTGGGTATCAGTCTTGATGGGTTCGTTTCACACTGACCTGTCGAATAGTTGGATATCAGTCTTAATGGGCTCGTTTCATACTGACTGTCGAATCGCTGGATGTCAGTCTTGACTGGCTCGTTTCACACTGACTGTCGAATCACCGGATGTCAGTCTTGATGGCCTCGTTTCACACTGACCTGTCGAATAGTTGGATATCAGTCTTGATGGGCTCGTTTCACACTGACCTGTCGAATTGCTGGATATCAGTCTTGATGCGCTCGTTTCACACTGACTGTCGAATCACCGGATGTTAGTCTTGACTGGCTCGTTTCATACTGACTGTCGAATCACTGGATGTCAGTCTTTATCGGCTCGTTTCACACTGACCTGTCGAATCACTGGTTGTCAGTCTTGATCGGCTCGTTTCACACTGACTGTCGAATCACCGGATGTCAGTCTTGATGGGTTCGTTTCACACTGACTGTCGAAATACTAGATGTCAGTTTGATGGCGTCGTTTCCAATGACTGTCGAAGTACCGGATGTCAGTCTTGATGGGCTCGTTTCACACTGACCTGTCGAATCACCGGATGTCAGTCTTGATGGGCTCGTTTAACACTGACCAGTCGAATAGTTGGATGTCAGTCTTCACTGGCTCGTTTCATACTGACTCTGGAATTGCTGGATGTCTGTCTTGATGGGCTCGTTTGACACTGACTGTCAAATCACCGGATGTCAGTCTTGAATGGATCGTTTCACACTGACTGTCGAATCACTGGATGTCAGTCTTGATGGGCTCGTTTCACACTGACTGTCGAATCACTGGATGTTAGTCTTGACTGGCTCGTTTCACACTGACTGGCGAATCAGTGAATGTCAGTCTTGACTGGCTCGTTTTATACTGACTGTCGAATCGCTGGATGTCAGTATTGACTGGCTCGTTTCACACTGACCTGTCGAATAGTTGGGTATCAGTCTTGATGGTTTCGTTTTATACTGACCGTCGAATCACCGGATGTTAGTCTTGATTGGCTCGTTTCACATTGACTGTCGAATTACTGGATGTCAGTCTTGATGGCCTCGTTTTACACTGACCTGTCGAATAGTTTGATATCAGTCTTGATGGGCTCGTTTCACACTGACCTGTCGAATAGTTGGATATCAGTCTTGATGTGTTCGTTTCATACTGACTGTCGAATCAGTGAATGTCAGTCTTGACTGGCTCGTTTCACACTAACTGTCGAATAACTGAATGTTAGTCTTGACTGGCTCGTTTCACACTGACTGTCGAATCACCGGATGTCACTGTTGATGTGCTTGTTTCACATTGACTATCGAATCACTGGATGTCAGTCTTGATCGGCTCGTTTCACACTAACTGTCGAATAGTTGGATATCAGTCTTCATGGGTTCGTTTCATACTAACTGTCGAAGCGCTGGATGTCAGTATTGACAGGCTTGTTTCACACTGACTGTCAAATTACCGTATGTCAGTCTTGAAGGGCTCGTTTCACACTGACCTGTCGAATAGTTGGATGTCAGTCTTGATGGGCTCGTTTCACACTGACTGTCGAATCATCGGATGTCAGTCTTGATGGCCTCGTTTCACACTGACCTGTCGAATAACTGAATGTTAGTCTTGACTGGCTCGTTTCACACTGACTGTCGAATCACTGGATGTCACTGTTGATGGGCTCGTTTCACATTGACTATCGAATCACTGGATGTCAGTCTTGATCGGCTCGTTTCACATTGACCATCGAACCGCTGGATGTCAGTATTGACAGGCTTGCTTCACACTGACTGTCAAATTACCGATGTCAGTCTTGATCGGCTCGTTTCATACTGACCTATCGAATAGTTGAATATCAGTCTTGATGGGTTCTTTTCATACTAACTGTCGAATCGCTGGATGTCAGTATTGAGAGCCTTGTTTCACACTGACTGTCAAATTACCGGATGTCAGTCTTGATGGGCTCGTTTCATACTGACTTTGGAATCGCTGGATGTCTGTCTTGATGGGGTCGTTTCAAACTGACTGTCGAATAGTTGGATATCAGTCTTAATGGGCTCGTTTCATACTGACTGTCGAATCGCTGGATATCAGTCTTGATGGGCTCGTTTCATACTGACCTGTCGAATAGTTGGATGTCAGTCTTGACGGGCTCGTTTCATACTGACCTGTCGAATAGTTGGATATCTGTCTTGATGGGCTCATTTCACAATGACTGTCGAATCACTGGATGTCAGTCTTGACTGGCTCGTTTCCAATGACTATCGAATCACTGCATGTCAGTCTTGATGGGCTCGTTTCACACTGACTGTCGAATCACCGGATATCAGTCTTGATGGGCTCGTTTCATACTGACTGTCGAATCACCGGTTGTTAGTCTTGATCGGCTCGTTTCACACCGACTGTCGAATCGCCGGATGTCAGTCTTGACTGGCTTGTTTTACACTGACTGTCGAATCGCTGGATGTCAGTAATGACTTGGTCGTTTCACACTGACCTGTCGAATTACCGGATGTCAGTCTTGATGGGCTCGTTTCATACTGACTGTCGAATCACCGGATGTCAGTCTTGACTGGCTTGTTTTACACTGACTGTCGAATCGCTGGATGTCAGTATTGACAGGCTCGTTTCGCACTGACCTGTCGAATAGTTGTATATCAGTCTTGATGAGCTCGTTTCATTCTGACTGTCGAATCGCCGGATGTCAGTCTTGACTGACTCGTTTCACACTGACTGTCAAATCACCGGATGTCAATCTTGACTGGCTCGTTTCACACTGACTGTCGAATCGCTGGATGTCAGTATTGACGGGCTCGTTTCACACTGACCTGTCGAATAGTTGGATATCAGTCTTGATGAGCTCGTTTCATTCTGACTGTCGAATCGCCGGATGTCAGTCTTGACTGGCTCGTTTCAAACTGACTATCAAATAGTTGGGTATCAGTCTTGATGGGTTCGTTTCACACTGACCTGTCGAATAGTTGGATATCAGTCTTAATGGGCTCGTTTCATACTGACTGTCGAATCGCTGGATGTCAGTCTTGACTGGCTCGTTTCACACTGACTGTCGAATCACCGGATGTCAGTCTTGATGGCCTCGTTTCACACTGACCTGTCGAATAGTTGGATATCAGTCTTGATGGGCTCGTTTCACACTGACCTGTCGAATAGTTGGATATCAGTCTTGATGCGCTCGTTTCACACTGACTGTCGAATCACCGGATGTTAGTCTTGACTGGCTCGTTTCATACTGACTGTCGAATCACTGGATGTCAGTCTTTATCGGCTCGTTTCACACTGACCTGTCGAATCACTGGTTGTCAGTCTTGATCGGCTCGTTTCACACTGACTGTCGAATCACCGGATGTCAGTCTTGATGGGTTCGTTTCACACTGACTGTCGAAATACTAGATGTCAGTTTGATGGCGTCGTTTCCAATGACTGTCGAAGTACCGGATGTCAGTCTTGATGGGCTCGTTTCACACTGACCTGTCGAATCACCGGATGTCAGTCTTGATGGGCTCGTTTAACACTGACCAGTCGAATAGTTGGATGTCAGTCTTCACTGGCTCGTTTCATACTGACTCTGGAATTGCTGGATGTCTGTCTTGATGGGCTCGTTTGACACTGACTGTCAAATCACCGGATGTCAGTCTTGAATGGATCGTTTCACACTGACTGTCGAATCACTGGATGTCAGTCTTGATGGGCTCGTTTCACACTGACTGTCGAATCACTGGATGTTAGTCTTGACTGGCTCGTTTCACACTGACTGGCGAATCAGTGAATGTCAGTCTTGACTGGCTCGTTTTATACTGACTGTCGAATCGCTGGATGTCAGTATTGACTGGCTCGTTTCACACTGACCTGTCGAATAGTTGGGTATCAGTCTTGATGGTTTCGTTTTATACTGACCGTCGAATCACCGGATGTTAGTCTTGATTGGCTCGTTTCACATTGACTGTCGAATTACTGGATGTCAGTCTTGATGGCCTCGTTTTACACTGACCTGTCGAATAGTTTGATATCAGTCTTGATGGGCTCGTTTCACACTGACCTGTCGAATAGTTGGATATCAGTCTTGATGTGTTCGTTTCATACTGACTGTCGAATCAGTGAATGTCAGTCTTGACTGGCTCGTTTCACACTAACTGTCGAATAACTGAATGTTAGTCTTGACTGGCTCGTTTCACACTGACTGTCGAATCACCGGATGTCACTGTTGATGTGCTTGTTTCACATTGACTATCGAATCACTGGATGTCAGTCTTGATCGGCTCGTTTCACACTGACCTGTCGAATAGTTGGATATCAGTCTTCATGGGTTCGTTTCATACTAACTGTCGAAGCGCTGGATGTCAGTATTGACAGGCTTGTTTCACACTGACTGTCAAATTACCGTATGTCAGTCTTGAAGGGCTCGTTTCACACTGACCTGTCGAATAGTTGGATGTCAGTCTTGATGGGCTCGTTTCACACTGACTGTCGAATCATCGGATGTCAGTCTTGATGGCCTCGTTTCACACTGACCTGTCGAATAACTGAATGTTAGTCTTGACTGGCTCGTTTCACACTGACTGTCGAATCACTGGATGTCACTGTTGATGGGCTCGTTTCACATTGACTATCGAATCACTGGATGTCAGTCTTGATCGGCTCGTTTCACATTGACCATCGAACCGCTGGATGTCAGTATTGACAGGCTTGCTTCACACTGACTGTCAAATTACCGGATGTCAGTCTTGATCGGCTCGTTTCATACTGACCTATCGAATAGTTGAATATCAGTCTTGATGGGTTCTTTTCATACTAACTGTCGAATCGCTGGATGTCAGTATTGAGAGCCTTGTTTCACACTGACTGTCAAATTACCGGATGTCAGTCTTGATGGGCTCGTTTCATACTGACTTTGGAATCGCTGGATGTCTGTCTTCATGGGGTCGTTTCAAACTGACTGTCGAATAGTTGGATATCAGTCTTAATGGGCTCGTTTCATACTGACTGTCGAATCGCTGGATATCAGTCTTGATGGGCTCGTTTCATACTGACTGTCGAATCACCGGTTGTTAGTCTTGATCGGCTCGTTTCACACCGACTGTCGAATCGCCGGATGTCAGTCTTGACTGGCTTGTTTTACACTGACTGTCGAATCGCTGGATGTCAGTAATGACTTGGTCGTTTCACACTGACCTGTCGAATTACCGGATGTCAGTCTTGATGGGCTCGTTTCATACTGACTGTCGAATCACCGGATGTCAGTCTTGACTGGCTTGTTTTACACTGACTGTCGAATCGCTGGATGTCAGTATTGACAGGCTCGTTTCGCACTGACCTGTCGAATAGTTGTATATCAGTCTTGATGAGCTCGTTTCATTCTGACTGTCGAATCGCCGGATGTCAGTCTTGACTGACTCGTTTCACACTGACTGTCAAATCACCGGATGTCAATCTTGACTGGCTCGTTTCACACTGACTGTCGAATCGCTGGATGTCAGTATTGACGGGCTCGTTTCACACTGACCTGTCGAATAGTTGGATATCAGTCTTGATGAGCTCGTTTCATTCTGACTGTCGAATCGCCGGATGTCAGTCTTGACTGGCTCGTTTCAAATTGACTATCAAATAGTTGGGTATCAGTCTTGATGGGTTCGTTTCACACTGACCTGTCGAATAGTTGGATATCAGTCTTAATGGGCTCGTTTCATACTGACTGTCGAATCGCTGGATGTCAGTCTTGACTGGCTCGTTTCACACTGACTGTCGAATCACCGGATGTCAGTCTTGATGGCCTCGTTTCACACTGACCTGTCGAATAGTTGGATATCAGTCTTGATGGGCTCGTTTCACACTGACCTGTCGAATAGTTGGATATCAGTCTTGATGCGCTCGTTTCACACTGACTGTCGAATCACCGGATGTTAGTCTTGACTGGCTCGTTTCATACTGACTGTCGAATCACTGGATGTCAGTCTTTATCGGCTCGTTTCACACTGACCTGTCGAATCACTGGTTGTCAGTCTTGATCGGCTCGTTTCACACTGACTGTCGAATCACCGGATGTCAGTCTTGATGGGTTCGTTTCACACTGACTGTCGAAATACTAGATGTCAGTTTGATGGCGTCGTTTCCAATGACTGTCGAAGTACCGGATGTCAGTCTTGATGGGCTCGTTTCACACTGACCTGTCGAATCACCGGATGTCAGTCTTGATGGGCTCGTTTAACACTGACCAGTCGAATAGTTGGATGTCAGTCTTCACTGGCTCGTTTCATACTGACTCTGGAATTGCTGGATGTCTGTCTTGATGGGCTCGTTTGACACTGACTGTCAAATCACCGGATGTCAGTCTTGAATGGATCGTTTCACACTGACTGTCGAATCACTGGATGTCAGTCTTGATGGGCTCGTTTCACACTGACTGTCGAATCACTGGATGTTAGTCTTGACTGGCTCGTTTCACACTGACTGGCGAATCAGTGAATGTCAGTCTTGACTGGCTCGTTTTATACTGACTGTCGAATCGCTGGATGTCAGTATTGACTGGCTCGTTTCACACTGACCTGTCGAATAGTTGGGTATCAGTCTTGATGGTTTCGTTTTATACTGACCGTCGAATCACCGGATGTTAGTCTTGATTGGCTCGTTTCACATTGACTGTCGAATTACTGGATGTCAGTCTTGATGGCCTCGTTTTACACTGACCTGTCGAATAGTTTGATATCAGTCTTGATGGGCTCGTTTCACACTGACCTGTCGAATAGTTGGATATCAGTCTTGATGCGCTCGTTTCATACTGACTGTCGAATCAGTGAATGTCAGTCTTGACTGGCTCGTTTCACACTAACTGTCGAATAACTGAATGTTAGTCTTGACTGGCTCGTTTCACACTGACTGTCGAATCACCGGATGTCACTGTTGATGTGCTTGTTTCACATTGACTATCGAATCACTGGATGTCAGTCTTGATCGGCTCGTTTCACACTGACCTGTCGAATAGTTGGATATCAGTCTTCATGGGTTCGTTTCATACTAACTGTCGAAGCGCTGGATGTCAGTATTGACAGGCTTGTTTCACACTGACTGTCAAATTACCGTATGTCAGTCTTGAAGGGCTCGTTTCACACTGACCTGTCGAATAGTTGGATGTCAGTCTTGATTGGCTCGTTTCACACTGACTGTCGAATCATCGGATGTCAGTCTTGATGGCCTCGTTTCACACTGACCTGTCGAATAACTGAATGTTAGTCTTGACTGGCTCGTTTCACACTGACTGTCGAATCACTGGATGTCACTGTTGATGGGCTCGTTTCACATTGACTATCGAATCACTGGATGTCAGTCTTGATCGGCTCGTTTCACATTGACCATCGAACCGCTGGATGTCAGTATTGACAGGCTTGCTTCACACTGACTGTCAAATTACCGGATGTCAGTCTTGATCGGCTCGTTTCATACTGACCTATCGAATAGTTGAATATCAGTCTTGATGGGTTCTTTTCATACTAACTGTCGAATCGCTGGATGTCAGTATTGAGAGCCTTGTTTCACACTGACTGTCAAATTACCGGATGTCAGTCTTGATGGGCTCGTTTCATACTGACTTTGGAATCGCTGGATGTCTGTCTTGATGGGGTCGTTTCAAACTGACTGTCGAATAGTTGGATATCAGTCTTAATGGGCTCGTTTCATACTGACTGTCGAATCGCTGGATGTCAGTCTTGACTGGCTCGTTTCACACTGACTGTCGAATCACTGGATGTCAGTCTTGACTTGCTCGTTTCATACTGACCTGTCGAATCGCCGAATGTCAGTCTTGATGGCCTCGTTTCACACTGACTGCCGAATAGTTGGATATCAGTCTTGATGGGCTCGTTTCATACTGACTATCAAATAGTTGGATGTCAGTCTTGACTGGCTCGTTTCACACTGATTGTCGAATCACCGGATGTCAGTCTTGATGGGCTCGTTTCATACTGACTGTCAAATCGCCGGATGTCAGTCTTGACTGGCTCGTTTCACACTGACCTGTCGAATAGTTGGATATCAGTCTTGATGGGCTCGTTTCACACTGACCTGTCGAATAGTTGGATATCAGTCTTGATGTGTTCGTTTCATACTGACTGTCGAATCAGTGAATGTCAGTCTTGACTGGCTCGTTTCACACTAACTGTCGAATAACTGAATGTTAGTCTTGACTGGCTCGTTTCACACTGACTGTCGAATCACCGGATGTCACTGTTGATGTGCTTGTTTCACATTGACTATCGAATCACTGGATGTCAGTCTTGAACGGCTCGTTTCACACTGACCTGTCGAATAGTTGGATATCAGTCTTGATGGGTTCGTTTCATACTAACTGTCGAAGCGCTGGATGTCAGTATTGACAGGCTTGTTTCACACTGACTGTCAAATTACCGTATGTCAGTCTTGAAGGGCTCGTTTCACACTGACCTGTCGAATAGTTGGATGTCAGTCTTGATGGGCTCGTTTCACACTGACTGTCGAATCATCGGATGTCAGACTTGATGGCCTCGTTTCACACTGACCTGTCGAATAACTGAATGTTAGTCTTGACTGGCTCGTTTCACACTGACTGTCGAATCACTGGATGTCACTGTTGATGGGCTCGTTTCACATTGACTATCGAATCACTGGATGTCAGTCTTGATCGGCTCGTTTCACATTGACCATCGAACCGCTGGATGTCAGTATTGACAGGCTTGCTTCACACTGACTGTCAAATAACCGGATGTCAGTCTTGATCGGCTCGTTTCATACTGACCTATCGAATAGTTGAATATCAGTCTTGATGGGTTCTTTTCATACTAACTGTCGAATCGCTGGATGTCAGTATTGAGAGCCTTGTTTCACACTGACTGTCAAATTACCGGATGTCAGTCTTGATGGGCTCGTTTCATACTGACTTTGGAATCGCTGGATGTCTGTCTTGATGGGGTCGTTTCAAACTGACTGTCGAATAGTTGGATATCAGTCTTAATGGGCTCGTTTCATACTGACTGTCGAATCGCTGGATGTCAGTCTTGACTGGCTCGTTTCACACTGACTGTCGAATCACTGGATGTCAGTCTTGACTTGCTCGTTTCATACTGACCTGTCGAATCGCCGAATGTCAGTCTTGATGGGCTCGTTTCACACTGACTGCCGAATAGTTGGATATCAGTCTTGATGGGCTCGTTTCATACTGACTATCAAATAGTTGGATGTCAGTCTTGACTGGCTCGTTTCACACTGATTGTCGAATCACCGGATGTCAGTCTTGATGGGCTCGTTTCATACTGACTGTCAAATCGCCGGTTGTCAGTCTTGACTGGCTCGTTTCACACTGACCTGTCGAATAGTTGGATATCAGTCTTGATGGGTTCGTTTCACACTGACTGTCGAATCACCGGATGTCAGTCTTGTTGGGCTCGTTTCACACTGACTGTCGAATCACTGGATGTTAGTCTTGACTGGCTCGTTTCACACTGACTGGCGAATCAGTGAATGTCAGTCTTGACTGGCTCGTTTCACACTGACTGTCGAATCACCGGATGTCAGTCTTGATGGGCTCGTTTCACATTGACTGTCGAATCACTGGATGTAAGTCTTGATCGGCTCGTTTCACACTGACCTGTCGAATAGTTGGATATCAGTCTTGATGCGCTCGTTTCACACTGACTGTCGAATCACCGGATGTTAGTCTTGACTGGCTCGTTTCATACTGACTGTCGAATCACTGGATGTCAGTCTTTATCGGCTCGTTTCACACTGACCTGTCGAATCACTGGTTGTCAGTCTTGATCGGCTCGTTTCACACTGACTGTCGAATCACCGGATGTCAGTCCTGATGGGTTCGTTTCACACTGACTGTCGAATCACCGGATGTCAGTCTTCATGGCCTCGTTTCACACTGACCTGTCGAATAGTTGGATATCAGTCTTGATGGGCTCGTTTCACACTGACCTGTCGAATAGTTGGATATCAGTCTTGATGCGCTCGTTTCACACTGACTGTCGAGTCACCGGATGTTAGTCTTGACTGGCTCGTTTCATACTGACTGTCGAATCACTGGATGTCAGTCTTTATCTGCTCGTTTCACACTGACCTGTCGAATCACTGGTTGTCAGTCTTGATCGGCTCGTTTCACACTGACTGTCGAATCACCGGATGTCAGTCCTGATGGGTTCGTTTCACACTGACTGTCGAATCACCGGATGTCAGTCTTGATGGGTTCGTTTCACACTGACTGTCAAATCACCGGATGTCAGTCTTGAATGGATCGTTTCACACTGACTGTCGAATCACTGGATGTCAGTCTTGATGGGCTCGTTTCACACTGACTGTCGAATCACTGGATGTTAGTCTTGACTGGCTCGTTTCACACTGACTGGCGAATCAGTGAATGTCAGTCTTGACTGGCTCGTTTTATACTGACTGTCGAATCGCTGGATGTCAGTATTGACTGGCTCGTTTCACACTGACCTGTCGAATAGTTGGGTATCAGTCTTGATGGTTTCGTTTTATACTGACCGTCGAATCACCGGATGTTAGTCTTGATTGGCTCGTTTCACATTGACTGTCGAATTACCGGATGTCAGTCTTGATGGCCTCGTTTCACACTGACCTGTCGAATAGTTTGATATCAGTCTTGATGGGCTCGTTTCACACTGACCTGTCGAATAGTTGGATATCAGTCTTGATGTGTTCGTTTCATACTGACTGTCGAATCAGTGAATGTCAGTCTTGACTGGCTCGTTTCACACTAACTGTCGAATAACTGAATGTTAGTCTTGACTGGCTCGTTTCACACTGACTGTCGAATCACCGGATGTCACTGTTGATGTGCTTGTTTCACATTGACTATCGAATCACTGGATGTCAGTCTTGATGGGCTCGTTTCACACTGACCTGTCGAATAGTTGGATATCAGTCTTGATGGGTTCGTTTCATACTAACTGTCGAATCGCTGGATGTCAGTATTGACAGCCTTGTTTCACACTGACTGTCAAATTACCGGATGTCAGTCTTGAAGGGCTCGTTTCACACTGACCTGTCGAATAGTTGGATATCAGCCTTGATGGGTTCGTTTCATACTAACTGTCGAATCGCTGGATGTCAGTATTGACAGGCTTGTTTCACACTGACTGTCAAATTACCGGATGTCAGTTTTGATGGGCTCGTTTCATACTGACTGTGGAATCGCTGGATGTCAGTCTTGATGGGCTCGTTTCACACTGACTGTCGAATCATCGGATGTCAGTCTTGATGGCTCGTTTCACACTGACCTGTCGAATAGTCGGATATCATTCTTGATTGGCTCGTTTCACAGTGACCTGTCGAATAATTGGATATCAGTCTTGATGGCCTCGTTTCACACTGACCTGTCAAATCACCGGATGTTAGTCTTGACTGGCTCGTTTCATACTGACTGTCGAATCGCTGGATGCCAGTCTTGATCAGCTCGTTTCACACTGACCTGTCGAATAGTTGGATATCAGCCTTGATGGGTTCGTTTCATACTAACTGTCGAATCGCTGGATGTCAGTATTGACAGGCTTGTTTCACACTGACTGTCAAATTACCGGATGTCAGTTTTGATGGGCTCGTTTCATACTGACTGTGGAATCGCTGGATGTCAGTCTTGATGGGCTCGTTTCACACTGACTGTCGAATCATCGGATGTCAGTCTTGATGGCCTCGTTTCACACTGACCTGTCGAATAGTCGGATATCATTCTTGATTGGCTCGTTTCACAGTGACCTGTCGAATAATTGGATATCAGTCTTGATGGCCTCGTTTCACACTGACCTGTCGAATCACCGGATGTTAGTCTTGACTGGCTCGTTTCATACTGACTGTCGAATAATTGGATGCCAGTCTTGATGGGCTCGTTTCACACTGACTGTCGAATCACCGGATGTCAGTCTTGATGGGCTCGTTTCACACTGACCTGTCGAATAACTGAATGTTAGTCTTGACTGGCTCGTTTCACACTGACCTGTCGAATAGTTGGATATCAGTCTTGATGAGTTCGTTTCATACTGACTGTCGAATCGCTGGATGTCAGTCTTGATGGGCTCGTTTCACACTGACTGTCGAATCACCGGATGTCAGTCTTGATGGGCTCGTTTCACACTGACCTGTCGAATAACTGAATGTTAGTCTTGACTGGCTCGTTTCACACTGACTGTCGAATCACTGGATGTCACTGTTGATGGGCTCGTTTCACATTGACTATCGAATCACTGGATGTCAGTCTTGATCGGCTCGTTTCACATTGACCATCGAACCGCTGGATGTCAGTATTGACAGGCTTGCTTCACACTGACTGTCAAATTACCGGATGTCAGTCTTGATCGGCTCGTTTCATACTGACCTATCGATTAGTTGGATATCAGTCTTGATGGGTTCTTTTCATACTAACTGTCGAATCGCTGGATGTCAGTATTGAGAGCCTTGTTTCACACTGACTGTCAAATTACCGGATGTCAGTCTTGATGGGCTCGTTTCATACTGACTTTGGAATCGCTGGATGTCTGTCTTGATGGGGTCGTTTCAAACTGACTGTCGAATAGTTGGATATCAGTCTTAATGGGCTCGTTTCATACTGACTGTCGAATCGCTGGATGTCAGTCTTGACTGGCTCGTTTCACACTGACTGTCGAATCACTGGATGTCAGTCTTGACTTGCTCGTTTCACACTGACTGTCGAATCACCGGATGTCAGTCCTGATGGGTTCGTTTCACACTGACTGTCGAATCACCGGATGTCAGTCTTGATGGCCTCGTTTCACACTGACCTGTCGAATAGTTGGATGTCAGTCTTGACGGGCTCGTTTCATACTGACCTGTCGAATAGTTGGATATCTGTCTTGATGGGCTCATTTCACAATGACTATCGAATCACTGGATGTCAGTCTTGACTGGCTCGTTTCCAATGACTATCGAATCACTGCATGTCAGTCTTGATGGGCTCGTTTCACACTGACTGTCGAATCACCGGATATCAGTCTTGATGGGCTCGTTTCATACTGACTGTCGAATCACCGGTTGTTAGTCTTGATCGGCTCGTTTCACACCGACTGTCGAATCGCCGGATGTCAGTCTTGACTGGCTTGTTTTACACTGACTGTCGAATCGCTGGATGTCAGTATTGACTTGGTCGTTTCACACTGACCTGTCGAATTACCGGATGTCAGTCTTGATGGGCTCGTTTCATACTGACTGTCGAATCACCGGATGTCAGTCTTGACTGGCTTGTTTTACACTGACTGTCGAATCGCTGGATGTCAGTATTGACAGGCTCGTTTCGCACTGACCTGTCGAATAGTTGTATATCAGTCTTGATGAGCTCGTTTCATTCTGACTGTCGAATCGCCGGATGTCAGTCTTGACTGACTCGTTTCACACTGACTGTCAAATCACCGGATGTCAATCTTGACTGGCTCGTTTCACACTGACTGTCGAATCGCTGGATGTCAGTATTGACGGGCTCGTTTCAGACTGACCTCTCGAATAGTTGGATATCAGTCTTGATGAGCTCGTTTCATTCTGACTGTCGAATCGCCGGATGTCAGTCTTGACTGGCTCGTTTCAAACTGACTATCAAATAGTTGGGTATCAGTCTTGATGGGTTCGTTCGACACTGACCTGTCGAATAGTTGGATATCAGTCTTAATGGGCTCGTTTCATACTGACTGTCGAATCGCTGGATGTCAGTCTTGACTGGCTCGTTTCACACTGACTGTCGAATCACCGGATGTCAGTCTTGATGGCCTCGTTTCACACTGACCTGTCGAATAGTTGGATATCAGTCTTGATGGGCTCGTTTCACACTGACCTGTCGAATAGTTGGATATCAGTCTTGATGCGCTCGTTTCACACTGACTGTCGAATCACCGGATGTTAGTCTTGACTGGCTCGTTTCATACTGACTGTCGAATCACTGGATGTCAGTCTTTATCGGCTCGTTTCACACTGACCTGTCGAATCACTGGTTGTCAGTCTTGATCGGCTCGTTTCACACTGACTGTCGAATCACCGGATGTCAGTCTTGATGGGTTCGTTTCACACTGACTGTCGAAATACTAGATCTCAGTTTGATGGCCTCGTTTCCAATGACTGTCGAAGTACCGGATGTCAGTCTTGATGGGCTCGTTTCACACTGACTGTCGAATCACCGGATGTCAGTCTTGATGGGCTCGTTTCACACTGACCAGTCGAATAGTTGGATGTCAGTCTTCACTGGCTCGTTTCATACTGACTCTGGAATCGCTGGATGTCTGTCTTGTTTGGCTCGTTTGACACTGACTGTCAAATCACCGGATGTCAGTCTTGAATGGATCGTTTCACACTGACTGTCGAATCACTGGATGTCAGTCTTGATGGGCTCGTTTCACACTGACTGTCGAATCACTGGATGTTAGTCTTGACTGGCTCGTTTCACACTGACTGGCGAATCAGTGAATGTCAGTCTTGACTGGCTCGTTTTATACTGACTGTCGAATCGCTGGATGTCAGTATTGACTGGCTCGTTTCACACTGACCTGTCGAATAGTTGGGTATCAGTCTTGATGGTTTCGTTTTATACTGACCGTCGAATCACCGGATGTTAGTCTTGATTGGCTCGTTTCACATTGACTGTCGAATTACCGGATGTCAGTCTTGATGGCCTCGTTTCACACTGACCTGTCGAATAGTTTGATATCAGTCTTGATGGGCTCGTTTCACACTGACCTGTCGAATAGTTGGATATCAGTCTTGATGTGTTCGTTTCATACTGACTGTCGAATCAGTGAATGTCAGTCTTGACTGGCTCGTTTCACACTAACTGTCGAATAACTGAATGTTAGTCTTGACTGGCTCGTTTCACACTGACTGTCGAATCACCGGATGTCACTGTTGATGTGCTTGTTTCACATTGACTATCGAATCACTGGATGTCAGTCTTGATCGGCTCGTTTCACACTGACCTGTCGAATAGTTGGATATCAGCCTTGATGGGTTCGTTTCATACTAACTGTCGAAGCGCTGGATGTCAGTATTGACAGGCTTGTTTCACACTGACTGTCAAATTACCGTATGTCAGTCTTGAAGGGCTCGTTTCACACTGACCTGTCGAATAGTTGGATGTCAGTCTTGATGGGCTCGTTTCACACTGACTGTCGAATCACCGGATGTCAGTCTTGATGGCCTCGTTTCACACTGACCTGTCGAATAACTGAATGTTAGTCTTGACTGGCTCGTTTCACTCTGACTGTCGAATCACTGGATGTCACTGTTGATGGGCTCGTTTCACATTGACTATCGAATCACTGGATGTCAGTCTTGATCGGCTCGTTTCACATTGACCATCGAACCGCTGGATGTCAGTATTGACAGGCTTGCTTCACACTGACTGTCAAATTACCGGATGTCAGTCTTGATCGGCTCGTTTCATATTGACCAATCGAATAGTTGGATATCAGTCTTGATGGGTTCTTTTCATACTAACTGTCGAATCGCTGGATGTCAGTATTGAGAGCCTTGTTTCACACTGACTGTCAAATTACCGGATGTCAGTCTTGATGGGCTCGTTTCATACTGACTTTGGAATCGCTGGATGTCTGTCTTGATGGGGTCGTTTCAAACTGACTGTCGAATAGTTGGATATCAGTCTTAATGGGCTCGTTTCATACTGACTGTCAAATCGCCGGTTGTCAGTCTTGACTGGCTCGTTTCACACTGACTGGCGAATCAGTGAATGTCAGTCTTGACTGGCTCGTTTCACACTGACTGTCGAATCACCGGATGTCAGTCTTGATGGGCTCGTTTCACATTGACTGTCGAATCACTGGATGTAAGTCTTGATCGGCTCGTTTCACACTGACCTGTCGAATAGTTGGATATCAGTCTTGATGCGCTCGTTTCACACTGACTGTCGAATCACCGGATGTTAGTCTTGACTGGCTCGTTTCATACTGACTGTCGAATCACTGGATGTCAGTCTTTATCGGCTCGTTTCACACTGACCTGTCGAATCACTGGTTGTCAGTCTTGATCGGCTCGTTTCACACTGACTGTCGAATCACCGGATGTCAGTCCTGATGGGTTCGTTTCACACTGACTGTCGAATCACCGGATGTCAGTCTTCATGGCCTCGTTTCACACTGACCTGTCGAATAGTTGGATATCAGTCTTGATGGGCTCGTTTCACACTGACCTGTCGAATAGTTGGATATCAGTCTTGATGCGCTCGTTTCACACTGACTGTCGAATCACCGGATGTTAGTCTTGACTGGCTCGTTTCATACTGACTGTCGAATCACTGGAAGTCAGTCTTTATCGGCTCGTTTCACACTGACCTGTCGAATCACTGGTTGTCAGTCTTGATCGGCTCGTTTCACACTGACTGTCGAATCACCGGATGTCAGTCCTGATGGGTTCGTTTCACACTGACTGTCGAATCACCGGATGTCAGTCTTCATGGCCTCGTTTCACACTGACCTGTCGAATAGTTGGATGTCAGTCTTGATGGGCTCGTTTCACACTGACTGTCGAATCATCGGATGTCAGTCTTGATGGCCTCGTTTCACACTGACCTGTCGAATAACTGAATGTTAGTCTTGACTGGCTCGTTTCACACTGACTGTCGAATCACTGGATGTCACTGTTGATGGGCTCGTTTCACATTGACTATCGAATCACTGGATGTCAGTCTTGATCGGCTCGTTTCACATTGACCATCGAACCGCTGGATGTCAGTATTGACAGGCTTGCTTCACACTGACTGTCAAATTACCGGATGTCAGTCTTGATCGGCTCGTTTCATATTGACCAATCGAATAGTTGGATATCAGTCTTGATGGGTTCTTTTCATACTAACTGTCGAATCGCTGGATGTCAGTATTGAGAGCCTTGTTTCACACTGACTGTCAAATTACCGGATGTCAGTCTTGATGGGCTCGTTTCATACTGACTTTGGAATCGCTGGATGTCTGTCTTGATGGGGTCGTTTCAAACTGACTGTCGAATAGTTGGATATCAGTCTTAATGGGCTCGTTTCATACTGACTGTCGAATCGCTGGATGTCAGTCTTGACTGGCTCGTTTCACACTGACTGTCGAATCACTGGATGTCAGTCTTGACTTGCTCGTTTCATACTGACCTGTCGAATCGCCGAATGTCAGTCTTGATGGCCTCGTTTCACACTGACTGCCGAATAGTTGGATATCAGTCTTGATGGGCTCGTTTCACACTGACCTGTCGAATAGTTGGATATCAGTCTTGATGCGCTCGTTTCACACTGACTGTCGAATCACCGGATGTCAGTCTTGATGGGCTCGTTTCACACTGACTGTCAAATCGCCGGTTGTCAGTCTTGACTGGCTCGTTTCACACTGACTGGCGAATCAGTGAATGTCAGTCTTGACTGGCTCGTTTCACACTGACTGTCGAATCACCGGATGTCAGTCTTGATGGGCTCGTTTCACATTGACTGTCGAATCACTGGATGTAAGTCTTGATCGGCTCGTTTCGCACTGACCTGTCGAATAGTTGGATATCAGTCTTGATGGGCTCGTTTCACACTGACTGTCGAATCACCGGATGTTAGTCTTGACCTGGCTCGTTTCATACTGACTGTCGAATCACTGGGTGTCAGTCTTATCTCGCTCGTTTTCACTGTACCTGTCGAATCACTGGGGTTCAGCTTTGAATCGGCTCGTTTTCACACCACTGTCGAATCACCGGATGTCAGTCCTGATGGGTTCGTTTCACACTGACTGTCGAATCACCGGATGTCAGTCTTCATGGCCTCGTTTCACACTGACCTGTCGAATAGTTGGATATCAGTCTTGATGGGCTCGTTTCACACTGACCTGTCGAATAGTTGGATATCAGTCTTGATGCGCTCGTTTCACACTGACTGTCGAATCACCGGATGTTAGTCTTGACTGGCTCGTTTCATACTGACTGTCGAATCACTGGAAGTCAGTCTTTATCGGCTCGTTTCACACTGACCTGTCGAATCACTGGTTGTCAGTCTTGATCGGCTCGTTTCACACTGACTGTCGAATCACCGGATGTCAGTCCTGATGGGTTCGTTTCACACTGACTGTCGAATCACCGGATGTCAGTCTTGATGGTTCGTTTCACACTGACTGTCAAATCACCGGATGTCAGTCTTGAATGGATCGTTTCACACTGACTGTCGAATCACTGGATGTCAGTCTTGATGGGCTCGTTTCACACTGACTGTCGAATCACTGGATGTTAGTCTTGACTGGCTCGTTTCACACTGACTGGCGAATCAGTGAATGTCAGTCTTGACTGGCTCGTTTTATACTGACTGTCGAATCGCTGGATGTCAGTATTGACTGGCTCGTTTCACACTGACCTGTCGAATAGTTGGGTATCAGTCTTGATGGTTTCGTTTTATACTGACCGTCGAATCACCGGATGTTAGTCTTGATTGGCTCGTTTCACATTGACTGTCGAACTACCGGATGTCAGTCTTGATGGCCTCCTTTCACACTGACCTGTCGAATAGTTTGATATCAGTCTTGATGGGCTCGTTTCACACTGACCTGTCGAATAGTTGGATATCAGTCTTGATGTGTTCGTTTCATACTGACTGTCGAATCAGTGAATGTCAGTCTTGACTGGCTCGTTTCACACTAACTGTCGAATAACTGAATGTTAGTCTTGACTGGCTCGTTTCACACTGACTGTCGAATCACCGGATGTCACTGTTGATGTGCTTGTTTCACATTGACTATCGAATCACTGGATGTCAGTCTTGATCGGCTCGTTTCACACTGACCTGTCGAATAGTTGGATATCAGTCTTGATGGGTTCGTTTCATACTAACTGTCGAATCGCCGGATGTCAGTATTGACAGCCTTGTTTCACACTGACTGTCAAATTACCGGATGTCAGTCTTGAAGGGCTCGTTTCACACTGACCTGTCGAATAGTTGGATATCAGCCTTGATGGGTTCGTTTCATACTAACTGTCGAATCGCTGGATGTCAGTAATGACAGGCTTGTTTCAACTGACTGTGTCAATTACGGATGTTTCAGTTTTTTGTGGCTCGTTTCATACTGACTGTGGAATCGCTGGATGTCAGTCTTGATGGGCTCGTTTCACACTGACTGTCGAATCATCGGATGTCAGTCTTGATGGCTCGTTTCACACTGACCTGTCGAATAGTCGGATATCAATCTTGATTGGCTCGTTTCACAGTGACCTGTCGAATAATTGGATATCAGTCTTGATGGCCTCGTTTCACACTGACTTGTCGAATCACCGGATGTTAGTCTTGACTGGCTCGTTTCATACTGACTGTCGAATCGCTGGATGCCAGTCTTGATCAGATCGTTTCACACTGACCTGTCGAATAGTTGGATATCAGCCTTGATGGGTTCGTTTCATACTAACTGTCGAATCGCTGGATGTCAGTATTGACAGGCTTGTTTCACACTGACTGTCAAATTACCGGATGTCAGTTTTGATGGGCTCGTTTCATACTGACTGTGGAATCGCTGGATGTCAGTCTTGATGGGCTCGTTTCACACTGACTGTCGAATCACTGGATGTCACTGTTGATGGGCTCGTTTCACATTGACTATCGAATCACTGGATGTCAGTCTTGATCGGCTCGTTTCACATTGACCATCGAACCGCTGGATGTCAGTATTGACAGGCTTGCTTCACACTGACTGTCAAATTACCGGATGTCAGTCTTGATCGGCTCGTTTCATACTGACCTATCGAATAGTTGGATATCAGTCTTGATGGGTTCTTTTCATACTAACTGTCGAATCGCTGGATGTCAGTATTGAGAGCCTTGTTTCACACTGACTGTCAAATTACCGGATGTCAGTCTTGATGGGCTCGTTTCATACTGACTTTGGAATCGCTGGATGTCTGTCTTGATGGGGTCGTTTCAAACTGACTGTCGAATAGTTGGATATCAGTCTTAATGGGCTCGTTTCATACTGATTGTCGAATCGCTGGATGTCAGTCTTGACTGGCTCGTTTCACACTGACTGTCGAATCACTGGATGTCAGTCTTGACTTGCTCGTTTCACACTGACTGTCGAATCACTGGATGTCAGTCTTTATCGGCTCGTCTCACACTGACTGTCGATTAATTGGATATTAGTCTTGACTGGCGCGTTTCACACTGTATGTGGAATCACCGTGAGACAGTATGAGGCTTCTTGTATATGAATTTGTTTAGCTTCAATGAAATAGGTGCATGGACACATGAGTTATGATGAAATCAAAACATGAAGGTCAATTAAGTTATGGCTCTACAACATTTGTCAAGTAAAAGAACATTGATCACATTTTTGACAACAGCTTCAGTCTACTTACCATTAGATTTACACGTTCTTTCTTTGATCCTATCTGGCAAAATAGAATACAGGTAGAGATCAGCAGATTCACAGATTGTGAGTATCCTGATAGGATGTGCATTATCTCTGTCTTATTTTCTGCCTTGCTCTTTGCCGAAACTTCTGCTGATGGCCGGATTATCAGAAAACAGGTGATGACGATAGCATGTTTTACATTGGAAAACGGAAGGGAACTCAATCAGTCCCCGAAGCTGTCTGTGTACACCTGCTCAAGACAGAGATGAAACCAGATCGCTTTTTTCGGATTTTGTATATGGTCCCTGATAAAAGTTAGTTTTGTGCACTTCACCATCCTGAATGAAAATATCAATCCAACTACTCTCATCGAATTTCATCAGCATTATTCAGTACATACGAGTAGCTATACAACGTTTCTAGAGCATCAATCGTCTCGTCTTCACATATTGTTAATGCTTCATAAGATATTCTGTCAGGACCACTTGTTTTCTGTGACTTGGATTCTTTAAGAGCATTTATAATTTCAGTTTTTATAATTCTATTATTTAGATTTTCAAAATGTACTTGGCATTGCAATATATTTGGTAAACTTTTGTGAGACAAATATGTATTGTTTGATACCTATAAGTCATTAATGCCCAAATTTTTCTTATAGAATAAAAACATATTTTTCACTTCACATATGTGTAATTAGTTATAAAAAAGCACTCTCCTGTAATTAAAAAAATCACACAACTTCTCTACGTGCAAAAATTGCTGTGCACCCTCTAAGGGTGCAGTAGGCACGAAAGTGTGTGCGCATTATTTGCATACACAAAGGATGCACCCTCTAAGGGTGCAGTAGGCACTAAAGGGTGTGTGCATTATTTGCATACACAAAGGATGCACCCTCTAAGGGTGTATGCATTGTTATCGCTAAATGAATATACATCAGTACAGATACAAAAAGGTTGCAAATTTGTGCAGTCAGATCACCAAAAGTCCAACAGATAAAAGGGTAGGCGTGCACGGTACATATTGGCATGAGTGAGTGTCAAGAATATGGCACCATCAAAGTCATATGTTCACTACCACCATCAAAGTTGGAACTTCCACGACGCGATCTGAATATTTAATTCGAAAATCCGATTCAGCCAACAGTTGACCTGTCGAGAAATGAGAAGTATTGAGTTTTGGTTCATCTTCATCGTCAGAATCCTTCTCTGATACATCGTCATCATCAGGAGGTTGGATATAAACGTCAGCAGATATAGATTCTTCGTCTTCTTGAATCACTGAAATGACATCATCCAATGTGAATCTGAAAGAAAGATACCGGTATAGTATTATCATAAACTGTTGATAGCACTAACTTTGATAGATACTAAAATTCTATTAAAGAATTACTAAGGAAATACTAAAGATTCTAAAAAGTATTTGCCAATTTACAGAATCACTTACTGTAGCATCGAACATTCATTTATGCAGATAAATCTACATCTACTGCAAACATGTAGACGTGTGATGATCGCGCAGTGATCTAGGATGGTCACTGCATACGAGTAGTGACATGACATGGAAAGTCCTGAGGTCGATTCCTCTGATTTACACTTTTTTCTGGAATTATTTGCAACTTTTTACGTTTGAGTTAGTAGTAAGAAAACGGCGAACACCAGATAGCGCAAGATGGCCGCCATCGCTGACTCCCCCCCCCTCTGGAACGGCAGAGTGTCGTGGTCGGCCGCCGTGGTGCTTCGTCTCTGAGTCCCCCCCCCCTCTGGAACGACAGAGGTTGTGGTCTGTCGTGGTGTGCCGGCCAGGTGGGTTCACGTTCACAACATGTTCGCTGACTCCCCCCCCCCCTCGAAAACGACAGAGTGTGAGACTCGGATGTGTTGGTCTCGTATGGGTTGACGTGGCCGACCGCCTAGGTTGACGCGGGCGACCGCCTAGGTTGACGTGGGCGACCGTCTAGGTTGACGTGGGCGACCGTCTAGGTTGGCGTGGTGGAATGGTGAAACGGACTTTAGATTCGGATTCAGCGTAAAATTCTGCATCGGTAGGGTGAGTTTCAAGGCAATCGGCGAGAAAAAATTTTTCTTCAAAATTTTAACAGAGTTAGAATTTGGGACGTTTTGGTGTGTAGCGCCCAAACGAAGCATCGGATGAGAAAACGGAGGCCAGATTCGGATTCAGCGTGAAATTCTGCATCGGTATGGTGAGTTTCAAGTCAATCGGAGAGAAAAATTTTCACTGACCTCCCCCCCCCCTCTGGACAGCTTGCTTCGATTTTGGCTTCCAGTGGACGGATTTTGTCGTGCGATAGCTCGTTTGAAAGATAAGAGTGAGACAAATTCAGTGAAAGAATCGGCTTGTTCCTATCTGTCTTCGTTTAGATGTGAGACGCCATTTAAGATTTTGGGACATTGGCGAAAAACGAGAGAGTTAGAATTTGGGACGTTTTGGGCTCTAGCTTCAAAACGAAGCATCGGATTGGAAAACGGATTTCAGATTTGGAATCAGCGTGAAATTCTCTATCTGTATGGTGAGTTTCAAGTCAATCGGAGAGAAAAAATTTTCAACATTTTTCGAAAAAACGACAGAGTTAGAATTTTGGACGTTTTGGTGTGTAGCGCCCAAACGAACCATCGGATGAGAAAACGGAGGCCAGATTCGGATTCAGCGTGAAATTCTACATGGAAATGGTGTATTTCCAGCTCAATCGGAGCACTAGAACCGGAGATAGACGGGTTTTTTAGTGTTTGGATGATGGGTGTTACGTCATCAGCTGATCGCCACACACTATATAAGCTGGGAACCGAGAGAGACTTGTCATTTAGAGGAGAACGATTGTCAGAGGTAGGTCGTCTCTCTGAGCTCCGATGATAGCTTCGGACATTCCAAATTCCGAGTTTCTGTAAGAAACCGACTTAGAAAATTTCATTGCTGATATCAGCTAAGGCGTCAGACTTAGAGGTTCGCCAGGAGATGGCCTTCGTCTCCAGGCCATAAAAGACTCCAAAACTTTAAAGGCTTGTAACTTTGCTTCTACAAGTCCGTATGACTTGATTCAAAAAAGGTTCGGTTGCTATTGACCTGCCCTAAGTGATGGACTACTTATAAAATTTCATAAGTAGTGCTAAAAAGTTGAAAAATTTAAATTCACTAGTTTTGGAGGTTTTCTGGGGTTTTCGACCCTGCTGAAGTCAATGAAAGCATTTTTAATGATGTCTGAGCCAGTCTTCTCATGGTATAAGCGGCTTTTCACTGAAAGCGAGCAAGACACGGAGAGTTTTGCTGTAATATTCCACTGACAGGGTGTTCCTTCGGGACGGCGGACGATGCCGTAGTGATAAGTGTGGCAAGGGAATGTGTCATATTTGAGACCGTAACCGCTGGGACAACTCATGTCTCATGTTGGGCATTTGACACAGCTCTCAACGTAGCACTTTGAACGCCAATCGGTTGAGTCTTAGCTATCTTGTCATGGGTGGCCTCTAAACATCTCCATTGCAAAACGCTGGTGAATCAAGGTCTCTACGGCTTGCTATCAAGCTGATCAAAGCAATAACTTGGGATGTTTCCTCAAGGTTTTCAAGTATGCTGAGTTCAAATCTGCTATCAGATTTCAAATTTAACTAAGTCTAAGGCAGCTTTGAGGGGTTAGATCCCAGCTACTGTTCACTACCTTTGACTCGACGTTACTGTTACCACTTCGGGGCAGTGACAATGATGTCTTAAGCTGTAAATAGCGGGTATCGGGGAAGATCTCTCACTTCCCTAGTGATCAGTACAAGGCCTTCGGGCTGTAGACGGGATCGAGTGCCACTCACTACACTCAAATCTATCATTCCTCACTAAGTGTAAATTACTGACTATACATTTGTCCTGCTATCAGGTTGTTTTGACTTGCTATCTAGTTGAATAGTATCTTGCTATCAAGAGATTCACTTCTGCTCATAAAGCACATCATCGCTGTAATACCTCCTTTGCTCGAGCGTTCCTTCGGGACGGCGGGTACTGCCGTAGAGGGATTGTGTTGCACGGGTTGTTCGTCGTTTGTTAGACCGAAACCTCTGAGCCGTTGCTCATGTTGGGCATTCGACTTCATACTCAACGTGACGTTTTCTCTCGCCAGGTCAGAGTACTTCAGCCATTCGACAAAGGTTAGTCTTTATGATATGGAGTAGAGTGAAATGTAATTCATTAGATGCCCCTTCAATGATTGCTCCCATGATAAACGTTGATGAGACAAATGAAATGATTCTCATCTTCCTTTTTCAGTGATTGAAATCTACTAACATACTACCGTATAATCGGCCACTATGGGGCAAGACATGATAGAGCCTTCAATGCGCTTTGCCCTGGGCAGTCTTTAGACTGGCGAATACTATCATTAAGTTGAATCTGCTATCAGTCAACTTGAACGTTGCGTCGCATTAGAGGGGTATATAAACCACTGCCTCTCATTTCATTTCAATCATGCAGACGCCGAACAGTCAAGTCAGCTCTCCTCGCGGACCACAGTTAAGGCCGCGAAATTTATTTGAGGAGTTTGTCAGGCTAGAGGAGCAAGACAGAGTTTTTAATAATCTTGCTCGGATTGGCAATCCGATGACAGCAACTGCTGTCAATCCAACGGAATGGCGCTACATTCCACTTTTTAGCCATATACCAGTTAGTGTGGAAGTCGACAGTGCTACCAAAGAGAGAGTCAAAGACTCTCTCAGTAGAATTGGTAGGGTGTAAGATGACGTTACTCCCGAGAACGAACCATCGGCTCTCTTAAGGGCCACCATGGGGCAAGACATGATCGAACCTCCTCGCGGTTTGCCCTGGGCAGTCTTCGGACTGGCGAATACTATCATTAAGTTGAATCTGCTATCAGTCAACTTGAACGTTGCAAATGAAGTTCGGTGTAATACTTCCTTTCGACGGGCGTTCCTGTAAAGGGCGGCGGTGAAACCCGTAGCTATGTATACCGCAAGGGACATTCGGCAATGGTCAATCTTGTTAAACCTCTCTGCGTCATGTTTGCAAGTGATTGCCTCTGTCTCAACGTAGTATGCATTCGCGCCAGGGCGACATTTAGCCAACTGTCGAAGGTTGCCTAAAACTTTCCATTGCATACGTTATGAGAACCATGAGTTCTACCTGTCTCTATCAATGAGACGAATTGATGAATGGAATGAAATGGGAGGACACTCACGCGCCACACGCAACATAACACACTTCTCTCTTCCGTAGTCTAACAAGCTCTTTACACATGGATCGCAGTCGATTGCTATCCCTATATCAGAAGTGTAAGCTATCTTAATTTTATCTAACACTATTTCATCTACCATTATCATCCATATGAAATGTTATAAGAATTGCAAGTTAGACTAAGCGTGCTACTATTTCCAAATGAAAAAGTATACATGGTTAAATCATCCACTTAAGCCCATCCGTAGTCTAACAAGCTCTTTACACATGGATCGCAGTGGATTGCTATCCCTGTATCAGAAGTGTAAGCTATCTAAATTTTATTTAACACTATTTCATCTACCATCATCACCCATATGAAGTGTCATAAGATTTACAAGTTAGACTAAGCGTTCTACTATTTGTAAATGAAAGATATCGTTTCAACAGTTTACAGATTGAAAATAAAGTTTCAATAGTGTGTGCGTTAGAAATAAAGCTTTATCAGTTTGTATGTTAGAAACAAAATAAAGTTTACAAGATAAAAAGTAAAGTTTCACCACTTTACAAGTTACGAATAAAGTTCTATCTGTTTATATGTTAGAAATAAAATAAAGTTTCAATAGTTTGCAAGTTAAAAATAAAGTTTCAATAGTTTACAAGTTTTAAAATAAAGTTTAAATAGTGTGCAAGATAAAAAATAAAGTTTGAACAGTTTACAAGCTGAAAATAAAGTTTTAATAGTGTACACGTTGGAAATAAAGTTTTAATAGTTTATGTGCTTCAAAATAGAGTTATAACAGTTTATATGTTAGAAATAAAATGAAGTTTCATCAGTTTACAAGTTAAGAATAAAGTTCTATCTGTTTGTATGATAGAAATAAAACAAAGTTTCAACCGTTTACAAGTTAAAAATAAAGTTTCAACAGTTTACAAGTTAAAATTAAAGCTTCAACAATTACAAGTTAAAAATAAAACTTCAAAAGTTTACCAGTTAGAAATAAAGTTTCATCAGTTTACAAGTCAAAATAAAGTTTCAACAGATTATAAGTTAAAAGAAAAGTTCCAATAGTATGTGCATTAGAAATAACGTTTCAGCTGTTTGTATGTTAGAAATAAGATAAAGTTTCAATTGTGTGTACGTTAGAAATAAAGTTCTATCTGTTTCTATGATAGAAATAAAACAAATTTTCAACCGTTAACAAGTTAAAAATAAAGTTTTAAGAGTTTACAAGTTAAAACTAATGTTTCAATAGTGTGTGTATGTTAAGAATAAAGTTTTATCTGTTTGTATGTTAGAAATAGAATGAAGTTTCACCAGTTTACAACTTACGAATAAAGTTCTATCTCTTTAAGTTTATAAGTTAAGAATAAAGTTCTATCTGTTTATATGTTAGGAATAGAATGAAGTTTCACTAGTTTACAAGTTAAGAATAAAGTTCTATCTGTTTATATGTTAGAAATAAAATAAAGTTTCAATAGTTTGCAAGTTAAAAATAAAGTTTCAATAGTTTACAAGTTTTAAAATAAAGTGTAAATAGTGTGCAAGATAAAAAATAAAGTTTGAACAGTTTACAAGCTGAAAATAAAGTTTTAATAGTGTACACGTTGGAAATAAAGTTTTAATAGTTTATGTGCTTCAAAATAGAGTTATAACAGTTTATATGTTAGAAATAAAATGAAGTTTCATCAGTTTACAAGTTAAGAATAAAGTTCTATCTGTTTGTATGATAGAAATAAAACAAAGTTTCAACCGTTTACAAGTTAAAAATAAAGTTTCAACAGTTTACAAGTTAAAATTAAAGCTTCAACAATTACAAGTTAAAAATAAAACTTCAAAAGTTTACCAGTTAGAAATAAAGTTTCATCAGTTTACAAGTCAAAATAAAGTTTCAACAGATTATAAGTTAAAAGAAAAGTTCCAATAGTATGTGCATTAGAAATAACGTTTCAGCTGTTTGTATGTTAGAAATAAGATAAAGTTTCAATTGTGTGTACGTTAGAAATAAAGTTCTATCTGTTTCTATGATAGAAATAAAACAAATTTTCAACCGTTAACAAGTTAAAAATAAAGTTTTAAGAGTTTACAAGTTAAAACTAATGTTTCAATAGTGTGTGTATGTTAAGAATAAAGTTTTATCTGTTTGTATGTTAGAAATAGAATGAAGTTTCACCAGTTTACAAGTTACGAATAAAGTTCTATCTCTTTAAGTTTATAAGTTAAGAATAAAGTTCTATCTGTTTATATGTTAGGAATAGAATGAAGTTTCACTAGTTTACAAGTTAAGAATAAAGTTCTATCTGTTTATATGTTAGAAATAAAATAAAGTTTCAATAGTTTGCAAGTTAAAAATAAAGTTTCAATAGTTTACAAGTTTTAAAATAAAGTTTAAATAGTGTGCAAGATAAAAAATAAAGTTTGAACAGTTTACAAGCTGAAAATAAAGTTTTAATAGTGTACACGTTGGAAATAAAGTTTTAATAGTTTATGTGCTTCAAAATAGAGTTATAACAGTTTATATGTTAGAAATAAAATGAAGTTTCATCAGTTTACAAGTTAAGAATAAAGTTCTATCTGTTTGTATGATAGAAATAAAACAAAGTTTCAACCGTTTACAAGTTAAAAATAAAGTTTCAACAGTTTACAAGTTAAAATTAAAGCTTCAACAATTACAAGTTAAAAATAAAACTTCAAAAGTTTACCAGTTAGAAATAAAGTTTCATCAGTTTACAAGTCAAAATAAAGTTTCAACAGATTATAAGTTAAAAGAAAAGTTCCAATAGTATGTGCATTAGAAATAACGTTTCAGCTGTTTGTATGTTAGAAATAAGATAAAGTTTCAATTGTGTGTACGTTAGAAATAAAGTTCTATCTGTTTCTATGATAGAAATAAAACAAATTTTCAACCGTTAACAAGTTAAAAATAAAGTTTTAAGAGTTTACAAGTTAAAACTAATGTTTCAATAGTGTGTGTATGTTAAGAATAAAGTTTTATCTGTTTGTATGTTAGAAATAGAATGAAGTTTCACCAGTTTACAAGTTACGAATAAAGTTCTATCTCTTTAAGTTTATAAGTTAAGAATAAAGTTCTATCTGTTTATATGTTAGGAATAGAATGAAGTTTCACTAGTTTACAAGTTAAGAATAAAGTTCTATCTGTTTATATGTTAGAAATAAAATAAAGTTTCAATAGTTTGCAAGTTAAAAATAAAGTTTCAATAGTTTACAAGTTTTAAAATAAAGTTTAAATAGTGTGCAAGATAAAAAATAAAGTTTGAACAGTTTACAAGCTGAAAATAAAGTTTTAATAGTGTACACGTTGGAAATAAAGTTTTAATAGTTTATGTGCTTCAAAATAGAGTTATAACAGTTTATATGTTAGAAATAAAATGAAGTTTCATCAGTTTACAAGTTAAGAATAAAGTTCTATCTGTTTGTATGATAGAAATAAAACAAAGTTTCAACCGTTTACAAGTTAAAAATAAAGTTTCAACAGTTTACAAGTTAAAATTAAAGCTTCAACAATTACAAGTTAAAAATAAAACTTCAAAAGTTTACCAGTTAGAAATAAAGTTTCATCAGTTTACAAGTCAAAATAAAGTTTCAACAGATTATAAGTTAAAAGAAAAGTTCCAATAGTATGTGCATTAGAAATAACGTTTCAGCTGTTTGTATGTTAGAAATAAGATAAAGTTTCAATTGTGTGTACGTTAGAAATAAAGTTCTATCTGTTTCTATGATAGAAATAAAACAAATTTTCAACCGTTAACAAGTTAAAAATAAAGTTTTAAGAGTTTACAAGTTAAAATTAAAGCTTCAACAATTACGAGTTAAAAATAAAACTTCAAAAGTTTACCAGTTAGAAATAAAGTTTCACCAGTTTACAAGTTAAGAATAAAGTTCTATCTGTTTATATGTTAGAAATAAAATAAAGTTTCAATAGTTTGCAAGTTAAAAATAAAGTTTCAATAGTTTACAAGTTTTAAAATAAAGTTTAAATAGTGTGCAAGATAAAAAATAAAGTTTGAACAGTTTACAAGCTGAAAATAAAGTTTTAATAGTGTACACGTTGGAATTAAGGATTTGTGTGTTCCTATTTTGTCTGTTCGTTGTAGTAGCTACGTTCATAACCAATGCTTCTTTCCTCCTTACCTCAACACTGTCAAAGTCCTATATGGTTATCATTGCTCGCTATATGACAGTTACCAGCTGTATCTATTTTATCTGTTTCAAACCATTGATTTGTAATGCATGCTTGTTACAGTTATTCAATAAATGTTATTATGCGAAGAGTTGTTGTTGTTATCATGCGACGGATGGGTTAGATGAAGGGTGATCATATCTTTTTCAAAGGACTGTGGAACATTGATTTCCATGATGAGGATTATAACAGTTAGATTTGATGACGAATAAGATTTACTAGTTTGCAAGTTAGACTAAGCGTTCTATTATTTGTAAATGAAAGATATAGTTTCAATAGTTTACACGTTAAAAATAAAGTTTCAATAGTGTGTATGTTAAGAATAAAGTTCTATCTGTTTGTATGTTAGAAATAAAATGAAGTTTCATCAGTTTACAAGTTAAGAATAAAGTTTTATCTGTTTGTATGTTAGAAATAAAACAAAGTTTCAACCGTTAACAAGTTAAAAATAAAGTTTCAATAGTTTACAAGTTAAAACTAATGTTTCAATAGTGCGTATGTTAAGAATAAAGTTTTATCTGTTTCTATGTTAGAAATAAAATGAAGCTTCACCAGTTTACAAGTTAAGAATAAAGTTTTATCAGCTTGTATGTTAGAAATAAAATAAAGTTTCAAGAGTTTACAAGTTTCAACAGTGTATACGTTAGAAATAAAGTTTTAGCTGTTTGTATGTTAAAAATAAAATAAAGTTTCAACCGTTTACAAGTTAAAAATGAAGTTTCAATAGTGTATATGTTAAGAATAAAGTTCTATCTGTTTATATGTTAGAAATAAAAATGAAGGTTCACCAGTTTACAAGTTAAGAATAAAGTTTTATCTGCTTGTATGTCAGAAATCAAATAAAGTTTCACCAGTTTACAAGTTAAAAAATAAAGTTTCAATAGTGTGTATGATGGAAATAAAGTTTAAGCGCTTTGTGCGTTAAAAATAAAGTTTCAACATTGTGTACGTTAAGAATAAAGTTCTATCTGTTTATATGTTAGAAATAAAAATGAAGGTTCATCAGTTTACAAGTTAAGAATAAAGTTTTATCTGCTTGTATGTCAGAAATGAAATAAAGTTTCACCAGTTTAAAAGTTAATAATAAAGTTTCAATAGTGTGTATGATAAGAATATACCTCTATCTGTTTATATGTTAGAAATAAAATGAAGTTTCGTCAGTTTACAAGTTAAGAATACATTTTATCTGCTTGTATGTTAGAATTAAAGCAAAGTTTCAACCGTTTACAGGTTAAAAATAAAGTTTCAATAGTTAACACGTTAAAAATAAAGTTTCAATAGTGTGTATGTTAAGAATAAAGTTCTATCTGTTTGTATGTTAGACATAAAACAAAGTTTCAACCGTTAACAAGTTAAAAATAAAGTTTCAATAGTTTACAAGTTAAAACTAATGTTTCAATAGTGCGTATGTTAAGAATAAAGTTTTATCTGTTTCTATGTTAGAAATAAAATTAAGCTTCACCAGTTTACAAGTTAAGAATAAAGTTTTATCAGCTTGTATGTTAGAAATAAAATGAAGTTTCACCAGTTTACAAATTAAAAATAAAGTTTCAATAGTGTGTACGTTAGAAATAAAGTTTCAACCGTTTACAAGTTAAAAATAAAGTTTCAACAGTGTCTACGTTAGAAATAAAGTTTTATCTGTTTGTAAAGTACGATCGTAGGATTTACTAGTTTGCAAGTTAGACTCAGCATTCTACTAGTTGTAAATGAAAATATCGTTTCAGCCGTTTACAAGTTAAAAATAAAGTTTCAACGGTGTGTACGTTAGAAATAAAGTTTTAGCTGTTTATATGTTAGAAACAAAATAAAGTTTCAACAGTTTACAAGTTGAAAAATAAAGTTTCAACAGTGTATACGTTAGAAATAAATGAAAGTAAGACCTTCATCGTATGCGTATTCAAAGCATGTTTTGTAAATCAAATGTGTATAGTCCTGACATGATAGAATTAAGCTTGACAAACGCGTTTGTCAAGTTCATTTAATTCTATCATGTCAGGACTACACACATTTGATTTACAAAACATGCTTTGAATACTCATACGATGAAGGTCTTAGTTTCATTTATTTCTAACGTACACACTTTTGAAACTTTATTTTTCAACTTGTAAAGTGTTGAAACTTTATTTTGTTTCTACCATATAAACAGCTAAAACTTTATTTGTAACGTACACACTGTTGAAACTTTATTTTAATCTGTAAACTGTTGAAACTTTATTTTGTTTCTAACATATAAACAGCTAAAGATTTATTATTTTTACTTGTAAACGGCTGAAACTTTATTTCTAACGCGATTCTATCATGTCAGGACTACACACATTTGATTTACAAAACATGCTTTGAATACGCATACGATGAAGGTCTTACTTTCATTTATTTCTAACGTATACACTGTTGAAACTTTATTTTTCAACTTGTAAACTGTTGAAACTTTATTTTGTTTCTAACATATAAACAGCTAAAACTTTATTTCTAACGTACACACCGTTGAAACTTTATTTTTAACTTGTAAACGGCTGAAACGATATTTTCATTTACAACTAGTAGAATGCTGAGTCTAACTTGCAAACTAGTAAATCCTACGATCGTACTTTACAAACAGATAAAACTTTATTTCTAACGTAGACACTGTTGAAACTTTATTTTTAACTTGTAAACGGTTGAAACTTTATTTCTAACGTACACACTATTGAAACTTTATTTTTAATTTGTAAACTGGTGAAACTTCATTTTATTTCTAACATACAAGCTGATAAAACTTTATTCTTAACTTGTAAACTGGTGAAGCTTCATTTTATTTCTAACATAGAAACAGATAAAACTTTATTCTTAACATACGCACTATTGAAACATTAGTTTTAACTTATAAACTATTGAAACTTTATTTTTAACTTGTTAACGGTTGAAACTTTGTTTTATGTCTAACATACAAACAGACAAAACTTTATTCTTAACTTGTAAACTGATGAAACTTCATTTTATTTCTAACATACAAACAGATAGAACTTTATTCTTAACATACACACTATTGAAACTTTATTTTTTACGTGTTAACTATTGAAACTTTATTTTTAACCTGTAAACGGTTGAAACTTTGCTTTAATTCTAACATACAAGCAGATAAAATGTATTCTTAACTTGTAAACTGACGAAACTTCATTTTATTTCTAACATATAAACAGATAGAAGTATATTCTTATCATACACACTATTGAAACTTTATTCTTAACTTTTAAACTGGTGAAACTTTATTTCATTTCTGACATACAAGCAGATAAAACTTTATTCTTAACTTGTAAACTGATGAACCTTCATTTTTATTTCTAACATATAAACAGATAGAACTTTATTCTTAACGTACACAATGTTGAAACTTTATTTTTAACGCACAAAGCGCTTAAACTTTATTTCCATCATACACACTATTGAAACTTTATTTTTTAACTTGTAAACTGGTGAAACTTTATTTGATTTCTGACATACAAGCAGATAAAACTTTATTCTTAACTTGTAAACTGGTGAACCTTCATTTTTATTTCTAACATATAAACAGATAGAACTTTATTCTTAACATATACACTATTGAAACTTCATTTTTAACTTGTAAACGGTTGAAACTTTATTTTATTTTTAACATACAAACAGCTAAAACTTTATTTCTAACGTATACACTGTTGAAACTTGTAAACTCTTGAAACTTTATTTTATTTCTAACATACAAGCTGATAAAACTTTATTCTTAACTTGTAAACTGGTGAAGCTTCATTTTATTTCTAACATAGAAACAGATAAAACTTTATTCTTAACATACGCACTATTGAAACATTAGTTTTAACTTGTAAACTATTGAAACTTTATTTTTAACTTGTTAACGGTTGAAACTTTGTTTTATTTCTAACATACAAACAGATAAAACTTTATTCTTAACTTGTAAACTGATGAAACTTCATTTTATTTCTAACATACAAACAGATAGAACTTTATTCTTAACATACACACTATTGAAACTTTATTTTTAACGTGTAAACTATTGAAACTATATCTTTCATTTACAAATAATAGAACGCTTAGTCTAACTTGCAAACTAGTAAATCTTATTCGTCATCAAATCTAACTGTTATAATCCTCATCATGGAAATCAATGTTCCACAGTCCTTTGAAAAAGATATGATCACCCTTCATCTAACCCATCCGTCGCATGATAACAACAACAACTCTTCGCATAATAACATTTATTGAATAACTGTAACAAGCATGCATTACAAATCAATGGTTTGAAACAGATAAAATAGATACAGCTGGTAACTGTCATATAGCGAGCAATGATAACCATATAGGACTTTGACAGTGTTGAGGTAAGGAGGAAAGAAGCATTGGTTATGAACGTAGCTACTACAACGAACAGACAAAATAGGAACACACAAATCCTTAATTCCAACGTGTACACTATTAAAACTTTATTTTCAGCTTGTAAACTGTTCAAACTTTATTTTTTATCTTGCACACTATTTAAACTTTATTTTAAAACTTGTAAACTATTGAAACTTTATTTTTAACTTGCAAACTATTGAAACTTTATTTTATTTCTAACATATAAACAGATAGAACTTTATTCTTAACTTGTAAACTGGTGAAACTTTATTTCTAACTGGTAAACTTTTGAAGTTTTATTTTTAACTTGTAATTGTTGAAGCTTTAATTTTAACTTGTAAACTCTTAAAACTTTATTTTTAACTTGTTAACGGTTGAAAATTTGTTTTATTTCTATCATAGAAACAGATAGAACTTTATTTCTAACGTACACACAATTGAAACTTTATCTTATTTCTAACATACAAACAGCTGAAACGTTATTTCTAATGCACATACTATTGGAACTTTTCTTTTAACTTATAATCTGTTGAAACTTTATTTTGACTTGTAAACTGATGAAACTTTATTTCTAACTGGTAAACTTTTGAAGTTTTATTTTTAACTTGTAATTGTTGAAGCTTTAATTTTAACTTGTAAACTGTTGAAACTTTATTTTTAACTTGTAAACGGTTGAAACTTTGTTTTATTTCTATCATACAAACAGATAGAACTTTATTCTTAACTTGTAAACTGATGAAACTTCATTTTATTTCTAACATATAAACTGTTATAACTCTATTTTGAAGCACATAAACTATTAAAACTTTATTTCCAACGTGTACACTATTAAAACTTTATTTTCAGCTTGTAAACTGTTCAAACTTTATTTTTTATCTTGCACACTATTTAAACTTTATTTTAAAACTTGTAAACTATTGAAACTTTATTTTTAACTTGCAAACTATTGAAACTTTATTTTATTTCTAACATATAAACAGATAGAACTTTATTCTTAACTTGTAAACTAGTGAAACTTCATTCTATTCCTAACATATAAACAGATAGAACTTTATTCTTAACTTATAAACTTAAAGAGATAGAACTTTATTCGTAACTTGTAAACTGGTGAAACTTCATTCTATTTCTAACATACAAACAGATAAAACTTTATTCTTAACATACACACACTATTGAAACATTAGTTTTAACTTGTAAACTCTTAAAACTTTATTTTTAACTTGTTAACGGTTGAAAATTTGTTTTATTTCTATCATAGAAACAGATAGAACTTTATTTCTAACGTACACACAATTGAAACTTTATCTTATTTCTAACATACAAACAGCTGAAACGTTATTTCTAATGCACATACTATTGGAACTTTTCTTTTAACTTATAATCTGTTGAAACTTTATTTTGACTTGTAAACTGATGAAACTTTATTTCTAACTGGTAAACTTTTGAAGTTTTATTTTTAACTTGTAATTGTTGAAGCTTTAATTTTAACTTGTAAACTGTTGAAACTTTATTTTTAACTTGTAAACGGTTGAAACTTTGTTTTATTTCTATCATACAAACAGATAGAACTTTATTCTTAACTTGTAAACTGATGAAACTTCATTTTATTTCTAACATATAAACTGTTATAACTCTATTTTGAAGCACATAAACTATTAAAACTTTATTTCCAACGTGTACACTATTAAAACTTTATTTTCAGCTTGTAAACTGTTCAAACTTTATTTTTTATCTTGCACACTATTTAAACTTTATTTTAAAACTTGTAAACTATTGAAACTTTATTTTTAACTTGCAAACTATTGAAACTTTATTTTATTTCTAACATATAAACAGATAGAACTTTATTCTTAACTTGTAAACTAGTGAAACTTCATTCTATTCCTAACATATAAACAGATAGAACTTTATTCTTAACTTATAAACTTAAAGAGATAGAACTTTATTCGTAACTTGTAAACTGGTGAAACTTCATTCTATTTCTAACATACAAACAGATAAAACTTTATTCTTAACATACACACACTATTGAAACATTAGTTTTAACTTGTAAACTCTTAAAACTTTATTTTTAACTTGTTAACGGTTGAAAATTTGTTTTATTTCTATCATAGAAACAGATAGAACTTTATTTCTAACGTACACACAATTGAAACTTTATCTTATTTCTAACATACAAACAGCTGAAACGTTATTTCTAATGCACATACTATTGGAACTTTTCTTTTAACTTATAATCTGTTGAAACTTTATTTTGACTTGTAAACTGATGAAACTTTATTTCTAACTGGTAAACTTTTGAAGTTTTATTTTTAACTTGTAATTGTTGAAGCTTTAATTTTAACTTGTAAACTGTTGAAACTTTATTTTTAACTTGTAAACGGTTGAAACTTTGTTTTATTTCTATCATACAAACAGATAGAACTTTATTCTTAACTTGTAAACTGATGAAACTTCATTTTATTTCTAACATATAAACTGTTATAACTCTATTTTGAAGCACATAAACTATTAAAACTTTATTTCCAACGTGTACACTATTAAAACTTTATTTTCAGCTTGTAAACTGTTCAAACTTTATTTTTTATCTTGCACACTATTTAAACTTTATTTTAAAACTTGTAAACTATTGAAACTTTATTTTTAACTTGCAAACTATTGAAACTTTATTTTATTTCTAACATATAAACAGATAGAACTTTATTCTTAACTTGTAAACTAGTGAAACTTCATTCTATTCCTAACATATAAACAGATAGAACTTTATTCTTAACTTATAAACTTAAAGAGATAGAACTTTATTCGTAACTTGTAAACTGGTGAAACTTCATTCTATTTCTAACATACAAACAGATAAAACTTTATTCTTAACATACACACACTATTGAAACATTAGTTTTAACTTGTAAACTCTTAAAACTTTATTTTTAACTTGTTAACGGTTGAAAATTTGTTTTATTTCTATCATAGAAACAGATAGAACTTTATTTCTAACGTACACACAATTGAAACTTTATCTTATTTCTAACATACAAACAGCTGAAACGTTATTTCTAATGCACATACTATTGGAACTTTTCTTTTAACTTATAATCTGTTGAAACTTTATTTTGACTTGTAAACTGATGAAACTTTATTTCTAACTGGTAAACTTTTGAAGTTTTATTTTTAACTTGTAATTGTTGAAGCTTTAATTTTAACTTGTAAACTGTTGAAACTTTATTTTTAACTTGTAAACGGTTGAAACTTTGTTTTATTTCTATCATACAAACAGATAGAACTTTATTCTTAACTTGTAAACTGATGAAACTTCATTTTATTTCTAACATATAAACTGTTATAACTCTATTTTGAAGCACATAAACTATTAAAACTTTATTTCCAACGTGTACACTATTAAAACTTTATTTTCAGCTTGTAAACTGTTCAAACTTTATTTTTTATCTTGCACACTATTTAAACTTTATTTTAAAACTTGTAAACTATTGAAACTTTATTTTTAACTTGCAAACTATTGAAACTTTATTTTATTTCTAACATATAAACAGATAGAACTTTATTCTTAACTTGTAAACTAGTGAAACTTCATTCTATTCCTAACATATAAACAGATAGAACTTTATTCTTAACTTATAAACTTAAAGAGATAGAACTTTATTCGTAACTTGTAAACTGGTGAAACTTCATTCTATTTCTAACATACAAACAGATAAAACTTTATTCTTAACATACACACACTATTGAAACATTAGTTTTAACTTGTAAACTCTTAAAACTTTATTTTTAACTTGTTAACGGTTGAAAATTTGTTTTATTTCTATCATAGAAACAGATAGAACTTTATTTCTAACGTACACACAATTGAAACTTTATCTTATTTCTAACATACAAACAGCTGAAACGTTATTTCTAATGCACATACTATTGGAACTTTTCTTTTAACTTATAATCTGTTGAAACTTTATTTTGACTTGTAAACTGATGAAACTTTATTTCTAACTGGTAAACTTTTGAAGTTTTATTTTTAACTTGTAATTGTTGAAGCTTTAATTTTAACTTGTAAACTGTTGAAACTTTATTTTTAACTTGTAAACGGTTGAAACTTTGTTTTATTTCTATCATACAAACAGATAGAACTTTATTCTTAACTTGTAAACTGATGAAACTTCATTTTATTTCTAACATATAAACTGTTATAACTCTATTTTGAAGCACATAAACTATTAAAACTTTATTTCCAACGTGTACACTATTAAAACTTTATTTTCAGCTTGTAAACTGTTCAAACTTTATTTTTTATCTTGCACACTATTTAAACTTTATTTTAAAACTTGTAAACTATTGAAACTTTATTTTTAACTTGCAAACTATTGAAACTTTATTTTATTTCTAACATATAAACAGATAGAACTTTATTCTTAACTTGTAAAGTGGTGAAACTTTACTTTTTATCTTGTAAACTTTATTTTGTTTCTAACATACAAACAGATAAAGCTTTATTTCTAACGCACACACTATTGAAACTTTATTTTCAATCTGTAAACTGTTGAAACGATATCTTTCATTTACAAATAGTAGAACGCTTAGTCTAACTTGTAAATCTTATGACACTTCATATGGGTGATGATGGTAGATGAAATAGTGTTAAATAAAATTTAGATAGCTTACACTTCTGATACAGGGATAGCAATCCACTGCGATCCATGTGTAAAGAGCTTGTTAGACTACGGATGGGCTTAAGTGGATGATTTAACCATGTATACTTTTTCATTTGGAAATAGTAGCACGCTTAGTCTAACTTGCAATTCTTATAACATTTCATATGGATGATAATGGTAGATGAAATAGTGTTAGATAAAATTAAGATAGCTTACACTTCTGATATAGGGATAGCAATCGACTGCGATCCATGTGTAAAGAGCTTGTTAGACTACGGAAGAGAGAAGTGTGTTATGTTGCGTGTGGCGCGTGAGTGTCCTCCCATTTCATTCCATTCATCAATTCGTCTCATTGATAGAGACAGGTAGAACTCATGGTTCTCATAACGTATGCAATGGAAAGTTTTAGGCAACCTTCGACAGTTGGCTAAATGTCGCCCTGGCGCGAATGCATACTACGTTGAGACAGAGGCAATCACTTGCAAACATGACGCAGAGAGGTTTAACAAGATTGACCATTGCCGAATGTCCCTTGCGGTATACATAGCTACGGGTTTCACCGCCGCCCTTTACAGGAACGCCCGTCGAAAGGAAGTATTACACCGAACTTCATTTGCAACGTTCAAGTTGACTGATAGCAGATTCAACTTAATGATAGTATTCGCCAGTCCGAAGACTGCCCAGGGCAAACCGCGAGGAGGTTCGATCATGTCTTGCCCCATGGTGGCCCTTAAGAGAGCCGATGGTTCGTTCTCGGGAGTAACGTCATCTTACACCCTACCAATTCTACTGAGAGAGTCTTTGACTCTCTCTTTGGTAGCACTGTCGACTTCCACACTAACTGGTACATGGCTAAAAAGTGGAATGTAGCGCCATTCCGTTGGATTGACAGCAGTTGCTGTCATCGGATTGCCAATCCGAGCAAGATTATTAAAAACTCTGTCTTGCTCCTCTAGCCTGACAAACTCCTCAAATAAATTTCGCGGCCTTAACTGCGGTCCGCGAGGAGAGCTGACTTGACTGTTCGGCGTCTGCATGATTGAAATGAAATGAGAGGCAGTGGTTTATATACCCCTCTAATGCGACGCAACGTTCAAGTTGACTGATAGCAGATTCAACTTAATGATAGTATTCGCCAGTCTAAAGACTGCCCAGGGCAAAGCGCATTGAAGGCTCTATCATGTCTTGCCCCATAGTGGCCGATTATACGGTAGTATGTTAGTAGATTTCAATCACTGAAAAAGGAAGATGAGAATCATTTCATTTGTCTCATCAACGTTTATCATGGGAGCAATCATTGAAGGGGCATCTAATGAATTACATTTCACTCTACTCCATATCATAAAGACTAACCTTTGTCGAATGGCTGAAGTACTCTGACCTGGCGAGAGAAAACGTCACGTTGAGTATGAAGTCGAATGCCCAACATGAGCAACGGCTCAGAGGTTTCGGTCTAACAAACGACGAACAACCCGTGCAACACAATCCCTCTACGGCAGTACCCGCCGTCCCGAAGGAACGCTCGAGCAAAGGAGGTATTACAGCGATGATGTGCTTTATGAGCAGAAGTGAATCTCTTGATAGCAAGATACTATTCAACTAGATAGCAAGTCAAAACAACCTGATAGCAGGACAAATGTATAGTCAGTAATTTACACTTAGTGAGGAATGATAGATTTGAGTGTAGTGAGTGGCACTCGATCCCGTCGACAGCCCGAAGGCCTTGTACTGATCACTAGGGAAGTGAGAGATCTTCCCCGATACCCGCTATTTACAGCTTAAGACATCATTGTCACTGCCCCGAAGTGGTAACAGTAACGTCGAGTCAAAGGTAGTGAACAGTAGCTGGGATCTAACCCCTCAAAGCTGCCTTAGACTTAGTTAAATTTGAAATCTGATAGCAGATTTGAACTCAGCATACTTGAAAACCTTGAGGAAACATCCCAAGTTATTGCTTTGATCAGCTTGATAGCAAGCCGTAGAGAGCTTGATTCACCAGCGTTTTGCAATGGAGATGTTTAGAGGCCACCCATGACAAGATAGCTAAGACTCAACCGATTGGCGTTCAAAGTGCTACGTTGAGAGCTGTGTCAAATGCCCAACATGAGACATGAGTTGTCCCAGCGGTTACGGTCTCAAATATGACACATTCCCTTGCCACACTTATCACTACGGCATCGTCCGCCGTCCCGAAGGAACACCCTGTCAGTGGAATATTACAGCAAAACTCTCCGTGTCTTGCTCGCTTTCAGTGAAAAGCCGCTTATACCATGAGAAGACTGGCTCAGACATCATTAAAAATGCTTTCATTGACTTCAGCAGGGTCGAAAACCCCAGAAAACCTCCAAAACTAGTGAATTTAAATTTTTCAACTTTTTAGCACTACTTATGAAATTTTATAAGTAGTCCATCACTTAGGGCAGGTCAATAGCAACCGAACCTTTTTTGAATCAAGTCAAACGGACTTGTAGAAGCAAAGTTACAAGCCTTTAAAGTTTTGGAGTCTTTTATGGCCTGGAGACGAAGGCCATCTCCTGGCGAACCTCTAAGTCTGACGCCTTAGCTGATATCAGCAATGAAATTTTCTAAGTCGGTTTCTTACAGAAACTCGGAATTTGGAATGTCCGAAGCTATCATCGGAGCTCAGAGAGACGACCTACCTCTGACAATCGTTCTCCTCTAAATGACAAGTCTCTCTCGGTTCCCAGCTTATATAGTGTGTGGCGATCAGCTGATGACGTAACATTCATCATCCAAACACTAAAAAACCCGTCTATCTCCGGTTCTAGTGCTCCGATTGAGCTGGAAATACACCATTTCCATGTAGAATTTGACGCTGAATCCGAATCTGGCCTCCGTTTTCCCATCCGATGCTTCGTTTTGGCTCTACAGTAGGCAGCCATCGCAAAAAATTCTAACTGTCGTTTTTTCGAAAAATGTTGAAAATTTTTTCTCTCCGATTGACTTGAAACTCACCATACAGATAAAGAATTTCACGCTGATTCCAAATCTGAAATCCGTTTTCCCATCCGATGCTTCGTTTTGAAGCTAGAGCCCAAAACGTCCCAAATTCTAACTCTGTCGTTTTTCACCAATCTCCCAAAATCTTAAATGGCGTCTCACATCTAAACGAAGACAGATAGGAACAAGCCGATTCTTTCACTGAATTTGTCTCACTCTTAGCTTTCAAACGAGCTATCGCACGACAAAATCCGTCCACTGGAAGCCAAAATCGAAGCAAGCTGTCCAGAGGGGGGGGGACGTCAGTGAAAAATTTTTCTCTCCGATTGACTTGAAACTCACCCTACCGATGCAGAATTTCACGCTGAATCCGAATCTGGCCTCCGTTTTCTCATCCGATGCTTCGTTTGGGCGCTACACACCAAAACGTCCCAAATTGTAACTCTGTCGTTTTTCGCCAATGTCCCAAAATCTTAAATGGCGTCTCACATCTAAACGAAGACAGATAGGAACAAGCCGATTCTTTCGGTGAATTTGTCTCACTCTTAGCTTTCAAACGAGCTATGGCACGACTAAATCCGTCCACTGGAAGCCAAAATCGAAGCGAGCTGTCCAGAGGGGGGGGACGTCAGCGAAAAATTTTTCTCTCCGATGTCGTTCAAATTCACCATACCGATGCAGAATTTCACGCTGAATCCGAATCTGGCCTCCGTTTTCTCATCCGATGCTTCGTTTGGGCGCTACACACCAAAACGTCCCAAATTCTAACTCTGTCGTTTTTTCGAAAAATGTTGAAAATTTTTTCTCTCCGATTGACTTGAAACTCACCATACAGATAAAGAATTTGACGCTGATTCCAAATCTGAAATCCGTTTTCCAATCCGATGCTTCGTTTTGAAGCTAGAGCCCAAAACGTCCCAAATTCTAACTCTGTCGTTTTTCGCCAATGTCCCAAAATTTTAAATGGCGTCTCACATCTAAACGAAGACAGATAGGAACAAGCCGATTCTTTCACTGAATTTGTCTCACTCTTAGCTTTCAAACGAGCTATCGCACGACAAAATCCGTCCACTGGAAGCCAAAATCGAAGCAAGCTGTCCAGAGGGGGGGGGGAGGTCAGTGAAAATTTTTCTCTCCGATTGACTTGAAACTCACCATACCGATGCAGAATTTCACGCTGAATCCGAATCTGGCCTCCGTTTTCTCATCCGATGCTTCGTTTGGGCGCTACACACCAAAACGTCCCAAATTCTAACTCTGTTAAAATTTTGTAGAAAAATTTTTTCTCGCCGATTGCCTTGAAACTCACCCTACCGATGCAGAATTTTACGCTGAATCCGAATCTAAAGTCCGTTTCACCATTCCACCACGCCAACCTAGACGGTCGCCCACGTCAACCTAGACGGTCGCCCACGTCAACCTAGGCGGTCGCCCGCGTCAACCTAGGCGGTCGGCCACGTCAACCCATACGAGACCAACACATCCGAGTCTCACACTCTGTCGTTTTCGAGGGGGGGGGGAGTCAGCGAACATGTTGTGAACGTGAACCCACCTGGCCGGCACACCACGACAGACCACAACCTCTGTCGTTCCAGAGGGGGGGGGGATTCAGAGACGAAGCACCACGGCGGCCGACCACGACACTCTGCCGTTCCAGAGGGGGGGGAGTCAGCGATGGCGGCCATCTTGCGCTATCTGGTGTTCGCCGTTTTCTTACTACTTGAGTTTTCCACTAAATTTCTTTGTTACATCTCTTTGATAGTCAGCTGCTAAGTACATGTACAGTTGAATATCCTTTGTACGTAAAAAGTCACTTTTTTACCTTTGAAGCATTAGCACTAACATTTCAACGTATTTTCTTACTGAAACAGGCTGATCAAATGTTCATTTACTCACAAACCTGTTATAAATTTGATATACTAAGTCATAATTTGGTTTAGATCAGTTTATACTACATATGTAACAGTACTCTCTCGTGCCTACTGCACTGTCTAAGGGGTGCATCACTAAAAACGACTTTATATGCGAATGACAACAAACACAAGCTAGTATAGCATATCAGAAGTTACTTTGCATCTAGAGTGATCGCTATCTATTGTCTCTTATTGAAAATTACCTTGAAAACCTTGATCCTGACTCATGAGAACACTTACCGTTTTTTTCTGCGTCATTTTTCAACCATCTTGCACAAAAACAATCAAAACGATGAGAACAAACTTGAGGTTATACGAAATTTCAAAGCTGCGTTTAGACAAAATATTGGTGTTACATTTTAATAAGCAGAAGTAATAGAATATCTACATCAAATCTCTGAAAACTGACGAAATGTGACTGCACTCTGAGAGGGTGCAGTAGGCACTAATGGGTTAAGTCATTAGTCACAATGTAGGAATAAAAATCTGAAGCCTTAAGCGGTAACCAGAATACACAGAGCTACACCAGGCATTCATAAATCGTGTTTTTTCAAAAAATGCAAAAAAGGGCCGTTTTCAAGCTGGGATGGCTTTTTTCTGTAGGCTATGCCAGTTTTGATTCCAAATCAATACTGAAACTCAGAAAAGTGCTCAATTGCTTGTTGAAGAAATTTGATCAGGCAATCGATAGTTAAAGTGGTATAATTTGGCCAATTTGGATTTTGCACATTGTTTCAGTATATGATGTCATTATTATATGAGTAGTATCGAGAAATAGGATTTATAGTGCAATAGCACTTGAAAACGTTAAGTTGGTGTGCGGTAAGAAATTGTTCCCTTTGATAGATATTAAATATGAAGCTTTGATACAGCAAAATATGACTTTCGGAGTTCGAGTTTTGTTGGACTAGATATGCTTTATCAATCTTCATGGTACTTTTGAATAGTGAAGTAGGTGCGAAATGCTCAGGTTCGATTTATCTTACTGTTTTCAGAAGAAATCAATTAATATTGGCAATTTCAATTATTCTAATGGTGACATATCATTTACAATGATTCGGAGAAGAGCCCTAATGCATTTGTAACAAACACTATTTATACATTTCTAGATTGCACCAAACAATAGGTAAACCTCAATTTCAAAACAATGGGCCTATTGATATTTTAGTATCATGATAGTGTGAAAATATTGATCATGAGAAGTCACTCCATTCCGTTCTGAGGTCTTTCAATAGCATTCTAAATTGATCACTTCATAATCACATTTAGGTGGTCTTAACCCAAACGCATGGTCTTGATGGACAAGGATGGAATGTACTCGTATGCCTTTTGTTACCAAATATATGAAAAAGCATTACATTTTGCATTAATTTTGAAAAGCTGGGTAGAATACCGCTTAAGCTTTTTGTCTTTTTATGAAACCTTTGATCCCGAGTTACTTTTGTATAGCGTGCAATTGTATGAAAGTCTTGAAAATTGATCTGGTTTAATTTTTCTATCAGCAGGAATAATTTGCTTACATTCAATCGTCTGAGTGGTTAATGAATCAGAGGGATCAACAACTGCAATTGTTAATATCAAACGTAATCAATGATTCGCATGGGATATTGATTATGATACCTAAAATATTTGCACACGTCTGCTTCTACTCATCAGGAATTCTTCACTTTTTAATTTCAAATTACGTAAGTGAATACTTGAAATAATTAGTACCTCAATTGCAAATGTAAAATTGCATGAAGCTCAGTCAGTCAGTCGTCGTCGTGCAATATCTATGTATCTTACCTAAGCAAACCAGTATTTCCACATGAAAAGTCTGAACTACTGTATTTTATTCAGGTGTGATTTAACAATAGCGGTTCGCTGAGTGCATGACGATCTCGAATATGATGAGTGAAAGGCAGGTGACAGATTCCCAGTGCTATTTAAAAATACAGAAGTTTAGCTAGCTTATATATGAGATCCTTGACTGATTATGCTTCACGGTGTGCCTGAACAGGCAGTTTAATTTTCAAAAATTCCTAAAATTTTTGACAACGGTTTCTGGTGTATTTTTTCACGCTGATTCTAAATATCGATATAAGAAAATCTTTCATCGAGCCCTTTCCGAGAAAAATGCAAAAATTTGAAATGACGGACCATGAAACCTGTCACACAACATATTAACATTTGCGTGCTCCTGTTATGAAAGCGCGTGTTCACCTTATATTGAAATTACGAAAGTTTTATCAACATCATCGAAATGCAATCGACTAATCGAGTCGATCATCAGTGGTCTTAATTTTTAGCTTGTAAGATTATCATAATCTTTACTGCAATTGAATGTGGCTTCAGTAGTAAGGCAACAGCGATACCTGGGCAAATGTTGCTGCTGCCGGGAAAAGATCAAGAAAATGAAGATCGAAATTCTGTCGACAATACACTAAGTAATCTATTGGGGTCGTATTTAATAATAACATATTTAATGGTTCGTGGGCTTCGCTCAGAGAACATTCTCAGATACTGAGTCAGTCAAAAGCTATCACATTGCGTTTCTACAGCTTATTGCGAATTATATGCATTAGGGAGCGTCTCCGGATCATTGTGAATGATATGTCACCTTCGAACAGGGGCGTCGGAACCGGGGTAGGAGGGGTAGCAAAGTATGTCATTTGCACAAGACATCGGAAAAATTCCTGTAAGCAGGGAGATGAGGATTCAGGAATGTATGCTTGTCATCTATCTCGAAACTTTGTCAATTCATCAATCAAATGCAACGTTGGACCATCTTATCAATTATGATGCCGTTGAGAAGAAGGACATATCCAAGGTCTCTCTCCTAATGGCAAGAATGCGGAATTCCGTTTTCGAAACTGTCTTTTCAATCGCGATGCTTGGACCATCAAGATCAAGGAAAGCAATAAAATCAAAGGCATGCTTTATATGACTGAATTGTAGTTCATTTGTAGTTAGATTACCTAACTTTAATTCTTGAAAGAATTAGAAGAGATATCCATCATACAACTGGTTGACTGATTTTTTGCGTGAGATAGGGTCTTTCACTAATGCTTGCAACCTCGACCAAATCTTGGGATTTTGACCAAATCCCAAAATCCTATCTCGGGATATCGGGATTTGCTCAAATTTATAGTAAGCTAGCATAAACCTCGGTCTACTGAAAGCTGTCATTGTCCTTTTCTGCAGGTGGTCAATGGCTTGCTTGAACAGTCATTGCCAAGCTGAGTGAAACACACAGAAGTCTTCGAAAGTCATATTTTTCTGTATCCAAGCTTCATATTTAATATCTATCAAAGGGAACAATTTCTTACCGCACATCAACTTAACGTTTTCAAGTGCTATTGCACTATAAATCCTATTTCTCGATACTACTCATATAATATTGACATCATATATTGAAACAATGTGCAAAATCCAAATTGGCCAAATTATACCACTTTAACTATCGATTGCCTGATCAAATTTCTTCAACAAGCAATTGAGCACTTTTCTGAGTTTCAGTATCGATTTGGAATCAAAACTGGCATAGCCTACAGAAAAAAGCTGTCCCAGCTTCAAAGCAGCCACTTTTGGCATTTTTTGAAAAAACACGATTTTTGAATGCCTGGTGTAGCTCTGTGTATTCTGGTTACCGCTTAAGATCACAGATGTGAAACACACTGAGATACAGCAACGCAAGTGTCATGCAGAAAGTTGTGAGATCAGTTTCATTGTTTTGTTTTTTCGCGTACCCTATTTTCTTACCATCTCTGGAGCCAGGTAGATCCTTTCTGCATGTCAGCTACCCGTTGAAATTCATACAGGAATTCCTTTATATCAAACTAATGCTGCATGCGAAGTTTGGTTGAGTAGCGAAAATACAGAAAAAAGTTTCAGCGCCGCAAAAATTCAAATTTTGAGAATTTCAAATATTTGGAAAAATATTAAATTTGTAAAAGTAGCTCTAGATCCTGCTATATTCAAAATTGGAGGCTAATATTTTGGATTTGGTATTTTCTGTGGCATCATATAGCCTTTTTGAAAAGCGAGGTCAATAAGACAAGAGTTGATGTAAATATTCAACCGAATTTTATAACCAGAATTCCAAAGAAATGTTGCCTGCTAATCGTCTATAGATAGTGTTTCTGATCGAGGAAGCATTCGGTCGCATGCCGGTATTTTATTTCATCCTTTTGCTCATCATTTGGATAAGCAATCATCTGAGGTGAGTCAGAGATTATAATTGATCAAATTTCTAATTTCAGACATAATACAAATCGGCCCGGGTACTAGATAGTCCAGGACCGAACTCGCTCCCATCTCAATCTCATGAGCATCAATGTTGCATGAACATCCCTATTTATAAAGAGTGCAAGCTCTTCACATTGGTTGACTAGAACATTTAGATAGAATGCTGATGCTTTTGGCCCACACTGTAGACAAAGTCTTCGAATCTGACATTTATTGTCTGTCCACCAATAAACTCCTTCAATTTCGTTTGTTTATTCCAGCTGCATCATGGAGAACCAGTTTTGGGAAGATACGTAGTTCTTTCATGGCCTGCACCCAACAATGAATGGGAAGTTTGCGAAATTGAAGTTTTGGGATTTGATCCGTTACCACGTAAGTTCAGTCGTTTTATCTCAACAATCAGAATCATTAAAGAGCATGTTTATTTCCTAATATTGTCATGCATACATAAAGCAAGAATCTTGCAAGAATTCATAGAAGTTGGCAGATGTGCAAGTGTTCAGAAGAAGTAAGTGCTATGGTGGATAAATGAAATTCAGAATTCGAGGAGAAATTGTCGAGAATGACTACGATCTGCTTCTTAGTAAAAAATGTCATCTCCAATGATCTCTCACTCATAAAGTGCTATTCAAGTACCAAAGTAGTAAGAAAACGGCGAACACCAGATAGCGCAAGATGGCCGCCGTCGTGTCTGAGTCCCCCCCCCTCTGGTCCGCCAGTGTCGTGATGTGCCGTCGAGGTTCCGCTGACGTCCCCCACCCCCCCTCTGGTCCGCCAGTGTGTGAGTCTCGGGTGTCTGTGTCCGACCGCCTGGTGGACTTGGGCGACCGTCTAGGTTGACCTGGGCGACCGTCTAGGTTGTCTTGGTTAAACTGTGGGATGTTTTGGTGTGTAGTGTCCAAACGAAGCCTCGGATGTGAAAACGGAGGTCAGATTCGGATTCAGCGTGAAATTCTGCATCTGTATGGTGAATTTGAAAGCAATCGGAGATAAAAATTTTTCGCTGACCCCCCCCTTTGATCTAACTTTGGTTCTAGTGGACGGATTTTGTTCGTTCGACTTGCATTGGAAAGAGGATGAAACACTGCTCGACCGCATTTTTCGTTGCGAGTCAATCGGAGCAGCCGTTCAAAAGTTAGAGCGGTTACAAGATTTTAGGTCGGAGCTCACCTGAAAAAATCCTAAGTGTCAGAGTGACTTTGTATGGGAAAAATTAAAAATTTTCCAAAGTGTGGAATTTCGACCTGGGACCTTTACCAAAGTTTGTTTCATCAAATTTCGCTGACCCCCCCCCTTTGATCTAACTTTGGTTCTAGTGGACGGATTTTGTTCGTTCGACTTGCATTGGAAAGAGGATGAAACACTGCTCGACCGCATTTTTCGTTGCGAGTCAATCGGAGCAGCCGTTCAAAAGTTAGAGCGGTTACAAGATTTTAGGTCGGAGCTCACCTGAAAAAATCCTAAGTGTCAGAGTGACTTTGTATGGGAAAAATTAAAAATTTTCCAAAGTGTGGAATTTCGACCTGGGACCTTTACCAAAGTTTGTTTCATCAAATTTCGCTGACACCCCCCCCTTTGATCTAACTTTGGTTCTAGTGGACGGATTTTGTTCGTTCGACTTGCATTGGAAAGAGGATGAAACACTGCTCGACCGCATTTTTCGTTGCGAGTCAATCGGAGCAGCCGTTCAAAAGTTAGAGCGGTTACAAGATTTTAGGTCGGAGCTCACCTGAAAAAATCCTAAGTGTCAGAGTGAGCTCCGACCTAAAATCTTGTAACCGCTCTAACTTTTGAACGGCTGTTCCGATTGACTCGCAACGAAAAATGCGGTCGAGCAGTGTTTCATCCTCTTTCCAATGCAAGTCGAACGAACAAAATCCGTCCACTAGAACCAAAGTTAGATCAAAGGGGGGGGTCAGCGAAATTTGATGAAACAAACTTTGGTAAAGGTCCCAGGTCGAAATTCCACACTTTGGAAAATTTTTAATTTTTCCCATACAAAGTCACTCTGACACTTAGGATTTTTTCAGGTGAGCTCCGACCTAAAATCTTGTAACCGCTCTAACTTTTGAACGGCTGCTCCGATTGACTCGCAACGAAAAATGCGGTCGAGCAGTGTTTCATCCTCTTTCCAATGCAAGTCGAACGAACAAAATCCGTCCACTAGAACCAAAGTTAGATCAAAGGGGGGGGACGTCAGCGAAATTTGATGAAACAAACTTTGGTAAAGGTCCCAGGTCGAAATTCCACACTTTGGAAAATTTTTAATTTTTCCCATACAAAGTCACTCTGACACTTAGAATTTTTTCAGGTGAGCTCCGACCTAAAATCTTAAATGGCGTCTCACATGTAAACGAAGACAGATAGGAACAAGCCGTTTGTTTCAGTGAATTTGTCTCACTCTTAGCTTTCAAATGACACCTCACTCGACAAAATCCGTCCACTAGAAGCCAAGATCGAAGCAAGCTGTCCAGAGGGGGGGGGGACGTCAGCGAAATTTGATGAAAAATGTTTTGGTAAAGGTCCCAGGTCAAAATTCGGAAGTTTTAAATTTTTCAAAATTTTCACCACACTGGAGCTCCCACACTTAGGAATTTTTTCACTTGTGGCATGTTACATGGTCATGTGCTGACGCACCAACTTCCCGTGGTCATATGAGAATGGTTGAGGTGTCATATTATAGAGAATGATGAGACAAATCGTTTGCAACAAACCGCATGTCGCTACAATGAATACTTTCGGAGATAGAGCCATTTTAAGTTTTCTTCCGAGCATATATAAACCCCCGACAACGCAAGTCTGATCACTTCATCGAAAGACGAGGTAAGCGACGGTCGTCGCTCTGAGCTCCCGATATCGGGTGTTTCAAAGGACTCTATCTTTTGAAGTAGGCAAGCTATCTTCTTACTTCAAAGTTTGTGTGATAGAGTTTGATAGTGTCTTTACTACTGATAAAATTTTTTAAAAGTAGTATGAGTAGTAAAATGCGGAATTTTTTAAAAATTCTTAATTTTCAGTCTTTTCAAAGTTTTAACATGTAGACTAAGGTTTTCAAGTATGCTGAGTTCAAATCTGCTATCAGATTTGAAATGTAACTAAGTCTAAGGCAGCTTTGAGGGGTTGGATCCCAGCTACTGATCACTACCTTTGACTCGGCGTTCCTGTTACCACTTCGGGGCAGTGACAATGATGTCTTCAGCTGTAAAGAGCGGGTATCGGGGAAGATCTCTCACTTCCCTAGTGATCAGTACAAGGCCTTCGGGCTGTCGACGGGATCTAGTGCCACTCACTACACTTAAATCTATCATTCCTCACTAAGTGTAAAATCATTCTTTTCCGTTTGCTATCAAACGTTTACGGAATTATAATCATTGTTTTCCCCTTTTCACTTCAGAAAATGGTTAACTACAACAATGCAAAGACGGCTTTTAAGCTTTGCGTCTGTTCAAAGATTTTTCGTAGCGATGCCTTTAAGAAGCATTCTTGTGCACATAAGCGAATGGTAGGGGGCATTCGATACTTTTGTAGCAGCCATAATGCATCTCGCCTTGTTGAGACGCTACCGGAGTGGCATGCAAAGCACAGCAGCTGCAGTCAACCAGAGCTGACTGAGGAGGCGAAGCAAAGTCTCTTCAGCTCAGAGTTGAAAGCTCTGGAGACTCAGTGTGCTATCGAGGCTATCACGTCAGCAAAGCCTCCCTCATCTTTTGCACCAGCAAAGGCTCTCTCGCCCACCCCGATTCTAGAGACTCAGTCTGCTGTCGAGTCTATCACGTCAGCAGAGGCTCCATCTTCTAGCGTGCTAGCAAAGGCTCTCTCACCCACTCCGATTGAGTCTTCTCCGAAGTCGAGTAAATCCTCCTCCTCCTCCTCTAGCGATGAGTCGGCTACAAGTAGCAGCGACAGTGAGGAAGAGGAGGAGGATAAAGGCTCGACGAAGGTTGAGCTAGTCGAGAGTGTCTACCTCGATAGCGAGGTAGAGGCGGTGAGGGACGTTGACCTCGATAGCGAGGTGCAGCCGGCTAAGTTATCAAGCAGTGGTGGGATTGCGGCTCAATGTCGCAACTTCATTATGCGCCCACCACTGGTTGATAACTATGACAAGCTGAAGAATGAGTTGGAGGTGTGGAAGAGGGACTGCTTCTTCTATAAAGCGAGTTCCGAGAACCTCTCGCGAGTCACTCAGGAGCTCAAGAAGACTCAAGCTAGTCTTTTTGAGAAAGAAGGAGAGCTCGATCGCGAGAGGTTCTCGCACCTCACTAGTAAGGCTAAAGAAGAGCAGCTCCTCATCGAGAGAGAGAGTCAGGAGAAGGAGTTAAGAAAGATGAGGGAGGAGGTGGAAGGGCTGCGAAAGCAGTTGGGGAAGGTGGTGGCGACTAATCAGGAGCTGCACCAGCAAGTGATGAGTAGCAGTACTCGACGATCAAGTCGCCTCCACATTCCCCTTGACAAGAAAGGACGTGTGCCCGCAAGACCGCTCCTCTGTGAACGTGGCAGAGACGAGATGTGCAATAGCAGGGCTAAAAAAGGTATCGAATGCCTTCACTTTACATTCGATCACAAGGAGGCGATCACAGGATTCCTGTTCGAGCCACGTCCTGAGAAGATCTGTAAGTTTAAAACAAGTAACTTAGAGTTCAAGATAATAACTAACAACTTCTTTCTTTACAGATATCAAAGAGAAGCGCCCACCTGCTTCCGTCAACGAGCCGGAGGCGAAGCGGCAAGCTTGAGACCCATAGTCCTTGAATTATCCCGAGAATGAACCATCGGCTCTCTTAAGGGCCACCTAGGGGAAGACATGATAGAACCTCCACGCGGTTTGCCCTGGGCAGTCTTCGGACTGGCGAATACTATCATTAAGTTGAATCTGCTATCAGTCAACTTGAACGTTGCGTCACATTAGAGGGGTATATAAACCACTACCTCTCATTTCATTTCATTTCAATCATGGAGACACCTAACGCTGCAGTCAACTCTCCTCGCGGACCGCAGTTAAGGCCGCGAAATTTATTTAATGAATTTGTTAGAATAGAGGAGCAAGACAGAGTTTTTAATAATCTTGCTCGGATTGGCAATCCGATGACAGCAACTGCTGTCAATCCAACGGAATGGCGCTACATTCCACTTTTTAGCCATGTACCAGTTAGTGTGGAAGTCGACAGTGCTACCAAAGAGAGAGTCTTTGACTCTCTTAGCAGAATTGGTAGGGTGTAAGATGACGTTACTCCCGAGAATGAACCATCGGCTCTCTTAAGGGCCACCATGGGGCAAGACATGATAGAACCTCCTCGCGGTTTGCCCTGGGCAGTCTTCGGACTGGCGAATACTATCATTAAGTTGAATCTGCTATCAGTCAACTTGAACGTTGCAAATGAAGTTCGGTGTAATACTTCCTTTCGACGGGCGTTCCTGTAAAGGGCGGCGGTGAAACCCGTAGCTATGTATACCGCAAGGGACATTCGGCAATGGTCAATCTTGTTAAACCTCTCTGCGTCATGTTTGCAAGTGATTGCCTCTGTCTCAACGTAGTATGCATTCGCGCCAGGGCGACATTTAGCCAACTGTCGAAGGTTGCCTAAAACTTTCCATTGCATACGTTATGAGAGCCATGAGTTCTACCTGTCTCTATCAATGAGACGAATTGATGAATGGAATGAAAGGGAGGACACTCACGCGCCACACGCAACATAACACACTTCTCTCTTCCGTAGTCTAACAAGCTCTTTACACATGGATCGCAGTCGATTGCTATCCCTGAAGCATTCTGATTCGCTGTTGAGCAATTCATTGTTGAAAAGCCTATATAAGCCAGAAGATTGAAGCGCTTCTCATTCAATTTGAAGTCACGATGGAAGCCACATCTGCCGACAACATTCCCGTCTTCATCGATGAAGACAACGCCATTCCCGAGTTCGTCATCCTCGACGAGTGGGATGAGGATGAGAAGAAGGGGAAGATCAAGAGGATCATTTGGACGGATGAGGTGTGGACTCCGAATACCACTCGCATCCGAAAGGTGCCAGATGCACCAGCACGGCTTAGGCGGTATAGGGTTTATGACAACCTAACCGTCATACCCCTTGACTATTCAAGCCAATAGTCAACCTAATCCCGAGAATGAACCATCGGCTCTCTTAAGGGCCACCATGGGGCAAGATATGATAAAACCTCCTCGCGGTTTGCCCTGGGCAGTCTTCGGACTGGCGAATACTATCATTAAGTTGAATCTGCTATCAGTCAACTTGAACGTTGCAAATGAAGTTCGGTGTAATACTTCCTTTCGACGGGCGTCCCTGTAAAGGGCGGCGGTGAAACCCGTAGCTATGTATACCGCAAGGGACATTCGGCAATGGTCAATCTTGTTAAACCTCTCTGCGTCATGTTTGCAAGTGATTGCCTCTGTCTCAACGTAGTATGCATTCGCGCCAGGGCGACATTTAGCCAACTGTCGAAGGTTGCCTAAAACTTTCCATTGCATACGTTATGAGAGCCATGAGTTCTACCTGTCTCTATCAATGAGACGAATTGATGAATGGAATGAAAGGGAGGACACTCACGCGTCACACGCAACATAACACACTTCTCTCTTCCATAGTCTAACAAGCTCTTTACACATGGATCGCAGTCGATTGCTATCCCAGAATCATGTAAGCTATCTTAATTTTATTTAACACTATTTCATCTACCATTATCACCCATATGAAATGTTATAAGATTTGCAAGTTAGACTAAGCGTGCTACTATTTCCAAATGAAAAAGTATACATGGTTAAATTATTCACTAAAGCCCCATTCAAGTAAGTCAGTATGAAAGCAAAGATAATACGAAATAAACATTTATTATGGCATGTATTTTAAAAGGTCTTCATCGTCAATATCGTCCCAGAGTCTGACTTCACATAGATTACAAAAACAGTTGAGCTGCTTTAAACGTTCTTCTGCAGCGTCCCTCACTTTCTCAATGTACGCCCACTCCGCCACGGTTCGCGGTTGGGAGTTAGGGGTGTACCACTCCCATATTTGATGCAACTGCGACTTGCTGGTCATCTCCATCACCCCTTCGACATCATATTGTAAATATTTCCACCGTATGCCTGTTAGGTCGGGCAACTCCTCTTCATCGTCCTCCGATAACTTTCGTATATTGTCGAGATTGTATGTCTTCTCCACCTTCGCCTTTCTTGGTGCATTTGGTGTAACGAGCACCTTTGCTGATGTGCATGGAGAGGAGAACTCCAATGCGGTATTTGGTGTTGTTGGAGGACTTGTCATGTTGTCTTTGAAATGCTGACTTTGAATAATGATAACTTTAACATTTTTCTAATTCTTAAGTATCAACAAGCAACCAATCAGAATGAACAGCCAATGAATGATGAGCATGAAAGTATATAAGCAAAGTGACATTCATGTCATTTCATTTAATCTGTGAATCATACAAGTGACGAACGCACGATCTCTCTCTTTGATTATTATTCTGTCTGATCATATTTCATTAAAATGGTAAGTTAAAGATTTCCTCTCTCATCTCCCTCAAACGTGTGACTAATAGCATCTTCCTCAATTTCAGGCATCAACTTCATCACCAACGCCCTCTCTTCTCGAGGAAAGTTTAGAGTTATTGAGTCAAGGTAGGTTGTAACACTACACTGAGGCTTGAACAGAGATGATAGAATGATTTCTCTTTCAGGTGATGCGAGTTCCAGCTCAGAACTGTCGCGATATGGCAACGAGTGGGAATGTGCTGACTGTGGGCACATCTTCACGAGGAAATGGGATCTCACCCGACACATCAAGCGAGGTGTTTGTCGACCTAAGCCGGCATCAATCTCCGAAGGTAGGGATGATTCTGTTAACGATGTCTCCTTTTCTTGCGATTTATGCATTCAGTCTTTCGAGACACGTTTTGAACTATCTTCGCACAGACTTCAACATACACACACGAACGATACCTACACCAACGGTACCTCCTCTATCCGACTCACTGAGGTGTCCATAAATAATTTAGTGAGGAACTACCAGATGGACTCCTCAGAAACCATTGCTAACTTTGAGGAATGGTTTCATCAAAATTCATCATTGATAGAAGCGCTCTTCAACAATTTAGACAATTTTAGGATGAAGGCGCTCATCTATCTTAAAATAAAATATGTAAAAATCGACCACCATACTGGACAAATAATAGAGAGGTTAGAGTTTCACATACCCTCCTCTCCTGCAACCGAGGTTGTAGACTATGAGTCTTGGATAAATTTTCACATCCAAGGATTAAAATTAAATATTGATAAATTTAACGAGCGCGATAGCGGTCTCATTTTTGACGGCATTGAGTCCGCCTTATTTAAAATCAGTTTATTAGGAAATCATAGTGGTCGAGGCTCCTTTAAACTTCCAAAAAATTTAAAAAACAAAACAGCAGTCATCAATGTCGATTGCGAATCGCAATGTTTTAAATATGCTGTCCTCTCCATTCTCCACTATAATGACATCAATGCGAATCGAAATCGTACATATAGCTATAGGCAGTGGGAGAATGAATTAAACTTCGATGACTGTAATAGTGACGATATGAAAATTAAAGATATAGAAAAATTTGAAAAATTGAACAACATTAAAATAGTTCTCCATGTTTGGGAAAAGGGATTGAAGGGTGTGCGCTACAACTCGCGTTCGAGTTGTTATGACCATGTTGTCAACCTTTTATTAGTAAGACAGGATGATAGTGAGGAATGGCACTACTGCGGCATTCCCAAAATCTCTCGCTTATACCACCACTTAAGAAATTCTACCTCATCAGAGATTTATTACTGTGACAGATGCATTCGGAACTTTAGGAGTAAAAACAAATTTGAAACTCATTATGAGTGGTGTAAGCGAGGTAAACTGCAAATGGAACGCATGCCCAAAGATAAGGAGTTTTCATATAGAGAGAATGGCGATGAACTAAGTCCTCTTCGTGTCATATATGCTGACATCGAATGTTATATCGATGATAACATCCATCGACCAGCAGCCATTTCCTGCTATGAAGTATGGCATGACCATTTCCAAAATAGAAAAAATAAAATGCACGTCTGGCAAGGTGAGGATTGTATTTACCAATTCCTACAATTCCTCGAACAGGCTGTAAAATTTCAACAAAAGTATGATGGTGAACTCTATCGCAGATCATTGCATATGACAGCAGATGATCAAGCAAAATTTGATAGTTGCAACGTTTGCCCCAAATGTAGGAAAACATTTGACGATGATAAGATTAAGAAAGTGCGCGACCATGACCACATCACTGGTAAATTTAGAAACGCACTCTGTTCAAAATGTAATTTTTCGCTGAGGATGAAGCGGCGTACATTACCCGTCATTTTCCATAATTTCAAGGGCTACGACAGCCATATGATAATAAAAGGAGGTTTAGGTCAAATGAAAGAGTGGAAGCTTGATGTAATAGCACAAACGAGAGAGAAGTTTATGGCCATGACAGCAAAAGTGCCTGTCGATAAAACTAAAGAAAATAAGACGGTCTATTTTGATATAAAATTTTTAGATTCCTACCAATTTATGACTGCATCACTGGCCTCTCTCGTGCAAAATCTAAAGTCTCTTCCACTAACACAAAATCTTAAGAAACAATATCCAAATCTAACCGATGAAGTCATCACACGGAAAGGAGTCTTTCCATATGCATATTTTGATGCAATTACTAAACTCGGCGAGACTTCTCTTCCGCCCATAGATAAATTTAAAAATGATTTGACCGGCGCAGAATGTAAGACCGAAGATTATGATCATGCACAAGATGCATGGATAAAATTTGACTGCCATACATTTGGTGAATATATGATTGCCTACCTTAAGTTAGATGTATTTTTGCTGGCTGATGTATTTCAGGAGTTTCGACGAGTGGCATTAGAAGAAGATAAGTTAGATCCCGTCCACTTTGTCAGTCTGCCAGCCATGTCATTTAAGTCTGCTTTTAAAATGACTGGTGAGACCATTCATCTCTTACAAGATCCAGAGATGTATAATTTATTTGAGCGAGGAATTCGCGGTGGTCTCACATTTGTAAATAAACATAGGTTAAAATCAAAAATAGTAGGCAATGACCAGACTCATCTGAAGTATTATGACCAAAATAATTTGTATGGTAGTTCATTATCCAAACCGCTACCTCACTCTGAGTTTAGCTGGTTAGATGATAGTGAAATTCAACATTTCTCCAACCCTTCCAACATACTAGCAATTCCAGATGAAGGTGATTGGGGATATTATTTTGAGATAGATCTAATCTATCCAAATAATATTAAACATAAAACCGTAGATTTTCCACTCGCACCCGAATCAGGTGAAGTGAGTAAAGATATGTTTTCCGACTTTATGAAACAATTTCATAAAGATTTAGAATCATGTGGACAACCCAAGTATAAGCCTTGCCGCAAACTTTTACTCACTCAATATGATAAGGAAAACTATCTAGTCCACTTTAGCATCTTAAAATTTTGTTTAGAAATGGGCATGATTTTAAAAAGAGTTCACCGCATTATTAAATTTAGACAGAAAGCCTTCCTCAAACCATATATTGATAGCAACAGCCAGAAACGTGCACTAGCCCAAAATAATTTTGAAAAAGATTTTTATAAATATAAGAACAACAGTCTATTTGGTAAGACGATGGAGGATGTTAGAAAGCGCGTAAACTACAAACTAGTTAATGATGATCAAAAGTATCACAAATTGGTCTCATCACCTCTATTCATCGATAGAGACATTATCGATGAGGACCTTGTAGGTGTTAAAATGATAAAATCTGAAGTTGAGTTGTGCAAGCCCATCTATATTGGCCAAGCTGTACTAGATTACTCTAAGCTTGAAATGTACCAACTCTTTTATAAAATACTAAAACCATGTCCTCTCGTAAAAGAGGTTCGTTTGTTGGGTGGTGATACAGATAGTTTCTTCTTAGGTATTACCACTCAAAAAGATTTAAATTTCAATGAAGTAGGAAAATCTTTAGAAAGATATTTTGATACATCAAATTATCCTGCTAATCATCCACTCTACTCCATCAAAAATAAGGCAAAACTTGGCTGCTTTAAGGATGAGACAGCAGGGAAGGAGATAGCTGAAATGATTCTCCTCCGTCCAAAAATGTATTCTATGAAATTAAAGGATAGTGATGATAGCATTAAGCGCGCTAAAGGCATATCAAGATCATTGGTCTCTAACATGAAACATAAGAATTTCAGGAAAGCCTATAGAAATAAAAATATAACGTTTGTCAATATGACAATCTTAAAATCTAAGTCGCATGAGATCAAAACTCATACTTTTAGGAAACGGGCGCTTTCAGCATGGGAGGATAAGAGGTGCTGGCTAGAACACAACATATCTCTTCCACATGGACATCCTGACACAAACATACCACCACCCAAAAGAATTAAACTCACACTACCACATTCAGGAGACGTCTTAGCATAATCATCCTTAACTTAGTATTTTGATGTTGATTTCTGTAGATAAACATTGTTGTTTTATGTATCGCATGAGATTGTTTTTTCCTTGTGAATATGTGTCCACATCTGTACATTCCCCATGTGATGGCTTTTCCACTGAAAGACATTTTTCCTATCCCTGTATATTTCCACCCTTCACGAAGTAAAAAGACTTTTTGTACATAACAATGTTTATTGAAGTGCGCTCATGTATATATTTTCAGTGGATGTTGTATAAAGTCTATTCCTTCACATTCATGTACATATTTCAATAAATGTTGTATAAAGACTTCACTTTGTTTTCCGAAACACTAACGTTATGAGGGATTTAGTATCTTTCACATGGATGCACTCTTGTAAACCATTGGTAATTTTGATAGCAATAGAGGGTATAGTTTGTTTGACGACGGGATGATAGAAAATAGATTCAAACATCTTCTCGACTATTCCATATGAAGCGTCTTTATCATGAATGAAATCGCGTAAAATGTATTCTTTTTTCTCACCAACAGAAATAGGTAGAATCAAATCACTTTGAATGTAAAGGTGCTGTTCATGTTTATCAAGTGTCATTGGTGTTTCTATACCAATCGTATGCGCAGCAGCAAACACAGTTTGTAGCATTGAAAAACCAAAGAGTTTTTTCAAATTTTTACTCAATTGACATTGAATGTCATCACCCAGTCTCAGAACAACGCGTTGATTTTCAATTGAAAACGAAATGTGGTGTGTCTTTACATCATATTTACTTTTCATCACATGCTTCAACTTCTGTTGTATATAAGGATTTACTACATGAATGAAGCTTTCAACTGTATGATATAGACGCGGCATTATATTGATAGCAACTTTAGATTCTTCATAAGACTGGTAAATTTTCTTGATGCGATCGCCATAGATGTCCACCCACCATTCATCATTAACTGAATCAGCTTTAGTGTGATATTCATGAGAAGCATACACCACACCGCTTCCAATAATAGGTGTATAATGTCTTACAAAATGACGCAAGGTTGGAGAGAAATAAACTGTAAGTTTGTCATTATATTTCTGAATAACCAACTTATTTTTATCCGCCATAATTTTCTCTCCATACTTCTTACCCACAGTCTCATTCCATCGTTTTACTAACTCAATAAGTGATAAAGGTTGAACACCACGCTTTTTCAAAATGATGCGTTCTTCGCATTCTACAACATCTTCATCAAATATTTTAAATCTATAATGAAATTTGTTGATTCGATTTGAATAAACTTTTCTAACATTTGCAGTAGCAATTGACGTTAGATGTAGTCCATGACCAAAACCGAGATGCGGATAGAATTCACTATCCAACCTCAGCGTAAGACCTTTAGTAAAAGAATGAAAGCGGAGGAACTGTCTCCCACTCCAATGATAGATAGTAAACTCATAAGCTTTCTGATTTTTATTCTTCATGATGGAAGTATCACCACTGTTGAATGCCTTAATAATTTTCTCATTCCCAAATGGCTCATAAGAATCTGATTTTATCTGAATCCATTCATAGTTCCACTTTCCATCTGATGTTAAATTGTATGGGAACTGAAATGCATTATTCATCGTTATTCCATCATGGGTGCGAGGAGTCAATATCATTTCTTCCAAATCATTCACATTCTGAATATTGCTATCATAGCAAATACTAGAAACGCCAACCTCCCATTCACCTTCTAAATGCAGTGGGCGATTTAATTCTACTCGATAGTCTGATGGTTTATTTTTGGGAAATTTATTCATAGAAGCATTACTGGGCAAGTAGATTAGAAACGAGTCCTTATTTTCACTTTCCATATTATTCACATTGGAAAAATATATTAGCATACGTTTGCATTAACTCTTCATTCGGAAATGGAGTGTGATACTTGTCACAGCATCTTTATGAAAAGGAATCAACGCACCAGCATCGTCATAAATGGCAATATCAATTTGTGGGATGTAGTTTGATTTCAGCTTTGTATAATGCACTTTCTTGAAAGTATGCTCAGATAAAATACTGCAGCTCTTTGGCTGGTATGGTATCATTGCTAGCAATGGAGCTTCAACATCTCCCACACGTACATCTTCACCAATATTGGAATATATCTGAAAATAGTTAATACGACGCGATAGCGACATGTCTGCGCTAGCTTTGGTTACAGTACCACTTTTAAAGATATTTTGGTCAAAACCCAAAATGTCCATTAGAGTTTTATCCATAATTAGTTCAATACCTTTTCCACTTATAGTGAGAGACAAAGTACCTTCTTTTTCAGAAAATGAAATATGTTGCTCATTAATCACTTCATTTAAATAATCTACAACCAATTTAACCGAAGTAATAATGCGAGGCATCAACACTCTTGTTTCATGTAAGATACCACCTAAAGGCTCTACACACTTTCTGTATAAAGATACGGTCCATTCTGTATCAAATTGATTTGACCTTTCACATGGTAAATGTTGCATATTAAATTTTCCATGAACAGCTGCAGAATGATGTCGCAAGAACTGATGAAAATCTTTTGAACAAACTAATATTAGATCATCATCATTTAATTTACTTATTGCAATATGATTAGATGATTTAATATAAGTCAATGTTGCCACTTGTTTACCATCAACTCGAAGGAGATAATTAAATTTCTTCAATAATGTTTCAGGAGTCATGTTTGTCTTTCTTGGCTTAATCACAATCTTCTTCACCAACGTCTTCTCATTTTTTGGAATAAGATCTACATAATAAGCTTCCTCTCGATATATTAACTGTTTATGACCACTTATGTGGTAATTAACGTTAAAATTATCATAGCTTGTTAAGGCGCTAGCGAGGTAACCTAAATCATTTCTTAAACTTGGACTTAAACCAACAATCCAATCTTTCTCAACTACATGATGTATATAAGTATAATCATCATTGTGTGGAGTAAATTGGGCAATATGTTTACACGCTTTATTCAAGAAATCATATATAAACTTTTTACATGTTAAGAGATCTTTCTTTGGCCACTGTGGAATGTATACTCGGCAGCCCTTTTCACATTGGTAAGCAGCTGTACGTCTCATATTAATAGTCATCACCTCATGATCAAAAGTATAGACACAGTTGCTATAAACAAGTTGAGTGACACCCACTTCCCAATTCCCATTTAGCTGTTGTGCATGATCAATGGGAGTAGAAAAGAGTGCGGCTCGATTACTAGTAAATCTCTTTGTAGCCGCATTGCTAAGCAAAATATGATAAAACGACATTTTTATATTGCTAATCTGCAACTTTGCATAACATCATGAAGTCTTGGATTTTGGACTCTCTACAATATATCAGAGTTGATCGTGATGGAAACGTACATTTCAAAAATTCTCATGGTCATACATCAAGAGGAATTACATTAACATGGCGACAATTTGTCAACCTGAATGATATCATGAGGGATTTGGAATATTTTGAAACATTAAGATTCATCTCCTTGGGTGATCAAGTTTGGCTTCAACATTACAGAAATGAAATTCAAATCTACCATTCTCATTCCGCAAACTGTTTCTCATTTCGCAAATACAATTGGGAGAAGTATAGAAGATACATACATCGCTCCATCATGACATTTATTCGTCGTGAGTTCATCGCCCTACTATGCAAATCTTAATCAGACATGACTATCACGCACCATGAGTTGGAAATTAGATTCCCTACAACGTATTGAAACGGATCATGATCGAAACGTCTATTTCAAAGATTCAACTGGGAATGTGAGAAGAGAGTTTGCTTTATCTTATCGCCATTTTCAATCTCTACATCATATCATGAAGGATTTAAAATACTTCTATATGAAAAGACATTCACGTATTGGGAATCGCATCTGGTTGCGCGTCAACAATCGGCGAATTCAACTCTATCATTCCCAACTTCATACTAACTTCACATTTCATCAAGGTAGTTGGGAAAAGTATAAAAGGAAGGTACATCGCTCAATTTACTCATTCTTTCATCATAAAGCGCCATCGCTACACCATCGTCAACATTCTCCGTCGCTTCAGACTCTACACCAAAATCGATCTCACAACATTACACCAACAGCTTCCAAACAGCAAGTATTACCCGGGTCGTCCTCAAATGTTAGTGGTGAAGATGAACAATTCACGGAATCTTCAACTCTTCCCAAATGGGACTGTACAGATTCTCGGCGCCCTTTCTCATTCATCGGCGCAGTCAATGCGCTTAGAGCTACAAAGACTACTACGTCGGATATGGAAGAGGGAGAGGTGTGTGATGTCGAATCTGACTGTGGACAATATGGTGATCTCTACTCAATTGAGTGACAGTCTATCATTTTTGAAGATTCGTACCAGCAGTTACAGTTTGTGTTATGAACCCGAACTTTTTCCTGCAGCTCTCATTAGTTGTTGGTTACCTGTGCATGTGGCAATCTTTCATAATAGTAAAGTGATCATTACTGGACTAAAATCTCATGTACAAGCAAATATGATCCTAGACTATCTCATTGAGTATGTACGTACCCAGCGGATTGTAAAATAAAAAACAATTTTTCCAACATGATGTTTTTATTTCAAATCATGATAGAACTTACAAATCATTTTTTCATTAGAGGATGGATTACATGAAAAGTTTTGAATAACAGATGCAAATCGAGATACATGTAAACGTCTTAAGATGAAGTACAGTACAAAAGCACCACACGTTGATGAAAGTGGATGTTGTAGTATGCGTTCATTTCGCTGATATTGACGCGTATGTTTTCTCAACCACTGCTGTGTTGGTATATTTGGAGGTTGAGCAAGAGAGTCAAATAGTTCACCACGTCGGTCTTCTCCAATAAAGATCGCTTTCCAATGCTCACCGCCTAAATTCTGTGAATGAGTGTTTAGCACAATAAAGATGGGATAGTGATTTACTGCAGGTGGTAAGGTATCGAGTGAATAGACATTATCGAAAGCTTTCAACGTCGCTTCGTCTGCATTACGCTGCACTTTAGTCTTAATATCGTCAGCAGTCAGCCAACTCATTAACGATTATACTGAAGAATCACGTCACGATACTTTGTAATTTCAATATTTGAATCGAAGACTGCATAAATTAATACATTGATCGTCTCAGGTAGTGTTCTTTTGAACGTCAAATCCAAACGAATATTATGAGGCACGTTCGCTTGACGATAGGGTGCACTAATATCGCTGTCAGCAGTCAAATCAAATGCATAAATAGTATATCCACTCTTAAACTCTTTCATAGTCAGTCCGTTGGTGTCATCCGTATTGTAAAAGCCGAAAACATCCATAAAATCAACATAACTGCGCATAAATTGATCCGAAGCAAAATCTGGTTTGTAGGGTGGACCAGGATGACTCACACCATTTACACGTAAAGCAATTTCACTTAACTGATTGTGTTTAAAATTGAAAGGATTCTTCTTTATATTACCATTAAATGCATCATTTTCAACCATTGCCACCATGAGGAGCTTCGGTGCTTCCGATGGAAAGAGGCCATCTTTCATGAAACTCTTTTGATCTTTCGGAATTGTAAAGGTGAGAAGCTTTGTATGCTGAACGGGGTAAATGGCATTTTGGCGGTTAAGGCCTTCAGCATGCCCTCTAATGACACTTGGATTCGGTACTACTCGACGAATGTAAAGTGCAATATCTTCCACATGAATTCTAAAATTGTCAACTTTAGCAAATGCATTCAGCGCAAATTCAGGCTTATTCAATGTCAGCTTGAGTCGCATGCTGGTATTACACAGTAAAAACTTTGACTGTCTAAAGAAGTCTAAATTCAGCGGACCATATAGCTGACATACTCTACTATCTTTAATCATAGCAGATCGCTTTACAAAGCCACTGTTTGTTTCAACATCAAATTTTCCTGCTTCATCTCTGTACCATCCCATGGCTTCCATATGACTTTTTTGTGCTGCTGGATGAAACTGTGATACATGATTGAAATATGATTTATAGGGATAATCGCTTTGACCACCTTCCACCTGCTGCTCTCCAATCGTTAGAGAAACATCACGAAGTAATGTAGTCAATGTAAATTGTTCAGTCCAACTTTATGTGCATCGTCAATAGCAGTTCCATCTGCTTGCTGAATTCTAAACCTCAAATCAAGCATCGCATAACTCAAATCTATGTAGTCATCACTACCACCAGGAATAACAAATTCAATGGGGCCAGCATTCTCAGCTGTTCGAGGATGATAATCTACAATACTTGAACTAAGAATATCTGTCTGTATGGCTTGTTGATCGAACAAACAAAAACCGGAAGTTTTACACTCCATGATTAGAAGTTATAGCAGCGTCGTCGTTTAGCGCCTGATGAATGATTAGAGCCTCTGCGACGTTTGCGTGAATGCCTTTTGACTGAAGATCGCGCCTTACCAGCTCCGCGATGTTTCCTCCTTCCTTTTTTCATTCGTTTAGGTGATTTCTTTCCTTGAGTAACACCAGCAAAGGTCTGCTTCAATGTTTTTAAACCGCGTTCCTTCCCACGATTCAACAAACTGCTCTTAAAACTTCTACCTCTGGAAAGATCACTAGCAACATCACCAGCAAAGCCAACGGCATTACTTAAAACATTTCGTTTTAAAGATCTACCGACATTGGATATGAGAGGTGCTACAACAGATTTCAGTGCACCAAGTATGCTACCTCCACGTTGGCGGCGAGCGCCGATGTAAATTTGTCCTCCACCACTTACATAGGAGGGTCGTGAATAAAATGAGGCAGTTGGATTCATAGCTCAAACCCTAAACATTGTTAGTTACAACTTTGCATGAATCACTGTCGATCATTTAGATGAAAGATGTCGGCACGACGCATCCAAGAGTTCATACTTGAAGGGTAACCACTCCATTTAACAAGACACCATTCTTCACCTTGCCGTTTTTTACATCGAATGATTTTCTCTACCAAATATGTTTCACTTTCAGTGACTACCTCAATCTCATCGCGGTAAAAGCTACCCTCAATTTCTTCATTATCGTAATCTTTCAACTTGTAGGTGGTCGGAGAGTCTTTTTGATTAATCCTTGATACTGTAAATACCTCCTCTGTCCAATTCGGGAGGTACCCTTTAGCAAAAACACTTTTCACTTTTGAGATACGAACTTTATCGCCAATTTTCACATCACTTTTCATATGAGTGCGTTTACGTTGGAATGATTCGCGCACTTTATCTACATTGTCAGCATTTACATCTACTGGTCTGAGTCCAATAGAACGATGGATAGAGTGATTGTAGGCATGGAGTGTATCTTGTAGAACCTTTGTCCAATTTTGTGTCAAGTTGGCAGTAAAATGTCGCCACAAGCGATTATTTAATGTGCGATTAAAACGTTCAACGAGTGCAGCTTTATAAGCGCTCTTTACACTAAACAACTCAATGTCATGCCTCTCAAATAATCTTGCCACATGCTGATTTTCAAACTCTTTTCCTTGATCACTCTGAATTCATTTTGGAATCCGACCTTCTCGAAAAATTGTTTGGAATGCTTTTGCTACTCCTTTCCCTTCTTTAGTTTTTAAAGGTTGAGCCCACGCATAACGCGAGAAAATATCAATGACGGTTAAAATAAAATTATTGCCCGAGTTATGTTTTGAAATGGAGGCAACATCACACAAATCTGCTTGCCACTGTTCATCGATGTCATGAACAATATAATGGCGGGTGCGGTACTTCTTTTTCGCTTGTTTGTGGAGTGTATAGGTAGCCTGACCCTTTAACCATCGTTTCACTTGTGATTGTGGAAGACCACTCGCTTTTGATAATTTCTTGATAGATGCAAATCCTGCCGGATGTTTTACATCATAATAGATTGACTTCAAACGTTCAGTCGATGACGGCTGACTCTTTTTCCTCCTTCTCATCTTTTTGTTTTCTTGCCTTTCTACATTTACAACAACTGCAGCATTTAGCTTTAGCAGTTTTGCGATCGTGTTCACATTGCTTAGGGGTTTCATTATGAGAGCTGGCGCAGCAAGTGCAAGTGACAACGACATTCACCTCTGGCGGCTCATTACATGGCAAGCAACACATCTGCTTCATATTAATAGTCTGAGAACATGTATTTCCTAGGAGGAACTGTTTTACGTTTTCCTTTTACCAGTTTTAGTGGCGATGTAGATCTACGTCGAGTTCTTCCTCTTGTTTGCTTAGTGAGTGTGGGAGGGGATGTAGCAGGTGACGTCTTAAACCAATTTGTTGGCATTTTCATCGCCTGAAGCATTGGAGTAGTAGCCACTGTTGAATCAAGTTCTTTCAATGTCTCATTATTTAAAGCAAATTTTGGCACATTATGCTTTTTCAATAGTTTAAGAAAGTATGACCAACCAGGTGGAACATAGCCCTGACGGCGCTTTCTACGTGTCGCATACTGAATCAAGTCTTCATAACGTGAAGCATCAATCACTTTATTTTCATCTGTAATGATTTCTCCTCTATCATTTACATTGAGATGGGGTTCAATACTGTTGAAAAGAGATATGGCATGTGCGCGAGATGCTAAAGGTGTAGCAGTCGATACAGAGTCACGCATCTTATTCTTCAAGTTTTTCAATTGCTCAACAGTTTCCGATTGTAATAATACAGCACGATGTGGATCTTTGATGTGAACATTTTGCTGATAATCTATTTCTTTCCTATACATTTGATTTGCAAGAGGTTGCTTTACTTGCTGCATGGCAGTCAATTGTACATATTCATCCTGAGGAATAACAATCATGCGAGAATAAGAACTCATAGTTTGTAGATAATCATGGGAGTTTTCAAAATATCACTTCGAAATCTAAATTCTTCCGGACACTCTTGCGTAAAGTCAATGAATAAGTAACCGTATGGTTTTTCAGTAGCTGCTTGAAAAATTTCAATTAAGGCTTTTGATCCTCTGGGTGCAACTTGTCGCGCTAAAATTTCAAATTGACTTTTATCTCGCGGATTCTTGAAAATAGCATAATAGTGTGTATTCAGGTTTCGTGTACGAGCTTCTTTTCCATCAGGAAACAAATTTTGTGTAATATAGATGATAAAACACCTTTTATGGTGTGCTGCGCGAGTGAACATATCTGTAACATCTTTTGAATTCTTACTTTCTTTTAATAAATCATCCAATACAACAACATCATTAGACTGAAGTTTATCCACTGGAATAATTCCTTCATGTCGAATAAAGTTGCGACTTTGCAATTCCTGAAACAGCGACGGTTGATAAATACCATAACACCAAATCACTCGATTGATAGGTTCCTTAAACAACTCCCTTCTTTTATCCAATAAATTCAGCGTGAAAACAGTTTTACCTGCATGAGATGGACCTGATACAGTCAGAACTTTATCACATTGAAGTCTGAAATCCATTTTATTACTTTGAGACTCAACATTTGCATAATTAACGCTTAGAGCCAAAGATATTACCCAATAGGTTGCCCACGGCAGGAGCTATCATTGGAAGTATTGCTGAAAGGAAACCGCCCTTTTGTGTTAGAGTTTTCCTCTTTCTTTGAAGGGCGACTTTAGGATTGGAGATGAAACGCAATTTCGTAGCATATCGCTTAAGTAACTTTCGTTGTTTTGGTGCTAATTTCTTCGTCCTCAACTTTCTCACATGAGAAATAATTTCATGAATGAATTTATCGTTGGCATGTCGTATAGCATTGTATCGCTGATTTGCTTTCATTCGTCGGAGAGCTTGAATGGCTGAAGAAAACTTTTGACTTTTACGTTTCGTCATTTTACGTTTCGCCATTTTTCGTGTTAGTCTTTGCTAAAACCTATCTTTACCACATTTGCATAGGTACTAACTATTGCGACATAAGTGACACTCGAAATGAGCAATATCACAGTGGTTACATTGGCAAAGTTGAATGCAATTACGTATGAAACAGCGTTGACAAAAAGCATGCTTACATCTCTTGAAGATGCGCTTTTCATTTCCATCCTTCCGCTTACATACATCGCAACACATAGTTTCACCGTTACTGATGTCTATAGCAAGTCTTTTTGAAGATATGAATTTGCTAGCCTTTTCTAAATAATAGACGCATGTACAGAAGGAATATACTTCGAGAGTGAGCAGACATAGCTCGAAAACCAGTTGTGCTACAATCAAGTACCACTGCATTTTCAATTTTTGTTTATGGAAAGTTGAATGTGAATATCTGAAATCGCTTCAATCACTAGACTGCTACCATGATGGTTAAATGCGTTAAGACGTTCGGCAATTATTATCATATGTCTTTTAAAAAATTCTTGGGGGTGATCTACCACTTCCATTGAATAAGAAGCAAAATGGAAAGAGCGACTTTCCACCTCTTGCTTTCCAAAATGACTAAACTTAATTTTCGCAACTAATCGCGCCATGATAATGCTATCAGAGAATGTATTCATTAACTCTAGAAATAGAGTGCTAGCATCATCAACCACTGCTTCGATGTCGGTCTCATCTTTATGAAAATTTATCACATAATCTTGAACAGCTCCTTTTAAACTTTGCCTATGAAAACGTAATGTTCCGCAGTCGTTTGAGAAAGACATAATCGCCCTTTATCTAACCCATCCATTGCATGAAAACAACTCTTCTCATAGTAACATTTATTGAATAACGGTAACAAGCATGCATTATAAATCAATGGTTTGAAAGAGATAAAATAGATACAGCTGGTAACTATCATACAGTGAGCAATGATAACCATACAGGACTTTGGCAGTGCTGAGGTAAGGAGGAAAGAAGCATTGGTTATGAATGTAGCTACTACAACGAACAGACAAAATAGGAACACACAAATCCTTAAAACGTTTCGTGACTTCATGATAGTGTTGATTCACTCTACTATCCCAAGGTGGGAGCAAAATATCATCAATGATTAGATTGGGAAATACTTTCCTCTCCTTACCAGGATTATTACAAAAGATGCGTATAACATTGAAAGCAGCTAACCATCGTTTAAAGTCAATAAGAAGAGCACTCTCACAAGAAAAGCCATAGTCTTGCAAATATTTCAGATTAAGTCCATGAATGTGTTTTCTCGCCCATTGATCAACATTGGGATCGCAGTTGGCATGTTGATGATAGACACTGACAATCTGATATGTCCAATTGTTCATAGCAATAGCACTGAGCTCCTGTACAGGTTCACCCTCACAATCCATAAAAATGATGATAGAAGCCTAAAACGGAAATTTACACATCTAAGGAAGCGTTCTATAACATATTACAAAATGAAGAATTACATCGATGCTTTTCACGACAAAATACACAAATGATATGATGGCAACGAAGAAGTAAAATGTATCTAATAAGACCACGTCTACGACACTCAAAGCACATAAGCGAATTGTCATAGGGTAGAGTTAGGAAAGGACTAGCAATTCTCCTTCTTTGATTTGCGTTTTGATGTAGCATTCTTCTCCGACTTGCGCTTCGTACCACTGCTGTTAAGGATTTGATCAATTATGTCGTCCACGTTGGGTGGTTTCGGAATATATAGGATGGATTCCATATGCATGGAGAGAGAGGCTATTTTATTATCCTTGTGTCGACCATAATATAGCCCATTCACTTTGAAAAGGATATCCCAAGTACCTTCTCCGAGCTCATCACATCTGATGGGTATTGAATGATCTCCATCCTTCTTATAGTAAGTACACCAATGTGATACCGGTAGGCAAATGTGATTACCATCCCAAATCTTTCTATAGGGAGTATCCTTGTCATCTCTCGCCTTCCACTCTTGAGCAAGAGGAGTAGGAATGTCCATATTTAATGTCACGTACTCCTCAATAATATCAAGTTGGTGGCGAATGTACGGACTCACGGGGATCAGTATGTAGTCCCCATACTGATTGTGCATTATCTTGACATCCGTGGAAGGGAGCATTCCCGTTTGGAGTACTACGCTATGATCATCATAACGCAAGGCTTGTTTAAATTTACGCTGTAGCGGTGTAGGATTATGTACCTTGGATGTTTCTTCCACTGGCCTCAGTTGTAGATGATCTGACCGTAGCGAACCTTGTAACGTTTGACCGCCATTTTGTCCTACTAGTGCAGCAGATGGAGTAGATGCCTGAAAATGAAAAAAGATTGTATTAAGTTTACGTTCAAGGGAGGAGAGGGAGGGAAGTAGCGACTTACCATTTTAGTTGGATAATAGAACAGGGAACTAGAGAGAGAGAAAATGTGCGTCCGTCACTCGTGTGATTCAACGATGGAATGATTCTCACTGTGGAAGGCTCGCTATTTATAAAGAAATGCTTGATTCTCATTGGATGATGATCCTCATTGGACAATAACATCAAGCTGATTCGAAATCTAACTCCGTCGTTTTTCGCCAATGTCCCAAAATCGTAAATGGCGTCTCACATCTAAACGAAGGCAGATAGGAACAAGCCGATTGTTTCACTGAATTTGTCTCACTCTTAGCTTTCAAACGAGCTATCGCACGACAAAATCCGTCCACTGGAAGCCAAAATCGAAGCAAGCTGTCCAGAGGGGGGGGGACGTCAGTGAAATTTCAAAGTTTGATGAAACAAACTTTGGTAAAGGTCCCAGGTCGAAATTCCACACTTTGGAAAATTTTTAATTTTTCCCATACAAAGTCACTCTGACACTTAGGATTTTTTCAGGTGAGCTCCGACCTAAAATCTTGTAACCGCTCTAACTTTTGAACGGCTGCTCCGATTGACTCGCAACGAAAAATGCGCTCGAGCAGTGTTTCATCCTCTTTCCAATGCAACTCGAACGAACAAAATCCGTCCACTAGAACCAAAGTTAGATCAAAGGGGGGGGACGTCAGCGAAAAATTTTTATCTCCGATTGCTTTCAAATTCACCATACAGATGCAGAATTTCACGCTGAATCCGAATCTGACCTCCGTTTTCACATCCGAGGCTTCGTTTGGACACTACACACCAAAACATCCCACAGTTTAACCAAGACAACCTAGACGGTCGCCCAGGTCAACCTAGACGGTCGCCCAAGTCCACCAGGCGGTCGGACACAGACACCCGAGACTCACACACTGGCGGACCAGAGGGGGGGGGACGTCAGCGGAACCTCGACGGCACATCACGACACTGGCGGACCAGAGGGGGGGGACTCAGACACGACGGCGGCCATCTTGCGCTATCTGGTGTTCGCCGTTTTCTTACTACTTACCAATTTGAATCCTGAATGAAATTACCGAACTTAAATTCACAGAAGTACAAAAATGCTTACTAAGTACTAATACGATGAAATGCCAATATAGCAATGAACCACCTTAACGGAAGGACATACAAGTGTAGGATAATAGTGCGGAGCATTGATCCGGGGTGCGTCACTGCATTGCCATGGCATCACTTATCACTCTTCACATGGCCGTCTCTTTGTCATTGATTGGTCGTGTTGGCCTGCTCGATGTGCTTTACTCCCGCTGTCAGCATGTAGTGGACATGCTACTCCCATGCACCTCATTTAATGAGTACGAATTAAGTACTGCGCCGTCGAACGCAAAGAGTTCTAAAATGAGTACTAATATTTTCGAAATCTAAAACTACTAGAATGTTGGACTAATTTCTCAGACGTAGTTAGTACTAAGGCTCAATACTCTTTCTAGAACTCATTTGAGACTACATGTTTATAAATAGCAGTGTAGAAGAGAAGAGTTCATATCTTCCATGCAATTGGCACACACCGCAGTACTCTCAAACAATAGTCGTCATTGAAAATGCATTGAGAGCTCTGGACATCAGCCAGTCGAGTGCGTGCTATAATTCATTGGTGAGACTTCCGAAGATAATGAGTGAAGCCATGTTCACGTACGCCTGCCAACATCTACACCAAGAATCTGACAGACGATCATTAACAAGAGAACTTGTGCGGAATGATCTAAATTCTTCGAATCTGACGGAATCATGGCAATTGAAGCTTTTTGATGGAATCTACAGGAATCCGCAAGGACGCACGAAGGTATAAGGCGTTCCTTTTTGTCCACTTACTAAGATCCTGCATGTGCCATCATTTTGAATTCGCCTCCACTTGTCACAGATTTGTGTAGTCTACACTACACAGTCCGAGATCTACCGACGTTTTCTTCCTTAATTCGTGCACTATTGTTTTAATTAACACGTTCACTGCCGACGACGAGTTAGCTCGTCAAACGCGTTTTGTCTCCATTACCAAGACGATTTATCTCGTCAACACAAAAAACAGTTATATATTCTGAATTAGTTGACTTACTAATTTCCTATTGCTACATGCATCAAGGTTCATATATGTTTAAATAAACATAACTTCCTCACTGGGATTGGACGTCACTATGGTGGTCATACATGCCATGTATGAAAAACATGTACATTTCGGGAAATTTAATTTAAAATGGTCTTATAATCACTATAAATTGCTTTTTTTCAAATCGTCAAACATATGCATTTTAAAATATAGCTATGCAAATTAGATAATCAGATATTTTGTTAACGATTGGATTATATTTCAGAGCATGTGTTCATGCTACAAGGCTTACATGTAATTGATTCAAACCCTTGAAAAAATATAAGTTTTCTGAGAGCACATCGGAGAGTTTTTGCACGAGACAGATACATTGAGGATAACTGATTCCTTTCGATATAACAAGAACATATAAAATTGATTTAGAAAATTTTTTTGAATCTGAATTATATAAATGTTCGTGTACATACTTAATCGGATTATAATGTTTCCATGGTCATTCGTCAGAATGATATTTTCGGAAACAGGGATCCACGCAAAGACTCACCGGAGCCTGATCATTACATACCACACATTGATATCTTGCTTCTTGTCGGCTTCCTGTTTTCAAGCATATTCTGCAACGCCTTGTTGGCCTGTCCTTGCTGCTTGTTGCTGGAATGAGTTGTAGGCAATGGAATGTAGACCTGGTAACAGGAGAAATTGAGTCGGGAAAGACTGGTGATCTGTTGATGCCTAGAAGGTTTTTCACGACCTCATCACGAAATTTAAGTGAAGATAACTTGCGTTCGTTATATTTGTTGTAGATGAAATGTCCATTAGTTATGCACATTTCCACGATGTGGAGTCCTATTATTTTGTACCATCGCAAAGTTTTTCGCAGAGCAGAGTGATAAGACAACATGTGATCTGATCTATCTATTCCGGACATACCATTATTGTAGTCACTTACAATATTAGGCTTCACAGTTTCCCTGCCATTCCGATTCAACACAGGAATCATTTGTGGTTTGTGTATGTTGCTGATTGTGATTACTTCCCTTCGATCTTTCCATTTACATACAGTTACTGAGTCAGAATACCGATAGATGCAGTCTCCTCTCTTCAGCTTTGTCGCCACCAGATCTTTTGGATTTTCTCGTCGATTTGAGCGCAAAGTCACACAGAGGTAAGTTTGCTTTGATGCAAAATATTTCGTCAAGCTGACAGAGTTGTAATAGTTATCCATGAACAGAATGTAACCCTTCTCCAAATGTCCTTTCATGAGCTGCACTGCTATCGCGCCAGACTGACCAAGACATTCTTCATCAGTAAATGCTTCACCACAGTAAATTCGGAATTTCAAAATCAGACCATCGGACTCACAGAGACTAAACATTTTTACTCCGTATTTATGGCGCTTGTTTTTTATGTACTGACGGAAAATGAGCCTTCCTCTCCACAAAATGATGGATTCATCAATTGATAAGCTCCTTTCAGTGACGTAAAGTTTCTCCATGGTATTATTGAACACATCAATCAGAGGAGAAATTTTATCCAGTCTTTTCTTGTGTGCATTTGCTTCGTTGTCGTGGAAATGCTAAAATCTATAAATCAACTGAAATCGATTTCTGCTCATGTGATTGCGCCACAATTTCGTATAATACATACTATCGTTACTCCAGTATGACTCTACTGTCGAGATGTTCATTGATCCCATCTGAAGAAGGAGTCCTAAGAAAGACTTTATTCCTTGAACGTCAGTATCTTTCCATTCATGAAGACGAGAAGATCTTCTAAGAGGTCTACTCTTAGCAATTTCTTGAGCAGCATATCGATTTGTTTCGTTGACTAGCAGATTCCAAAAATCGTCGTTAAAAAATAATTCCATTATGATAGCAATAGACGAAAGGTCAATGTTTTGGCGAAGTCCTGTCTCTTCAGTGAATGAAAAAGTCGGCGGGGAATTTTTTTGATTCGTAGTCCACCTATGTTCGCAGTCGTTACAGTGATTGACATTCGAAGTTGAGCTATTGATATATATATTAACATTCTATCAGCATAAAATGTGAGGATATAAGTCAGAATGTTTTCAGTAATTCGTTAAAGTCACGTGTAGGAATGGAAGAGATATCAGCAATTCTGAAGCCAAGCTCACTGATATCATCATCGATGTCTTTCAGCAGAGTCATCGTTCTTCCGTGCCCATGTCGAAGGTGTTTGGAAGTTCGATGCACTAACACTGCTTTCAGAGGAGTCAAACAGTTGTTTCTCATGGCATGACCGATCAGGCGTAGACGTTGTTTTCGTATAGTTCTATTCAGAGGCGGGAAGAGTGTTCGTTCACAAAGATTGATGTTTGATATTCTTGTGCGGTAATGAATCCCTAAGGCAAAACGTTGTAGTTGACGATGGCTTGCATCTAAACGATTCTGTAAAGTCTTTGTGAGTGGTATAGCCTCTAGCCCATACATGAGCACAGACTCAACCACTGATCGAAAAAGCTTTATTTTCGTGTTGTCGTTCGAAAATCGTTCGTAATTGGTTTGCTGCCGTCCAAGCTAAGTCGACTCTTTCTTTTGCGAGATGCTTGGGATTTAAAACCTTCACGCCTAAGTATTTAAAGTCATTCACTAATTCAACTCGTTCACCAGTCGGTAGGTGGAGAACTGGTATCTGTTCAGTCTCGATATACATCACTTTCGTCTTGCTGGCGTTGATGTGCATGCCAAGCGGATTCGCAACTTCATGCATGCGGTTCAATACACGTTGAGCATTCTCCGGCGAGTTACACAGAAGTGCAACGTCGTCTGCATATGCCAAGGCTGAGAGCTGTACGCGCGGTTGTCTAGATCCCTGTCTCTGAGATAATTCGTATCCGTCCTCATTCGACAGAGAGTTACAGAGTATGTAGTCCATGACGACGACAAAAAGGAAGGGAGATAATGTGTCACCCTGTAGGACTCCTGATGTTGTTTTGAAAGTCATTGTTGGCCCGTGGCTGGTGATGACGGTAGCGGTGGTGTTGGCGTATAATTGATTAATAGCATTACACAGAATATCTGGCACGTTGTACATTTTCAAGATGGCGAACATTTGATGACGACAAATTGAGTCAAAAGCCTTTTTAAAGTCGACGTATATGATTGACACAGAAGATTTATGAGTCTTGCAGGTGTCAACAATACTTCTGAGAGACACAATTTGCTCAGTCGTAGAGCGCCCAGGACGAAATCCGCTCTGAACATGCAGTAGATGTGGATTTACGATGGGAAGGATGCGGTTCAAAATGATCTTATTAAGAGTTTTCGCCATGGTACACATCATTGCGATCCCTCTTTGATTGTCTAAGGACGATGAAGATCCTTTCTTAGGAATGGCGATAATACTTGATTGATGCCATTCTGTGTGAAGGATCTCGTTTTCCGCGCCGCCAAGAACACTAGATCCGTTGAGAATGCTAGTTAAGTCTTCGTATAGCTCATCTAGCTGTAACACGCGATTAGGAATGCCATCAGGTCCGGTAGTCGCATCTGCTCGCATTGTTCTGGTGGCAGCTTTAAATTCTGACACAGAGATGGCTCTTGTTCTCTTCGAATTACGAGCTCTTGTTCAAGAGGAATAAGCTCAGCATTAGTCGATGAGTCGACGTTCAGGATAGACTGATAATGGTTTCGAATAGAGAGTTTCCGTTCTTCAATAGATGCTGCGGAGATGATTGAATTTCCTCTTATTTTCCTTTGGGTGAGACGATTTATAACTCTCCAAGCGGCGCTGTGGCGACAGTTAGCAGTATGCTGCTGTATTTCTTTTATACAGTGTTTAGCATATAATTCCATTTGATTACTGATGCTATTGGCACTATTGTCTAGATCGTCGTCAGACAATTCATCGAGCTCTTCTTCGTTCGATAGTGGATCGTCGACATTGTCACATTCGAAATCAGATTCATCATCATGCTGGCAAAGTTCAACAATATCTTCAAGCGTATGTCGTCGTTTCATGACCTGCGTTGGCGAGATGAATGATTCTCGTGACTAACTGAGCGACTGACGTTGGCGCGAAACTCGATACACTTGCTAAAATAAAAGGCATTCATTGTCTTCCATTCAGTCTGCAGATTTCCCTTTCGTAGCAATGAATAACATGGCACAGATATTTGAATCGTAGAGAGTGAGTCATTTGATGTGATGTTCATTTTCCTGACTACCGTGAACTTGAAAAGCGCTTTAATGATGGCAAGTAGACATAATGCAGGTGGAAGACTTAACAAATGGGCTAGAAACATACCTAACCGATAAAATGCAACATAGATTGAGTTAGGCGCGAGTTAACTCGTCTCCGGCAATAGAAGCAGGCAGGGAGTTTCCATTGCCAATGACGAGTTAACTCGCGCATTTCAAATTAAAATAAAACTCTTGATTTCCTCATTAGGAAGTCAAAATATATATCTTAGGAGCATTTTTGATCGATTTGGTACGGCAGTTTTCTTTGGCAATGGGCATTGCCCAAGGAATTTGGCCCGGCAGTGAACGTGTTAAAAGACTGTCAATTCTCAAGTCATGGTTGCAGTCTTGTTGCAAGTTAGAGGGCGTCGAAAAGTGTCAACTTTATGAGGCGATATCAAGTCATTTTCATTCATGTCTCTTACTAAGACCGCTGTTCTCTCAAATGACTTCATGTCTCATGTGAGTATGCGATGAATTATTCAAATGAAGATCTAGGGACAAAAACTCTTTCCCTATTCAGGCATGATTCCCATAGCCATCAATATATTTCGATAATTTCATCCATTTTTATACATTTGCTGAGTGGATGCTGAAGACTTACTTAAAACTGATAAATATTCAACGTTTGCTTATATTCATTGTTCTGTAATTTGTCTATCCCAAACTGTTTCTCTCCTAAAAACACGAATTATAAATTGCTTTGCAGTTTTTCTTTATTGTTTGCACTTAAGATCTCTCTTAATCAACTTTATCGTGTCGGTAGATCGTCGTCTTGATAACTTCAGACAAGTACACGTCCCATCGACATCAGGACTAATGAGAATCTAAATTATAGTTGACTTTCGCACTATAATTAAATCTGATTAAAGAGATATCACAGTAGTGCTATAAACAGGAAAATGGATGCGTTTTATTGAGAGTTATCATACAAACAAAATATTTGTAAAACGTGGCAAAATCTTCAAAATTGACTTTCAAAATACTTTGTGATGCTATACATTTTGGTGTTATCAAAATATGTTTACCTAATAATCAATTGCCGTGGGAAAATGTGGAAATATTGATCTACCTTCAAACATAAGGTACATGAAAAAACCGAAACTTTACTGAACTTCGGTCAGTGGCAAAGCGGATAGCGGATGCAGTAAAAATGATGAATTAAATACTGATGATGGCAGAGTCAATTATGAACTTCAGTCTTTGCTGTAGGAACAGTCATTGTTCCTGTTCGGAATTTAGAGAGAGTTTTCTTGACTTCATTTGGTGATTCGCAGATAGTCCACCCATTATCAACTAGAACGTCATGCTCCTGGTCACTAGGTTGCCGCTTGTGTTTCTGTGACTCGAAGAAACATTGAGCAATTACATTTGCTAAGCGTTCTTCATCATCGTGCAGGTTTATCAAGGCTGATAAATCTTTAGGTGGATTGTCTTTGCCTTTTATCGCTTACTAGCTTCCACGTACCATTTGTGTAGTTTCCCATCCTCCGACTCCAAACTTCTCTTCAATTTCTGTCTCTACCTTATCTCTACCCTAACTCACGCGATATTGAAAAATCCAAAACTCTTGGTTGAGCAAGTTATCAGAAATTGAAGCTGAAAATGTGAAAATACATCAGAAAATATCTCTACTTCTCATTTCAGCTCCTCCTGATGGGGATCACAGTTCTAATTCTCTCCTTCAGCTACACCGCTCACCACGAAAGGACCGCCGACTACGAAAGCACCGCCGACTACGAAAGCATCGGAGACTACGAAAGCAACGTCAGCTACGAATTCCTTGAGGCCACCAACCCCTAATCGCTATGATGTGTCTCGTGACAAGCCCGCTACGGTCTCTAATCTTGTCTCTGGAACAGCCTTCAATGTCAATGATGGCATGACCACAGCAGACAAATGTGTCAAGTCTAAAGTAAACCGTCCAGCAACAGAAAAAGTTCTGGTAATTACCATTGACCTTGAAAAGATTCACCTCATCAAGTTTGTTCACATTTGGAATGCGGCAGGTGAGTCGGATCCTATATTTGATGGCTGAAAATAAAATTGACAAGCATGAGTTAGCTTGTCATATTTTCAAATATTTTTAAATTTGTCATATTTTTGTCATATTTGTATATCTGCTTTAGCCCACAACTGAGTATTGAAAACAAATTTTAATACTCTCACACGTCCGTGCTGTTTATTTGTCAAAAGACACCTTATATAGCTCTGGATGAGCCAAGTTAACAAAATTCAACATCGATGCATTTTAACTAACAGAACAATAGCAATGTCCACAACGCGCGCACTTTGAATTCCACTTTCGATTCTGCATATCCACGCTTTGAGGTGAGTGTGCTTTGATCGCGGCAAAGGCGCATTCGGGCTCGGAGATTCCACAAGGTCGTTAGACAGCAGATGTAGTAGAACGTGATCAGATAGAACGATAGGATATTTGAGCAGATAGCTATCACAGATTCCTCCCCGTTGCGAAATCGCTCAACCACCGAGGAGCAGTTCGCATTTTTGAACTTCGGCGGAGAGGCTGCTGCTGGGGTGTGTTTGTGTAAGGTTCAGAGGTGTGTGCTAGAGTGTGCTGTAGTGTTCTATGAGTTGGTGCAAGAGGAGCAGAGGCGTTCGTTTGTGTAGAGGGACTACATTCGGATGTCGGCAGTTCAAGAGGCAGAGGCGACAGCGGCGGAGCTGCAGGCGATGAAGGCCGTGTCCGTGCATTGCCAGGTGTAAGTTGAGGATGAGGAGGTGCAGGTGACGTAGGTAGTGCAGGTACAGACTGAGACACGTTGGAAGACTCTCCCTCAGCCGTTGATGCAGTTGTTGAAGTTTGTGCGTTCATATTGATCTGATCTATGTGCCGCCGATGTAAGGTGCCATCGCTCAAGTCAATGACGTGAATCGCTGACCCATTGAATTTAAGAGGAGACCACTAGAAGGCCGATTGTTGTGGTTTGTCGTGGTTCTAGCTCTTCTTCCGTGTATAAGAACTGACGGGCTGCTACCGGTACTCGCATGAGTGGCATTCCTGTATTGAATTAGAAAGGCGTCGATGCTTTCCCACAGGTCGTCTAAAGTTCGTGGCTTTTGAGCGAAGATGGCGGTCCTGAGCGCTTTCACAAAGTTCTCAGCAAGTCCGTTAGACTGAGGATGTCTCGGGGCGGTGAAGACTGACCGGCAACCGATTGATTGCAGCAAATTTGTAGCGATTCAGCTGTGAATTGTGAGCCGCTATCGCTTACCAAAACTTGTGGCACTCCCTCCCTCGCAAAAATCGTCTGAGAGCCCACTTAGTGAAGTCTGCATTGGCGGTAGCTGTTAGGAATACCTCTGGGTATTTGGAGAGAAGGAGTCTTCAATGATCAATGCGTAGCACTTTTGCAAAAACGGGCCGCAGAAATCAACATGAACTCGCTGCATGGGCTTTTAAGTGACTGGCCACGGGTTCTAATGAGGATGAGTTCGCTGTTTCCGACGACACTCTTTGCATTGCTGCAGATAGTTGCTAATGTCATTGTTGATCGTGGGCCACCAGCACAGCATTCTAGCTAGAGATTTCATCTTATCTCTCCCCATGTGCCCGAGATGCAAATGCTGAAGCATGGCTTCTCGACAAGTGGGTGGTATTAGGATGCAGTCGTTGTACGCAATAATGCCATCTATTTGAATGCGTAGGTCGGTTCTTTTGACATGGAGTTCTGGGAATCGTTTGCGTGCTGTTAGAGACCATCCGTTTCTAAGACCAGCGAGATCAGGTCCACAAGCCAATTTGGTTTCGTGGATAAGACGGTTGCGGTCAATCGGAAGCGGATTGACAATGCAGGAATCCACTTGCTGAGGAGGGTAATCATAAGCGCTGAGGTCCACTGCCCACCGTTGCAACATTGCCGACGTAGTCTTCCCCACAGAGGCTGCAGGATTAAAAATATACTGCAGAGCTTTATGATCTGTGTAGATATGAAATTTGTTACCATACAGGTACTTTTGTAATCGTCGAACGGCCCAAATGACTGCAAGGGCTTCACGCGCAGTTTGAGAGTAGTTCTGCTCGGCAGGTGCGAGTCGACTAGAGATGCAAATGACGGGTTGACCTTCCTGTTCGAGTACAGCACCAAGAGCTGCTTCCGAAGCATCAACAAATAGATGACAAGACAGATTTACATTGAAGCTACGCAAAACCTCTCCGTTTAAAATTTCAGACAACAGAGATTGAAGTGCCTTGTTGGTGCTGGGAGACCATTCAAACGTTGATGATGTCACTAGATCAAACAAAGGCTTCGCGGTCGCTGCGAAATTCTTGACAAAGCGAGAATAGTATTGAGAGAAACCCAAAAAGGACTGTAACTGCTTCTTGGATGTTGGCTTAGGAGCATGGCTTACTGCTTTAATCCGTTCCTTGTCCGGATGTATGCCGCTGCCATCGACACTGTAACCTAGATACTTGATACGAGGCACTGCGAAGACTGACTTGACGACGTTGATCTGAATATTTGCTTGATCCAGGGCTTCAAGCTAGTTTTTGAGGCGTTCGTTGGTCGTGTTCTGGTTTGCTCCGGGCGTACACAATTATGTCATCTTGGCATGACTTGACACCGGGCAGTAGTAAGTAAAACTCCACTTCTGGATAGCGCAAGATGGCCACCGTCGCTGACGTCCCCCCCCTCTGGACCAGCAGAGTGTCGTGGTCGGCCGCCGTGGTGTTTTGGTTCTGACGTCCCCCCCTCTGGAACGGCAGAGTGTCGTGGTGTGCCGGCCACATGCGTCCGTCAGGTTCGCTGACGTCGTCGTCCTCCCCCCCCTCTGGCCGACCGTCGTATAGGCGGTGATGTGGTGTCTAGGTTGGCGTGGTGTGCCGGCCAGGCTGGCGTGGTGTGCCGGCCAGGTTGGGAGGGTGGACTGTCGTAGCTCACCTGAAAAAATCCTAAGTGTCAGAGTGGCTTTGTATGGGTAAAATTTTGAAAATTTTCCAAAGTGTGGAATTTCGACCTGGAACCATCACCAAAATATTTTTCATCAAATTTCATTGACCTCCCCCCCCTCGGGAGAGCTGGCTTCGATCTTGGCTTCTAGTGGACGGATTTTGTCGTGCCATAGCTCGCTTGAAAGCTAAGAGTGAGACAAATTCAGTGAAAGAATCGGCTAGTTCATATCTGTCTTCGTTTAGATGTGAGATGCCATTTAAGATTTTGGGAGATTGGCGAAAAACGACAGAGTTAGAATTTCCCAAGAAACAGCTCCAGCGGGCGAATGAAGGCTCAGATTGGGAAACGGAGGCCAGATTTGGAATCAGCTTGATGTTATTGTCCATTGAGGATCATCATCCAATGATAATCAAGCATTTCTATATAAATAGCGAGCCTTCCACAGTGAGAATCATTCCATCGTTGAATCACACGAGTGGCGGACGCACATTTCCTCTCTCTAGTTCCCTATTCTATTATCCAACTAAAATGGTAAGTCGCTACTTTCCTCCCTCTCCTCCCTTGAACGTAAACTTAATACAATCTTTTCCATTTTCAGGCATCTACTCCATCTGCTGCACTAGTAGGACAAAATGGCGGTCAAACGTTACAAGGTTCGCTACGATCAGATCATCTACAACTGAGGCCAGTGGAAGAAACAACCAAGGTACATAATCCTACACCGCTACAGCGTAAATTTAAACAAGTCTTGCGTTATGGCGATCATGGCATAGTACTCCAAACGGGAATGCTCCCTTCCACGGATGTCAAGATAATGCACAATCAGTATGGGGACTACATACTGATCCCCGTGAGTCCGTACATTCGCCACCAACTTGATATTATTGAGGAGTACGTGACATTAAATATGGACATTCCTACTCCTCTTGCTCAAGAGTGGAAGGCGAGAGATGACAAGGATACTCCCTATAGAAAGATTTGGGATGGTAATCACATTTGCCTACCGGTATCACATTGGTGCACTTACTATAAGAAGGAGGGAGATGGGAGATCATTCAACACCCATCACATGCGACGAGCTCGGAGAAGGTACTTGGGATATCCTTTTCAAAGTGAATGGGCTATATTATGGTCGGCATAAGGATAATAAAATAGCCTCTCTCTCCATACATATGGAATTCATCCTATATATTCCAAAACCACCCAACGTGGACGAAATAATTGATCAAATCCTTAACAGCAGTGGTACGAAGCGCAAGTCGGAGAAGAATGCTGCATCAAAACGCAAATCAAAGAAGGAGAATTACTAGTCCTTTCCTAACTCTACCCTATGACAATTCGCTTATGTGCTTTGAGTGTCGTAGACGTGGTCTTATTAGATACATTTTACTTCTTCGTTGCCATCATATCATTTGCGTATTTTGTCGTGAAAAGCATCGATGTAATTCTTCATTTTGTAATATGTTATAGAACGTTTCCTTAAATGTGTAAATTTCCGTTTTAGGCTTCTATCATCATTTTTATGGATTGTGAGGGTGAACCTGTACAGGAGCTCAGTGCTATTGCTATGAACAATTGGACATATCAGATTGTTAGTGTCTATCATCAACATGCCAACTGCAAACCCAATGTTGATCAATGGGCGAGAAAACACATTCATGGACTTAATCTGAAATATTTGCAAGACTATGGCTTTTCTTGTGAGAGTTCTCTTCTTATTGACTTTAAACGATGGTTAGCTGCTTTCAATGTTATACGCATCTTTTGTAATAATCCTGGTAAGGAGAGGAAAGTATTTCCTAATTTAATCATTGATGATATTTTGCTCCCACCTTGGGATAGTAGAGTGAATCAACACTATCATGAAGTCACGAAACGTTTTAAGGATTTGTGTGTTCCTATTTTGTCTGTTCGTTGTAGTAGCTACATTCATAACCAATGCTTCTTTCCTCCTTACCTCAGCACTGCCAAAGTCCTGTATGGTTATCATTGCTCGCTGTATGATAGTTACCAGCTGTATCTATTTTATCTCTTTCAAACCATTGATTTATAATGCATGCTTGTTACCGTTATTCAATAAATGTTACTATGAGAAGAGTTGTTTTCATGCAATGGATGGGTTAGATAAAGGGCGATCATGTCTTTCTCAAACGACTGCGGAACATTCCATTTTCATAGGCAAAGTTTAAAAGGAGCTGTTCAAGATTATGTGATAAATTTTCATAAAGATGAGACCGACATCGAAGCAGTGGTCGATGATGCTAGCACTCTATTTCTAGAGTTAATGAATACATTCTCTGATAGCATTGTCATGGCGCGATTAGTTGCGAAAATTAAGTTTAGTCATTTTGGAAAGGAAGAGGTGGAAAGTCGCTCTTTCCATTTTGCTTCTTATTCAATGGAAGTGGTAGATCACCCCGACGAATTGAAAATGCAGTGGTACTTGATTGTAGCACAACTGGTTTTCGAGCTATGTCTGCTCACTCTCGAAGTATATTCCTTCTGTACATGCGTCTATTATTTAGAAAAGGCTAGCAAATTCATATCTTCAAAAAGACTTGCTATAGACATCAGTAACGGCGAAACTATGTGTTGTGATGTATGTAAGCGAAAGGATGGAAATGAAAAGCGCATCTTCAAGAGATGTAAGCATGCTTTTTGTCAACGCTGTTTCATACGTAATTGCATTCAACTTTGCAAATGTAGCCACTGTGATATTGCTCATTTCGAGTGTCACTTATGTCGCAATAGTTAGTACCTATGCAAATGTGGTAAAGATAGGTTTTAACAAAGACTAACACGGAAAATGGCGAAACGTAAAATGGCGAAACGTAAAAGTCAAAAGTTTTCTTCAGCCATTCAAGCTCTCCGACGAATGAAAGCAAATCAGCGATACAATGCTATACGACATGCTAATGATAAATTCATCCGTGAAATTATTTCTCATGTGAGGAAGTTAAGGACGAAGAAATTAGCGCAAAACAACGAAAGTTACTTAAGCGATATGCTACGAAATTGCGTTTCATCTCCAATCCTAAAGTCACCCTTCAAGGAAAGAGGAAAACTCTAACACAAAAGGGCGGTTTCCTTTTAGCAATACTTCAAATGATAGCTCCTGCCGTGGGCAACCTATTGGGTAATATCTTTGGCTCTAGACGTTAATTATGCAAATGTTGAATCTCAAAGTAATAAAATGGATTTCAGACATCAATGTGATAAAGTTCTGACTGTATCAGGTCCATCTCATGCAGGTAAAACTGTTTTCACGCTGAATTTATTGGATAAAAGAAATGAGTTGTTTAAGGAACCTATCAATCGAGTGATTTGGTGTTATGGTATTTATCAACCGTCGCTATTTCAGGAATTGCAAAGTCGCAACTTTATTCGACATGAAGGAATTATTCCAGTGGATAAACTTCAGTCTAATGATGTTGTTGTATTGGATGATTTATTAAAAGAAAGTAAGAATTCAAAAGATGTTACAGATATGTTCACTCGTGCAGCACATCATAAAAGGTGTTTTATCATCTATATCACACAAAATTTGTTTCCTCATGGAAAAGAAGCTCGTACACGAAACCTGAATACACACTATTATGCTATTTTCAAGAATCCGCGAGATAAAAGTCAATTTGAAATTTTAGCGCGACAAGTTGCACCCAGAGGATCAAAAGCCTTAATTGAAATTTTTCAAGCAGCTACTGAAAAACCATACGGTTGCTTATTCATTGACTTTACGCAAGAGTGTCCGGAAGAATTTAGATTTCGAAGTGATATTTTGAAAACTCCCATGATTATCTACAAACTATGAGTTCTTATTCTCGCATGATTGTTATTCCTCAGGATGAATATGTACAATTGACTGCCATGCAGCAAGTAAAGCAACCTCTTGCAAATCAAATGTATAGGAAAGAAATAGATTTTCAGCAAAATGTTCACATCAAAGATCCACATCGTGCTGTATTATTACAATCGGAAACTGTTGAGCAATTGAAAAATTTGAAGAATAAGATGCGTGACTCTGTATCGACTGCTACACCTTTAGCATCTCGCGCACATGCCATATCTCTTTTCAACAGTATTGAACCCCATCTCAATGTAAATGATAGAGGAGAAATCATTACAGATGAAAATAAAGTGATTGATGCTTCACGTTATGAAGACTTGATTCAGTATGCGACACGTAGAAAGCGCCGTCAGGGCTATGTTCCACCCGGTTAGTCATACTTTCTTAAACTATTGAAAAAACATAATGTGCCAAAATTTGCTTTAAATAATGAGACATTGAAAGAACTTGATTCAACAGTGGCTACTGCTCCAATGCTTCAGACGATGAAAATGCCAACAAATTGGTTTAAGTCGTCACCTGCTACATCCCCTTCCACACTCACTAAGCAAACAAGAGGAAGAACTCGACGTAGATCTACATCGCCACTAAAACTAGTAAAAGGAAAACGTAAAACAGCTCCTCCCAGGAAATACATGTTCTCAGACTATTAATATGAAGCAGATGTGTTGCTTGCCATGTAATGAGCCGCCGGAGGTGAATGTCGTTGTCACTTGCACTTGCTGCGCCAGCTCTCACAATGAAACCCCCAAGCAATGTGAACACGATTGCAAAACCGCTAAAGCTAAATGCTGCAGTTGTTGTAAATGTAGAAAGGCAAGAAAACAAAAGGATGAGAAGGAGAAAAAAGAGTGAGTCGTCATCGACTGAACGTTTGAAGTCAATCTATTATGATGTAAAACATCCGGCAGGATTTGCATCTATCAAGAAATTATCAAAAGCGAGTGGTCTTCCACAATCACAAGTGAAACGATGGTTAAAGGGTCAGGCTACCTATACACTCCACAAACAAGCGAAAAAGAAGTACCGCACCCGCCATTATATTGTTCATGACATCGATGAACAGTGGCAAGCAGATTTGTGTGATGTTGCCTCCATTTCAAAACATAACTCGGGCAATAATTTTATTTTAACCGTCATTGATATTTTCTCGCGTTATGCGTGGGCTCAACCTTTAAAAACTAAAGAAGGGAAAGGAGTAGCAAAAGCATTCCAAAAAGAATTCAGAGTGATCAAGGAAAAGAGTTTGAAAATCAGCATGTGACAAGATTATTTGAGAGGCATGACATTGAGTTGTTTAGTGTAAAGAGTGCTTATAAAGCTGCACTCGTTGAAAGTTTTAATCGCACATTAAAAAATCGCTTTTGGCGACATTTTACTGCCAACTTGACACAAAATTGGACAAAGGTTCTACAAGATACACTCCATGCCTACAATCACTCTATCCATTGTTCTATTGGACTCAGACCAGTAGATGTAAATGCTGACAATGTAGATAAAGTGCGCGAATCATTCCAACGTAAACGCACTCATGTGAAAAGTGATGTGAAAATTGGTGATAAAGTTCGTATCTCAAAAGTGAAAAGTGTTTTTGCTAAAGGGTACCTTCCGAATTGGACAGCGGAGGTATTTACAGAATCAAGGATTAATCAAAAAGACTCTCCGACCACCTACAAGTTGAAAGATTACGATAATGAAGAAATTGAGGGTACCTTTTACCGCGATGAGATTGAGGTAGTCACTGAAAGTGAAACATATTTGGTAGAGAAAATCATTCGATGTAAAAAACGGCAAGGTGAAGAATGGTGTCTTGTTAAATGGACTGGTTATCCTTCAAGTATGAACTCTTGGATGCGTCGTGCTGACATCTTTCACCTAAGTGATCGACAGTGATTCATGCAAAAGTGTAACTAACAATGTTTAAGGTTTGAGCTATGAATCCAACTGCCTCATTTTATTCACGACCCTCCTATGTAAGTGGTGGAGGACAAATTTACATCGGCGCTCGCCGCCAACGTGGAGGTAGCATACTTGGTGCACTGAAATCTGTTGTAGCACCTCTCATATCCAATGTCGGTAGATCTTTAAAACGAAATGTTTTAAGTAATGCCGTTGGCTTTGCTGGTGATGTTGCTAGTGATCTTTCCAGAGGTAGAAGTTTTAAGAGCAGTTTGTTGAATCGTGGGAAGGAACGCGGTTTAAAAACATTGAAGCAGACCTTTGCTGGTGTTACTCAAGGAAAGAAATCACCTAAACGAATGAAAAAAGGAAGGAGGAAACATCGCGGAGCTGGTAAGGTGCGATCTTCAGTCAAAAGGCATTCACGCAAACGTCGCAGAGGGTCTAATCATTCATCAGGCGCTAAACGACGACGATGCCATAACTTCTAATCATGGAGTGTAAAACTTCTGGTTTTTGTTTGTTTGATCAACAAGCCATACAGACAGATATTCTTAGTTCAAGTATTGTGGATTATCATCCTCGAACAGCTGAGAATGCTGGCCCCATTGAATTTGTTATTCCTGGTGGTAGTGATGACTACATAGATTTGAGTTATGCGATGGTTGATTTGAGGTTTAGAATTCAGCAAGCAGATGGAACTGCTATTGACGATACACATAAAGTTGGACTGAACAATTTACCATTGACTACATTACTTCGTGATGTTTCTCTAACGATTGGAGAGCAGCAGGTGGAAGGTGGTCAAAGCGATTATCCCTATAAATCATATTTCAATCATGTATCACAGTTTCATCCAGCAGCACAAAAAAGTCATATGGAAGCCATGTGATGGTACAGAGATGAAGCAGGAAAATTTGATGTTGAAACAAACAGTGGCTTTGTAAAGCGATCTGCTATGATTAAAGATAGTAGAGTATGTCAGCTAAATGGTCCGCTAAATTTAGACTTCTTTAGACAGTCAAAGTTTTTACTCTGTAATACCAGCATGCGACTCAAGCTGACATTGAATAAGCCTGAATTTGCGCTGAATGCATTTGCTAAAGTTGACAATTTTAGAATTCATGTGCAAGATATTGCACTTTACATTCGTCGAGTAGTACCGAATCCAAGTGTCATTAGAGGGCATGCTGAAGGCCTTAACCGCCAAAATGCCATTTGCCCCGTTCAGCATACAAAGCTTCTCACCTTTACAATTCCGAAAGATCAAAAGAGTTTCATGAAAGATGGCCTCTTTCCATCGGAAGCACCGAAGCTCCTCATGGTGGCAATGGTTGAAAATGATGCATTTAATGGTAATAAAAAGAAGAATCCTTTCAATTTTAAACACAATCAGTTAAGTGAAATTGCTTTACGTGTAAATGGTGTGAGTCATCCTGATCCACCCTACAAACCAGATTTTGCTGCGGATCAATTTATGCGCAGTTATGTTGATTTTATGGATGTCTTTGGCTTTTACAATACGGATGACACCAACGGACTGACTATGAAAGAGTTTAAGAGTGGATATACTATTTATGCATTTGATTTGACTGCTGACAGCGATATTAGTGCACCCTATCGTCAAGCGAACGTGCCTCATAATATTCGTTTGGATTTGACGTTCAAACGAACACTACCTGAGACGATCAATGTATTAATTTATGCAGTCTTCGATTCAAACATTGAAATTACAAAGTATCGTGACGTGATTCTTCAGTATAATCGTTAATGAGTTGGTTGACTGCTGACGATATTAAGACTAAAGTGCAGCGTAATGCAGACGAAGCGACGTTGAAAGCTTTCGATAATGTCTATTCACTCGATACCTTACCACCTGCAGTAAATCACTATTCCATCTTTATTGTGCTAAACACTCATTCGCAGAATTTAGGCGGTGAGCATTGGAAAGCGATCTTTATTGGAGAAGACCGACGTGGTGAACTATTTGACTCTCTTGCTCAACCTCCAAATATACCAACACAGCAGTGGTTGAGAAAACATACGCGTCAATATCAGCGAAATGAACGCATACTACAACATCCACTTTCATCAACGTGTGGTGCTTTTGTACTGTACTTCATATTAAAACGTTTACATGTATCTCGATTTGCATCTATTATTCAAAACTTTTCATGTAATCCATCCTCTAATGAAAAAATGATTTGTAAGTTCTATCATGATTTGAAATAAAAACATCATGTTGGAAAAATTGCTTTTTATTTTACAATCCGCTGGGTACGTACATACTCAATGAGATAGTCTAGGATCACATTTGCTTGTACATGAGATTTTAGTCCAGTAATGATCACTTTACTATTATGAAAGATTGCCACATGCACAGGTAACCAACAACTAATGAGAGCTGCAGGAAAAAGTTCGGGTTCATAACACAAATTGTAACTGCTGGTACGAATCTTCAAAAATGATAGACTGTCACTCAATTGAGTAGATATCACCATATTGTCCACAGTCAGATTCGACATCACACACCTCTCCCTCTTCCATATCCGACGTAGTAGTCTCTGTAGCTCTAAGCGCATTGACTGCGCCGATGAATGAGAAAGGGCGCCGAGAATCTGTACAGTCCCATTTGGGAAGAGTTGAAGATTCCGTGAATTGTTCATCTTCACCACTAACATTTGAGGACGGCCCGGGTAATACTTGCTGTTTGGAAGCTGTTGGTGTAATGTTGTGAGATCGATTTTGGTGTAGAGTCTGAAGCGACGGAGAATGTTGACGATGGTGTAGCGATGGCGCTTCATGATGAAAGAATGAGTAAATTGAGCGATGTACCTTCCTTTTATACTTTTCCCAACTACCTTGATGAAATGTGAAGTAAGTATGAAGTTGGGAATGATAGAGTTGAATTCGCCGATTGTTGACGCGCAGCCAGATGCGATTCCCAATACGTGAATGTCTTTTCATATAGAAGTATTTCAAGTCCTTCATGATATGATGTAGAGATTGAAAATGACGATAAGATAAAGCAAACTCTCTTCTCACATTTCCAGTTGAATCTTTGAAATAGACGTTTCGATCATGATCCGTTTCAATACGTTGTAGGGAATCTAATTTCCAACTCATTATGTGTGGTAGTCATGTCTGATTAAGATTTGCATAGTAGGGCGATGAACTCACGACGAATAAATGTCATGATGGAGCGATGTATATATCTTCTATACTTCTCCCAATTGTATTTGCGAAATGAGAAACAGTTTGCGGAATGAGAATGGTAGATTTGAATTTCATTTCTGTAATGTTGAAGGCAAACTTGATCACCCAAGGAGATGAATCTTAATGTTTCAAAATATTCCAAATCCCTCATGATATCATTCAGGTTGACAAATTGTCGCCATGTTAATGTAATTCCTCTTGATGTATGACCATGAGAATTTTTGAAATGTACGTTTCCATCACGATCAACTCTGATATATTGTAGAGAGTCCAAAATCCAAGTCTTCATGATGTTATGCAAAGTTGCAGATCAGCAATATAAAAATGTCGTTTTATCATATTTTGCTTAGCAATGCGGCTACAAAGAGATTTACTAGTAATCGAGCCGCACTCTTTTCTACTCCCATTGATCATGCACAACAGCTAAATGGAAATTGGGAAGTGGGTGTCACTCAACTTGTTTATAGCAACTGTGTCTATACTTTTGATGATGAGGTGATGACTATTAATATGAGGCGTACAGCTGCTTATCAATGTGAAAAGGGGTGCCGAGTATACATTCCACAGTGGCCAAAGAAAGATCTCTTATCATGTAAAAAGTTTATATATGATTTCTTGAATAAAGCGAGTAAACATATTGTCCAATTTACTCCGCACAATGATGATTATAATTATGTACATCATGTAGTTGAGAAAGATTGGATTGTTGGTTTAAGTCCAAGTTTAAGAAATGATTTAGGTTACCTCGCTAGCGCCTTAACAAGCTATGATAATTTTAACGTTAATTACCACATAAGTGGTCATAAACAGTTAATATATCGAGAGGAAGCTTATTATGTAGATCTTATTCCAAGAAATGAGAAGACGTTGGTGAAGAAGATTGCGATTAAGCCAAGAAAGACAAACATGACTCATGAAACATTATTGAAGAAATTTAATTATCTCCTTCGAGTTGATGGCAAACAAGTGGCAACATTGACTTATATTAAATCATCTAATCATATTGCAATAAGCAAATTAAATGATGATGATCTAGTATTAGTTTGTTCAAAAGATTTTCATCAGTTCTTACGACATCGTTCTGCAGCTGTTTATGGAAAATCTCATATGCAACACATACCATGTGAAAGGTCAAATCAATTTGATACAGAATGGACCGTATCTTTATACAGAAAGTGTGTAGAGCCTTTAGGTGGTATCTTACATGAAACAAGAGTGTTGATGCCTCGCATTATTACTTCGGTTAAATTGGTTGTAGATTATTTAAATGAAGTGATTAATGAGCAACATATTTCATTTTCTGAAAAAGAAGGTACTTTGTCTCTCACTATAAGTGGAAAAGGTATTGAACTAATTATGGATAAAACTCTAATGGACATTTTGGGTTTTGACCAAAATATCTTTAAAAGTGGTACTGTAACCAAAGCTAGCGCAGACATGTCGCTATCGCGTCGTATTAACTATTTTCAGATATATTCCAATATTGGTGAAGATGTACGTGTGGGAGATGTTGAAGCTCCATTGCTAGCAATGATACCATACCAGCCAAAAAGCTGCAGTATTTTATCTGAGCATACTTTCAAGAAAGTGCATTATACAAAGCTGAAATCAAACTACATCCCACAAATTGATATTGCCATTTATGACGATGCTGGTGCGTTGATTCCTTTTCATAAAGATGCTGTGACAAGTATCACACTCCATTTCCGAATGAAGAGTTAATGCAAACGTATGCTAATATATTTTTCCAATGTGAATAATATGGAAAGTGAAAATAAGGACTCGTTTCTAATCTACTTGCCCAGTAATGCTTCTATGAATAAATTTCCCAAAAATAAACCATCAGACTATCGAGTAGAATTAAATCGGCCACTGCATTTAGAAGGTGAATGGGAGGTTGGCGTTTCTAGTATTTGCTATGATAGCAATATTCAGAATGTGAATGATTTGGAAGAAATGATATTGACTCCTCGCACCCATGATGGAATAACGATGAATAATGCATTTCAGTTCCCATACAATTTAACATCAGATGGAAAGTGGAACTATGAATGGATTCAGATAAAATCAGATTCTTATGAACCATTTGGGAATGAGAAAATTATTAAGGCATTCATCAGTGGTAATACTTCCATCATGAAGAATAAAAATCAGAAAGCTTATGAATTTACTATCTATCATTGGAGTGGGAGACAGTTCCTCCGCTTTCATTCTTTTACTAAAGGTCTTACGCTGAGGTTGGATAATGAATTCTATCCACATCTTGGTTTTGGTCATGGACTACATCTAACATCAATTGCTACTGCAAATGTTAAAAAAGTTTATTCAAATCGAATCAACAAATTTCATTATAGATTTAAAATATTTGATGAAGATGTTGTAGAATGCGAAGAACGCATCATTTTGAAAAAGCGTGGTTTTCAACCTTTATCACTTATTGAGTTAGTAAAACGATGGAATGAGACTGTGGGTAAGAAGTATGGAGAGAAAATTATGGCGAACAAAAATAAGTTGGTTATTCAGAAATATAATGACAAACTTACAGTTTATTTCTCTCCAACCTTGCGTCATTTTGTAAGACATTATACACCTATTATTGGAAGCGGTGTGGTGTATGCTTCTCATGAATATCACACTAAAGCTGATTCAGTTAATGATGAATTGTGGGTGGACATCTATGGCGATCGCATCAAGAAAATTTACCAGTCTTATGAAGAATCTAAAGTTGCTATCAATATAATGCCGCGTCTATATCATACAGTTGAAAGCTTCATTCATGTAGTAAATCCTTATATACAACAGAAGTTGAAGCATGTGATGAAAAGTAAATATGATGTAAAGACACACCACATTTCGTTTTCAATCGAAAATCAACGCGTTGTTCTGAGACTGGGTGATGACATTCAATGTCAATTGAGTAAAAATGTGAAAAAACTCTTTGGTTTTTCAATGCTACAAACAGTGTTTGCTGCTGCGCATACGATTGGTATAGAAACACCAATGACACTTGATAAACATGAACAGCACCTTTACATTCAAAGTGATTTGATTCTACCTATTTCTGTTGGTGAGAAAAAAGAATACATTTTACGTGATTTCATTCATGATAAAGACGCTTCATATGGAATAGTCGAGAAGATGTTTGAATCTATTTTCTATCATCCCGTCGTCAAACAAACTATACCCTCTATTGCTATCAAAATTACCAATGGTTTACAAGAGTGCATCCATGTGAAAGATACTAAATCCCTCGTAACTTTAGTGTTTCGGAAAACAAAGTGAAGTCATTGTGATATGTTTATTGAAATAAAAATATGTATATGAAAAAGTCTTTTCACAGATATAGAAGGAATGAGCTAACTGTAGGCATATATTCACAAGGAAGAAACAATCTCATGCGATACATAAAACAACCATGTATATCTACAAAAAGCAACATCAAAATACTGAGTTAAAGTTGATTATGTCAATACATCTCCTGAATGTGGTAGCGTGAGTTTTATTCTTTTGGGTGGTGGTATGTTTGTGTCAGGATGTCCATGTGGAAGAGATGTGTTATGTCCTATCCAACACCTCTTATCCTCCCATGCTGAAAGTGCTCGTTTCTTGAACGTGTACGTTTTCACAGTATGAACTTGAGATTTTAAGATTGTCATATTGACAAACGTTATATTTTTATTTTTATAGGCCTTCTTATAGGAGCGATGTTTCATTTTATGAACAATGGATTTTGATATACCTTGAACGCTTAATACTATCTGCACATTCTTTTAATTTCATGGAATACATTTTAGGACGGAGGAGAATCATTTCATCTATTTCCTTTCCTGCTGTTTCATCCTTTAAACAACCAAGTTTGGCTTTATTCTGTATGGAATAGAGTGGATGAGTGGGATTGTAGTTAGATGTGTCGAAATATTTTTCTAATGACTTGCCTACTTCATTAAAATTTAAATCTTTTTGAGTGGTAATTCCTAAAAAGAAACTATCTGTATCACCACCAAGCAAGCGAACCTCTTTTACGAGAGGGCATGGTTTTAATATTTTGTAGAAGAGTTGATACATTTCAAGCTTGGAATAATCTAAAACGGCTTGCCCAATATAGATAGGTTTGCACAACTCAACTTCTGATTTTATCATTTTAACACCTACAAGATCCTCATCGATGATGTCTCTATCAATGAAAAGAGGTGATGAGGTCAATTTGTGATATTTTTGTTCATCAACGACTAGTTTGTAGTTCATACGTTTTCTAACATCCTCCATGGTCTTTCCGAATAGACTGTTATTCTTATATTTATAAAAATCCTTTTCAAAATTATTTTGGGCGAGTGCACGTTTTTGACTGTTACTATCTATGTAGGGTTTGAGGAAGGCTTTCTGTCTAAATTTGATAATGCGGTGAACTGACTTTAGAAGCATGCCCATTTCTAAATAGAATTTTAATATGCAGAAGTGTACGAGATAATTTTTCTTATCATATTGGGTGAGTAAAAGTTTGCGGCATGGTTTGTACCTTGGCTGTTGGTTGAAATTGTTACATGAATGGTGAAAACATATCTTCAGTCACTTCACCAGATTCAGGTGCGAGTGGGAAATCAGCAGTTTTATTTTTAATGCTATTTGGATAAACCAAATCCACTTCAAAATAATATCCCCAATCACCTTCATCTGGAATCTTCAGTATGTTTGAAGGGTTGAAGTAATACTGAAGCTCATCTTGATTTAACCAACTAAACTCGGAATGAGGTAGTGGTTTAGACAGTGAACTGCCATATAAATTATTTTGGTCATAGTACTTTAGGTGGATATGATCATCACCTACTGTTTCAGATTTTATATGATGTTTATTTACAAATGTGAGACCACCGCGTATTCCGCGCTTAAATATATTATACATCTCCGGGTCTTGTAAGAGATGAATGGTCTCACCAGTCATTTTAAAGGCTGATTTAAAGGACATGGGTGGTAGACTGACAAAGTGGACAGGATCTAATTTGTCTTCTTCTAATGCCACTCGTCGAAATTCCTGAAAGACATCAGCCGGCAAAATGACATCTAATTCTAAGTAAGCGATCATATAATCGCCAAACGTTTTCAATCAAATCTTAACCATGCCTCTTGAGCATGTTCATAGTCCTCTACTGGACAATCTTCACCCGTCAAATCGTTTTTGAATTTGTCAATGGAAGGAAGGGTTGTTTCATTTAGTTTAGACATTGAGCTAAAATACGCATAAGGAAAGACTCCTTTGCGAGTGATTATTTCATCCGTTAAGTTTGGATAGTGTTTCTTCAAAGTTTGACTATGGGGAAGAAACTTGAGATTTCGAACGAGAGAAGCTAGTGACGCTGACATGAATTGAAATGAATCTAAAAAGTTTATTTCGAAGAAGATTGTCTTATTTTCTTTAGTTTTATCTACTGGTACTTTTGCTGTCATTGCCATGAATTTTTCTCTCGTTTGTGCTATTACATTAAACTGCCACGATTTCATCTGGCTCAACCCTCCTTTTATGAGCATATGACTGTCATAGCACTTAAAGTTATGAAAAATGACGGGTAGTACACGACGTCTCAACCTAAGTGAAAAGTTACATTTGGAGCAGAGTGCGTTTCTAAATTTACCAGTGATGTGATCATCATCACGCACTTTCTTAATTTTATCGTCATCAAACGTTTTATGACATTTAGGACAGGATGTGCAACTTTCAAATTTTTGTTTGTCTTCATCTGACATATGTAGTGACTTACGCTGCAATTGGGAATCATATGATTGTTGAAATTTAGCAGCTTTATCGAGAAATTCTAGAAATTTTGAAATGCAATCTTCACCTTGCCAAGTATGCATTTTGTTTTGTCTATTCCTAAAGTGGTCATGCCATACTTCATAGCAGGATATGGCTGCTGGCTTGTGGATGATATCATCAATGTAGCATTCTATGTCTGCGTAAATGACACGCAGGGGACTTAATTCGTCACCATTATCCCTATGTGAAAATATTTTATCTTTGGGCATGCGTTCCATTTGTAATTTACCTCGCTTGCACCATTCATAGTGAGTTTCAAATTTATCTTTACTCCAAAAGGAGCGGATGCAGCGGTCGCATACAAAATGTTCACCTCTTTTAGAGTGCCCCAAGTGAGTGTACAAGCGAGAGATTTTGGGAATACCACAGTAGTGCCATTCCTCGCTATCATCATGTTTTACTAATAAGAGGTTGACTACACGTTCATAACAAGTTGAACGTGAATTATAGCGGGCACCCTTCAACCCCTTCTCCCACACGTGAACGACAATTTTAATCTTATTATGTTTTTCGAACGTTTCTACATCTTTGATTTTCATGTTGTTACTATCACAACCTTCAAAGTCTAGTTCATCCTCCCACTGTCTATAGCTATAGGTATGATTTCGATTCGCGTTGATATCATTATATTGAAGGATGGATAGGACTGCATATTTGAAACACTGTGATTTACAATAGACATTGATGACAGCTTTCTTATTATACAACGTTTTTGGTAGTTTAAATGTACCTCGAGCTGCATGACTTTCTAATAGTGAAATTTTGAATATGGTTGAGTCCACACCATCAAAAATGAGAGCGCTGTCGCGTTGATTGAATTTATCTACATTTGATTTTAAACATTGAATGTGAAAATTTAGCCAAGACTCGCAGTCTACAACTTCGGTTGCGGAAGAGGAAGGAACATGAAATGTATTCTCTCCGTCACTTGACCCGTTTGAAAATCTATCTTAATATATTTTAGTTTAAGGTAGATGAGCGCCTTCATTCTAAAATTGTCTAAATTGTTGAAGAGCGCTTCGATAATGTTTGAATTTTGAAGGAGCCACTTAGGAAAATCTACTATTTCAGTATTGGACTCCATGCAGTAGTCGCGTACTAAATTATTATGTGAAACATTAATGAGGGAGATGGTAGAGGTACCGTTGGTGTAGTGATCATTTGCATGCGTGTGTTGAAGTCTGTGCGAAGATCGCTGAAAGTGACTATCAAAAGAAAGAGGGCACAAATCGCAAGGAAAGGAGATGTCATCGTCAGAATCAACTTCACCTCCGGAAATTGACGCCGCTTTGCGTTGACACACACGTTGTTTGATGTGTCGAAGGAGACTGTGCTTCCTTGTAAACATATGTCCGCAGTCGGCACATTCCCACTCGTTGCCTTGTCGCGAGAGTCCTGAGCTGGAACTCTAATCACCTGAAAGAGAAATCATTCTTTCATCTCTGTTCAAGTCTCAGTGTATTGTTACAACCTACCTTGACTCAACAACTCTAAACTTTCCTCGAGAAGGGAGGGTGTTGGTGATGAAGTTGATGCCTGAAATTGAGGAAGATGCTATTAGCCACACGTTTGAGGGAGATGAGTGAAGAAATTTTCAACTTACCATTTCAACGAAATTATGTTTAAGCTTGATACTTCAACAAGATAGAGACTTCACTCAAATAATACGTCTCAAATTTGGAATTCACTTGTACGCCTCAAATAATAACTGAATTCGCTAGACAACAGTTCACTTATGCGTCTCAAAGACAGAGTGAAATGATACGAATGTCACTTTACATATATACTTTCATATTCATCATTCATTGGCTGTTCATTCTGATTGGTTGCTTGTTGATACTTAAGAATTAGAAAACATTTCAAAGTTATTATTCACAGTCAACATGACAAGCCCTCCGACAACACCAAACACAAAATTCTCTTCTCCATCCTCAACACCAAACGCTACAACGAAGGTAGAGAAGGTGTTATTACCAGCGGACAACGAAGAGAGTGCATGTGAGAAGGAGTGTCCCGACTTAACAGGCGTGAGGTGGAAGTATCTCCAGTACGATACTGACGATGTGATGGAGATCACCAGCACGAAATTCCTCCACCAATTATGGGAGGGGTACACCCCTAACTCCCAGCCACGAACTATGGAGGAGAAAGTGAGGACTATATTGACAAAGTGAGGCTCGCAGTGGAAGAGCGATTAAAGCAACTGAACTGTTTTTGTTATCTATGTGAAGCCAGACTCTGGGACGATATTGACGATGAAGACCTTTTGAAAAACATTCCATAATAAATTTTTTATTTCATATTATCTTTGCTTTCATACTGACGTACTTGAACGGGGCTTCAGTGGATGATTTAACCATGTATACATTTTCATTTGGAAATAGTAGCACGCTTAGTCTAACTTGTAAATCTTAAAACATTTCATATGGGCGATGATGATAGATGAAATAGTGTCAAATAAATTAAGATAGCTTACACTTCTGATACAGGGATAGCAATCGACTGTGATCCATGTGTAAAGAGCTTGTTAGACTACGGATGGGCTTAAGTGGATGATTTAACCATGTATACTTTTTCATTTGGAAATAGTAGCACGCTTAGTCTAACTTGTAAATCTTAAAACATTTCATATGGACGATGATGGTAGATGAAATAGTGTCAAATAAATTAAGATAGCTTACACTTCTGATACAGGGATAGCAATCGACTGCGATCCATGTGTAAAGAGCTTGTTAGACTACGGATGGGCTTAAGTGGATGATTTAACCATGTATACTTTTTCATTTGGAAATAGTAGCACGCTTAGTCTAACTTGTAAATCTTAAAACATTTCATATGGACGATGATGATAGATGAAATAGTGTTAAATTAAATTAAGATAGCTTACATGATTCTGGGATAGCAATCGACTGCGATCCATGTGTAAAGAGCTTGTTAGACTACGGAAGAGAGAAGTGTGTTATGTTGCGTGTGGCGCGTGAGTGTCCTCCCATTTCATTCCATTCATCAATTCGTCTCATTGATAGAGACAGGTACAACTCATGGTTCTCATAACGTATGCAATGGAAAGTTTTAGGCAACCTTCGACAGTTGGCTAAATGTCGCCCTGGCGCGAATGCATACTACGTTGAGACAGAGGCAATCACTTGCAAACATGACGCAGAGAGGTTAAACAAGATTGACCGTTGCCGAATGTCCCTTGCGGTATACATAGCTACGGGTTTCACCGCCGCCCTTTACAGGAACGCCCGTCGAAAGGAAGTATTACACCGAACTTCATTTGCAACGTTCAAGTTGACTGATAGCAGATTCAACTTAATGATAGTATTCGCCAGTCCGAAGACTGCCCAGGGCAAACCGCGAGGAGGTTCTATCATGTCTTGCCCCATGGTGGCCCTTAAGAGAGCCGATGGTTCGTTCTCGGGGGGTGTGAATTTGACTATTGGCTGGAATAGTCAATGGGTATGACGGTTAGGTTGTCATAGACCCTATACCGCCGAGGTCGTACTGGTGCATCTGGCACCTTTCGGATGCGAGTGGTATTTGGAGTCCATACCTCATCCGTCCAAACGATCCTCTTGATATTCCCCTTCTTCTCATCCTCCTCATCCCACTCGTCGAGGATGACGAACTCGGGAATGGCGTTGTCTTCATCGATGAAGACGGGAATGTTGTCGGCAGATGTCGCTTCCATCGTGACTTCAAATTGAATGAGAAGCGCTACAATCTTCTGGCTTATATAGGGTTTTCAACAATGAATTGCTCAACAGCGAATCAGAATGCTTCAGGGATAGCAATCGACTGCATAATGTTCAAGTTGACTGATAGCAGATTCAACTTAATGATAGTATTCGCCAGTCCGAAGACTGCCCAGGGCAAACCGCGAGGAGGTTCTATCACATCTTGCCCCATGGTGGCCCTTAAGAGAGCCGATGGTTCATTCTCGGGAGTAACGTCATCTTACACCCTACCAATTCTACTGAGAGAGTCTTTGACTCTCTCTTTGGTAGCACTGTCGACTTCCACACTAACTGGTACATGGCTAAAAAGTGGAGTGTAGCGCCATTCCGTTGGATTGACAACAGTTGCTGTCATCGGATTGCCAATCCGAGCAAGATTATTAAAAACTCTGTCTTGCTCCTCTAGCCTGACAAACTCCTCAAATAAATTTCGCGGCCTTAACTGCGGTCCGCGAGAAGAGCTGACTTGACTGTTCGGCGTCTGCATGATTGAAATGAAGTGAAATGAGAGGCAGTGGTTTATATACCCCTCTAACGCGACGCAACGTTCAAGTTGACTGATAGCAGATTCAACTTAATGATAGTATTCGCCAGTCCGAAGACTGCCCAGGGCAAACCGCGTGGAGGTTCTATCATGTCTTGTCCCTAGGTGGCCCTTAAGAGAGCCGATGGTTCGTTCTCGGGAGTGAATTGATGGGGTGGTGAAGGCGGGCAAAGATCTGCAATGAAAATGATATGTATTAGAATAGGATATACTATCTTATTTACTTTTTCACTTACCAAGTTAGCCATCCTTTGGCAGTCTCGCGCGCTTCCGAATCGAAAATTTGTGTAATTGACCGCGCATTCGTAGGCTGGCATGCAAACATTTTTTCGTTGGATGGCCGTTATAGCATAGGATGGACTCGTCCAGATTTTGATTGACGAGTACTTAGCCGGCAAAATGATTATCCCGAATAGGGATGTGAAATTCAGACAAACGATCCTCATTCACACGTTCCCACTCATCCCTCATACGCTCCAACTTCTCATACGCCTGCCTCTCATCACCCCGCCGAGCCACAGTCCTCTCCATCTCAACATTCCTCGCTCTCAACACACTCATCTCCTTCATCATCTCCTCAAACTTCGCTTCTGCATCTCTCATTCTTCTCTCCGCAGCACTCGCCCTCTTCTCACACTCATCATTCTTCTCTTCCAACTCTCGCGTCTTATTCTTCAAATCAGTCACACTACGCCTCATTCTAATATTTTCATCCGCTACCTCCTTCGACTTCAGTTCCTTCTTTTTCAACTCAACCAACTCCTTCACAACTTCATCCTTCACTTTCTTCAAACTCTCATACTTATTAACCAACAAATCATGCGCCATCTGCTGCGAGACATGCCTCTTCTCTTCATCCTTCAACCACCTCGCCGACTGCACACGAATCCCACCACTCTTCACTTTTGGGGAAGATGAGCTCTTCGGGGGGTCGGTGATGACAATGTTTGACACCTCCGACGACGAAGAGCTCAACTTCCTCACACGCTTCCTCACATGCTCCCGATCTAAATCCACATCATCCTCATCATCACTCTCAAGCACTCTCTTTCGCCCAATCTCAGCCTCCAACGACGCAACCGCTCTCGCCAACTCATCATTCTCAACAACATTCTCAACAACATTCTCAACCTTACCCTCTCGCTCGATCGCCAACATACCCGCTCTTTACAGCTGAAGACATCATTGTCACTGCCCCGAAGTGGTAACAGGAACGCCGAGTCAAAGGTAGTGATCAGTAGCTGGGATCTAACCCCTCAAAGCTGCCTTAGACTTAGTTAAATTTCAAATCTGATAGCAGATTTGAACTCAGGATACTTGAAAACCTTAGTCTATATGTTAAAACTTTGAAAAAACTGAAAATTAAGAATTTTTAAAAAATTCCGCATTTTACTACTCATACTACTTTTAAAAAATTTTATCAGTAGTAAAGACACTATCAAACTCTATCATACAAACTTTGAAGTAAGAAGATAGCTTGCCTACTTCAAAAGATAGAGTCCTTTGAAACACCCGATATCGGGAGCTCAGAGCGACGACCGTCGCTTACCTCGTCTTTCGATGAAGTGTTCAGACTTACGTTGTCAGGGGTTTATATATGCTCGGAAGAAAACTTAAAATGGCTCTATCTCCGAAAGTATTCATCGTAGCGACATGCGGTTTGTTGCAAACGATTCGTCTCATCATTCTCTATCATATGACACCTAAACCATTCTCATATGACCACGGGAAGTTGGTCCGTCAGCACATGTCCATGTAACATGCCACAAGTGAAAAAATTCCTAAGTGTGAGAGCTCCAGTGTGGTGAAAATTTTGAAAAATTTAAAACTTCCGAATTTCGACCTGGGACCTTTACCAAAACATTTTTCATCAAATTTCACTGACCCCCCCTCCCCCCCTCGTTCAGAGAAATTTGATGAAAAATGTTTTGGTGACGGTCCCAGGTCGAAATTCCACACTTTGAAAAATTTTCAAAATTTTACCCATACAAAGCCACTCTGACACTTAGGATTTTTTCAGGTGAGCGAGCTCCGACCTAAAATCTTGTAACCGCTCTAACTTTTGAACGAAGACAGATATGAACAAGCCGTTTATTTCACTGAATTTGTCTCACTCTTAGCTTTCAAACGAGCTATGGCACCACAAAATCCGTCCACTAGAAGCCAAGATCGAAGCTAGCTGTCCAGAGGGGGGGGAGGTCAGTGAAATTTGATGAAAAATGTTTTGGTGACGGTCCCAGGTCGAAATTCCACACTTTGAAAAATTTTCAAAATTTTACCCATACAAAGCCACTCTGACACTTAGGATTTTTTCAGGTGAGCGAGCTCCGACCTAAAATCTTGTAACCGCTCTAACTTTTGAACGGCTGGTCCGATTGACTCGCAACAAAAAATGTCGTCGAGCAGTTTTTTCTCCTCTTTCGAATGCAACTCGAACGAACAAAATCCGTTCACTAGAACCAAAGTTAGAAGATTGCTGTCGGGGGGGGGGGTCAGTGAAATTTGATGAAAAATGTTTTGGTGACGGTCCCAGGTCGAAATTCCACACTTTGGAAAATTTTCAAAATTTTACCCATACAAAGCCACTCTGACACTTAGGATTTTTCAGGTGAGCTACGACAGTCCACCCTCCCAACCTGGCCACCACGCCAACCTAGACACCACATCACCGCGCGCTATACGACGGTCGGCCAGAGGGGGGGGAGGACGACGACGTCAGCGAACCTGACGGACGCATGTGGCCGACACACCACGACACTCTGCCGTTCCAGAGGGGGGGAGACGTCAGAACCAAAACACCACGGCGGCCGACCACGACACTCTGCCGGTCCAGAGGGGGGGGACGTCATCGACGGCGGCCATCTTGCGCTATCCAGAAGTGGAGTTTTACTTACTACTCCGGGGATTTTCTAAAATTATGTTGTCCAGACACCTTTGAAAAATGTCAGGCGAGACAGTGAGACAGAACGGCAAAACTTCGAAGCGGAGTCAAGCGGAACCTGCAGGAATGCGTTGGTGAGGTCTACCTTGACAAAAACTTGAGCTCCGTGTAAACCCGAGAACATGTCCTCAACTTCCCTTGTGGTATTAGCAGTCTGCTTCAAAAATGGGTTGACGGTGACTTGGAAATCGCCGCAGATGCGTGGACGGCCATCACTCTTGAGACGCCCAGGAACTGGAAGCGGCTGGTCGTAAAATGCCCTTGGCGACAAGATCATCTAGATTCTGTTGAACAGCACCGCGGAGATCAAAAGGAACAGGTCTAGCCTTCCTGAAAATTGGTTCACAAGTAACTTCCAAAGTTACAGGATTGATGTTCATCCCGCCTGCATTTTTACCGCACTTGTGGATTAACGGCTTGTCCGACGCTAGTAGCAGAGCGATGTTGACTTGAAGTAGCCTTAGGCCATCTAATCCAAGAACTGTTGGTCCGTTTTTAGTGATCACCAGTGGTAAGGAGACTGGTTGAGGGTTGTCATGATCTGCAACCTGAATTGACGCTTCCCCGCTGACTGGATGTTCGTGTCCGGAGACACATCGAATGGTTTTCTGAGAGCCGTGAAGGAACGAAGCTTCCGAGCAGACCCGTTGGAACTGAGGGTAAGGCATGAAAGATATGGGGCTGCCTGTGTCCACGATGAAGTCCACTTTCTGACCAGACTCGACGGTTAACGTATGTCTGAAATGCAGGTGCGTGGTCATTCGAGAAGTCTACGACGTTGGCCTGGTGCGACGGGCGTGAGCTATTGCGACAAACTTTGGAAATGTGACCGACCTTGTGACACTTGTAGCATTAGGCTGACAAAAACTGGCAAGTGCTGTGTTTGTGGTTGGCACCGCAAGAGCCACAGGCTGAGTTCCCGTGTGTACCTGTGTCGTCTGTTGTGCTGTTGCTGCGGTCGTCGTCCGCTGCTGGGCTTCTGAAAAGCAGATTGCCGGTTGTGAACTGAAGCTTGAGGAGCTGGTGATGCAAACTTGGAGCGCTGTTGTGAAGTTGAGCGGGAAGTTCCATGATTTGACGTTGACGCAATGTGAGCCTCTGAAACTTGACTAGAGATAGCGGTGTTCACATCGTCCCAGGTCTCTAAGAGTGCTTTGACCTTTCCATAGGTTAGAGACGGTTCCCTGAGTAAGTGTTTTTGTATCTCCGGTTCATTGACTCCGGCTACTATTCGGTCACGTAGCTGGGTTTCGAGGCCTGACCCAAAATTGCACTTCGCCGACTGCTTTTGAATGCGCAGTAAAAGCTGTCGCAAGTTCTCATCTCCCCGGCGGACGATGTTGTGAAAGCGGACACGCTCCGATGTCTCGAAATGTATCGTCCGGATGAGCGAGATCCTTGAGTAGATCGTGGGCCTCATCACCTATCATGGTGAGGTAGAAGGCAATCTCGTTGGAATTGTCGATTATGGGATTCGTTCTGACGTAGATTACAAACCACTCGTGCCAGTTTGGGATCGCGGCCGGTTTGTTGATGTTGATCTTCTCCAAACAGCGTTCCCTACTTACCACCTAATCCGAACTTACTCCCTACGAGAAATAAGAGGACAAGTGAAAGCAGTAGAAGGCAACAAAAGAAATAGATGAAACCTATTTATGGGAAGGACTGGGTTTGTTGAAGAACTGACGGCTCTCAGGCAAGCTGTGCGTCAGTATCAAGTCGAAGAGGATGAGTGGAAGTTTCAAATTACTTCAGAACCACTAAAGGTTCGATACGCTCTAACCGAACGCATTGGGCCACCACACGACTGTCTACCTGCTCAACCACCAGGGTCAAACAAATAAAACACTCTACCCGAGCGTTTTGGTCCAACTGTGCACTTGCAGTGAGTGCAGAAATAGTAAAGCAAAGGCTGCTGCGCGACGCCAATTGCTTTAGTCCACAACTGAGTATTGAAAACAAATTTTAATACTCTCACACGTCCGTGCTGTTTATTTGTCAAACGACACCTTATATAGCTCTGGATGAGCCAAGTTAACAAAATTCAGCATTGATGCATTTTAACTAACAGAACAATAGCAATGTCCACAACGCGCGCACTTTGAATTCCACTTTCGATTCTGCATATCCACGCTTTGAGGTGAGTGTGCTGTGATCGCGGCAAAGGCGCATTCGGGCTCGGAGATTCCACAAGGTCGTTAGACAACAGATGTAGTAGAACGACAGGATATTTGAGCAGATAGCTGTCACAATATCTCGTATGCGACAATGAAATGGCACACACCACACGCGATCCACGGTCAAACAATAAGTCGTCACTGAAAAAGCAGTGAGCACTAGACAACAGCCAGTGACGTACGGATCATACACATCGAGTTCTTCGTTGCATATACTGCGATTCATGGCTATAGTTATCCTGCATGTCCACACAAAATTGATTTTGCTCGACATGTTAGACAAACATTCACATGACCCCTCTAACTACACGAGTTTGACCACTAAGCTTCTTTGCAGCAAAATGTCGCGCACATAAATATGGCGAAGTAGTTGCTCGCACACTGTTAACTGTTGGCTACCAAATGCAGCTCAACAAAAAGACTAACAATTCTTCCAAAATGAAGATGGTTTGGCTTTTGTGTCTGCCAGCCAGACCTTGGTCATTTGGTAGCGGTCGCCTGAATGAAATCCGATAATCTGGTACGTAATTTTCAGAGCATCTCGTAGCAATAGTCATACAATCTACTGGCACCTTCTATATTAACTTCACATTGAATGCTACTTATAAGTGAACTGAGCAGCTGTTGATTTATTACATATCTTTGAGCGGAAGTCATGTTTCATACACATCTTTAATTATGCTCAACGAATATACAATATCATTGGATTCACAACTGCTGCAATATCATTGAACTGAGTTAGAAACAGAGTCAAAATTATGCAGCTGCGCGTTTACTGCTTCTTATAGCTTCTACGGACTCATATTTCTCATTTCCTGGAAGCTAGAACCGGAAGCGAAGAAGAATCTTATGAATTGCCGTGATCATCAGCTACCATCGAAAGATCCTTCGCACAGGAAATTCATTTTTGATTACACTAATCAGTAGGTAAACATAAAATTTAAAGCAATAGGCATATTGATATTTTGGTATCATGATTTTGTGAAAACATAGACCGTACATTGCTGGATACGAAAATTACGTACAAACATATACCAAAATCACATACAATTTGAAACTAACATCTGATACGAGATTCTCGTATTTACATAGATCTGGCAATTTTTATCTGCTTTCACGCAAAATTTAGTGTCACTCAGCATTTCGACTATTTTGCTTTTATAATAGTATTTGTTCACAATCAGATCACCATAGCTCCTCCTTTGTCCGCCTTTTTGATAGATAAGTCTGTATTATTCATAAGTGATGTTAAGGCACTTTGCTCTTGAATTTTCAGATTCGATTTGATTATATTTCTGTCACTTGGTAGGTCAATGGATTCCAATGATTCACATATTGAATCGAGTAGTTGATTTCTCCCGTTTTCAGGACTGAAATTTGATTTGTTTTTTATTATACTTTGTGATATAGTTCTGTCTTGTTCATTAAATAGTTCACATGGTCTCAATTGTCGACAATATTTTTTTACGTCTGATTTCAATTCAATAATATCTTTTTTGGGAGTGGAAGAAGAAGATCAGTCCCCTTGGAGTAAAGCAATTTGTATATCATAGAGGTGTATCAGAAGTATTTACAACCTTCGGTTTTATTTGTATTATCTTTTCAGAAATTGTTTTTTCTGCTGTAGTGATTATGAACAAAGACTATTACAAAAGCAGAATAATCGAAATACTGAGTGATACTAAATTTTGCGTGAAAGCAAATAAAAATGGAAATCAAATAACAACGAATAGGATTGCTAAGTTAGTGTCCAGTCCTGCAGCTAAACTTCTGACAAATGATGAAAAAGTATACCTGACCAAATTTGAATATAAAGACAGCAATTTTTACGGATTGCCTAAGATACATAAAGCAATTGAAATTAAAAATGCCATAAAAACAATATTCGAACTATATTTCATGTGTATCACCAATAGATTTGAAATTCAGACCGATCGTCGGTGGACCTGAGCTCACACGCACAGAGACTGAGCAATTTTATTGACATTTTACTAAAGCCTTTGTGTCAAAAATTTCCTAGCTTTATTCGAGACAGCGTTGAGTTTCTGAACCAAATTCCAAAAATCGTACAGGAAGAAGCTATTCTAGTGACTTATGATGTAGTCACTCTATACACAAATATACCCCATCCCTAGTGATCATTTTCTATGGAAATCCCATAAAATTTCGCAGTAGAATTATCGCGCATTGTCTACTGCAAAAAGCAGTAATTTTCTACTGCCAAAAAGACCTACAGACATCAATCGTCTACTGCCAAAAAGGCCTACAGACAACAATTTATAAACGCATTCAGACAAGCAACAATTTTCACGATATTTTGCGATTAATTAGGAATAATATAAATGCCGATCAAACCTCAAGCAAGCGTAATTTTAAGTCCTGTGGATACATTAAATCATCCACCAGGATTCAAAACTACCGAATTTGAGGTATTGAACAGTACCTAAAAATAATAATAAAACTCACATTATATTTTCCATTTCCTCCAATCCTCCTTCAGAGATTCAACTTGTATTATTCGATTATTTGTTCGACTGTAACGGTGTGTGGATCGAATATTTGATTACAATGTAATTTCACTTCAAATGACTTTTCAGCAATATAATCAATCACTTGTTTAATGGTTTTCAGCGAAAGTGAAGAGATATTAGGTAGTTGAGTCAGAATGATGCGAATCAAAACGTGTAGATGAAGATGATGTTGAAGGTTAGGAACAGGAGGTAGTTCAATTTTCCTGGCATTGTGCTAAAAACAAGCTGGTCTCTCGTTTGTATTTGCCTTTTATTTGAGGTTATGTGCAAGATAAAAATCCAGCAAGGTAAAACCACAGCGCTTCGTGTCAGGTGGGACCGTGCGGTAAACATTCGCACTGCAAGGTCCCACCCCTTGATGTGTCTGTGACACGAAGCGCTGTGGTTTTACCTTATTGATTTTCTATCTTGTGCATAACCTCAAAGGCAAATACAAAGGAGTGACCCACTTGGTTTTAGTACAATGTCAGGAAAAGAGAAGATCGGGAATTATTTCCAGAATGAAAAGATGCGTCGGCGTAATCCTGAAAATGGTTGTGAAAGTCGAATTGTACGACAGAATCCTCTGAATGTTCAAAGCACAAATAACTGACTTGAGGCGTAGTTAAATGTTTTGTAAATCCACAAGTATAAGACAGTAGAACGACTTGTATTGACGCTGCTGGGATGACTGAAACACGCACGATGCACTGAGAGGAATGACTGTGCAATCAATGACGCCTGGTTGATATAGCATACACAGTCTCCGCTCGCATCCTCTTTGTCATGTGACTCATGGACCGAAGGTCGTTATGAGGGCATTCATTAGTCATTAACAGGCAGGCGATCGACGAGTTGTTTATTCCACAGTAGGGAGAGAGATGTGTGCAGAGGAAAATTGTGACGGATACCGGTATATACATTACGTCTTTTAGTCATCACAGTCTTGCAAATAGGGGAACAACTGATCCGCATATTGTGACCTTGAATATTCCAGCTAAGATACATTCAAAATCAGAAAATCAGCTTTCAAATGGAGAAAAGAGAATAAAAGAAGTTGAATGGAGAGATGGAGATAAGGAGAGAGAGTGTGTGTGTGTGTGTGTGAGAGAGAGAGAGATAAAAAAGAGGAAGCTTGTTCCCCTGTGCTTCGCGCACGATGGCCACGATCAAAAAGAAACAGTTCGAGGAGACTCCGGAGTTTCCGGAGAGAGAAAGAGAGATAAGAAGAGACTAGAAGGACTTAGTTCTGTGCCTCGTGCATTGTGACACTCCATCAAAAGCGAATCATTTAGAGGAGACAAAGTAGCAAGAGAAGGGACGCATGTATAAAACCAAATGTTCTTTTTACAGGTGTAAAGCAAGTAATAAATGAATATAATGCATGCACATTTACATATCACATTCATTTATTCATGTGATATTTAATAAAATAAGTATTAAATGTGATGTAGACATAATATCAATATATCAAATATATAAACATAACAATATATTTGATAAGATAGAATTTTGTAATTGCGTATAAAATTGTATTACATGTACATATTCCTATGAATACATTAGATGGTAATAATACGAGATTTATATACAAATATCTTTCTTTTGTATATTACAGTAAAAGAATTGCTGTATTATACAAAAATGTTTGAGTTCAACGTTCTTGTAGAGGTTATGTCTGTCGTCGATAAATGTTTAGAGACACGTGTCTCCAGCAAACATTTACAGATATATTTGCCTGCTAAACCTTCTATGGATGCCATGAATGCCAGTAAGAATTCTCTAGAATTGCAGTAGGCATTCTTAGCTCATACAAATGTCTCTAAAAACCATAAAATGCTTACTGCCAAATCAAATATCGACATCGTTTTGTCAAACTATCTTATCCTGGTTTTTGCAGTTCTGAGAAATCGTTAAGTGAAAATTTTGCTCATTTTAATGACTTGTTTCTGACGATCAACGAGTACTCACTTAATGATTTTTTGGGAAGAGGAATATAATACCAACTTAAGTCAGACCCTACTATGGAATTTAGGCTGAAAATAATAAATCAATGATTAATTTGGGATAAGATAGTTTGACAAAATTGTAGTTTTACGAGGTTGAGGATAAGATATTTTGAGAAAATTGTTTTTTGACAAGATTAAGACTCATTATATAACTATCAGGTCTACAGTACATGTACGCACTTGTACATGTATAGTACAGTGTAATAATAGAAGGATTTTGCAAACTGTTATTCCCAGTACTAATCTAAAATCTTATCGTGTTTCTGAATGATCTGGGATCCCTTATGAAAGTATGGAAGCTCATTATGTATCTCCCTCGAATTTAGACTTTTCAGAAAACTAGCTGGCCAAAATACATGTACATACGTTCTCGAACATGACTGTATAACTTAGTGTATTTGTACTAGTAGTAGCTATGCGTTTTGAAAACTATTTTCCCTGTAATTATGTATACTATCTCAATACAAAACTAAGTTTCTGAATGACCTGGAGTTCCTCTATGACCATTAATTTCTACATTTCTTAAGTGACAAACCAGGAATTAATGATAAGTATAAAAAACAATGATCGCATTTTCAAAGATGTGAATTTATTCCAGTCGTTTACACGTATCTATTGATGTAGTATTTTTCTATTTAACACAAAGTGTTCAATAATCATCAGTCTCTTCAAACGCGTCCGGATCTGCTAACCTGTCGATAACAGCCTGTGATGCGAAGAGATCTGTGTAAAAATCATGGTAGATTTGTGGGATCGCACCACGACTCATCAATTCTTTCAAGTCTTTCATTTTCTGCAGGGAAATTCCTGGTGGGTTTCTATAAGCCAACATGAGTTCCTCCGAACTTGGCAATCGTTTGCACCGTAGTCTATGAAATGGCATAACCAAAAAATCTCCATCGGTCGAGTATTTGAATAACATTTGTGTGGGATTTTCTTTAAATATTCTGATGTGACGGATATTTTTCCACACTATTTTTGCGTCGTCCAAAGTTTTGGGAATATTTTTCACAGTATTTTCTCGTAACAATTTGAAGTCCTTGACCTCCTCAGTCGTGTGGATGCAAACATCATACTTATCATCTCCGCGTCTTGAATTTCGAACTGCAGATGCAAATTCCGCAATTGTAAACATCTTTTGAGGCAAAGAACATTGTATGACGCTATGTACATTGTCACTGTCTTGTTGGGAGTGACCCGAAACGTAGAAGAAAAGATCTATCGATTTGACTTTCGACAAGTTTTGAACTGCATAACTCATCATTGCCAGCATAATTGAATTGCGATTTTGACCACCACATGAATCTGATGACATAACAATTTGAACCATCTGATCGAGAGAGTCATTTATTTTCTTTAGATCACTGTGAAGAAAAGTACAAATCTCGTTGGTACCCCTCTTTGCGACACCTTCATGCCAAATGTGACACGACACGGTGTTATTTATAGGTTGAACTACAGTAAAATTGAAAGCATTCAACTTTCTTTTGTAAAAGAAAACAGATTTGCTGGACAGGGGAAGCTGTTTGACTGATTGAAGATCAAAGTTAAGATAAACAACAGTTTCATTGTTTCTCTGAAGATCCATTGCAGAGGCTCGAAACACTCGGATGGCATCTTTCTCATTCAAATGTTCTGCGAAACATGCTTCTTCTTCAGGTGTTTTGGTGGTATTATTCCTCATGTTGAAACATATCAAACAAATGTCTTTTGCCGGTACATGTAATCTAATATGATTTTCCTGAAAAACATTACGGAAAAAGCTTAATGATGGCACCTGCAACACATTTTCCTGCTGAGAATTGACCCATTCAACGAAACGACGGTAAAGTTCTGCCATTGATTTCACTCCTTCCACATACAGAATGTAAGGAGTAGATGTTGATCTCTGATAATGCCCGGGAACCTTAGGAATTTCAACAAGAAATCTTTTTACTATGCTTCTCTTCTCAACAGAAGCCTGAGCATTGAGAGGTCGGTCACCTCCACGCATTTCCCGTTCTACTGCACCACTGCGCTGTACTTTCTTCCAAGCAGTTTTTACCATTTGCTCACTAACGTCTAAAGTTGCTAGAAAGAGAATTTTACACACTATGATTCTTTCACCTTCGTCTATTTGCAAGTAATAACGCAATGGAGACTTCGCTGTTTCATTTTTTGGATTAAGTTTTTCCGTATGTCTCAAAATGAACTCACGCTTTCTAGTAATATCACGCGTTTCCCAAAATGATTTGAAAATAGTTTCTCTTCTAGCATCAGTTACTTTGTAACATTCGAAGTTCCAATGATCATGGAAGGATTTTGGCAATTGGTGAAAACACCTGTCCTTCGTAGATCTAGATTCCGTTGCATTATTGATGTTTGATCGACGAAGCGTAAGTGCCCCATTCCTGATCGATTCTTGATGAGAAAGTCGGCGGGTGGGGGACGCTTTGACTTCTCAACCAATACCTGTTGCTCCTCAGATTCCGGTAGGTCATCTGTCTCCATCGGCAGAACCGCTGAATCGAAATCACTGTATGCCTCACTATTGATAACTTCGGCATCAATATCATCTTCCATGTCAATTATTGCAGAAGCCACTTGTTCGACGGATAAGCGAGTCCTCTTTACCCTCGTCATCTGAAAAAGAATGAAATAGAGCAAAGAATGTGAATAGCTTTGAACAAAAAACAGTATGCAAAACAATGAAATATGAATTAAATGAAGATAAAATAATGACAGGCAAGTCTGATGCTTTATACTTGCAATTCAGCCTGTATAGACTTCGTAAATTTGATTTGTTGAATATTGAAAAAATGTTACCGACATAAAACTATTTACTTTTATGTTACAGATTTTAACTGAGTCTTAAACTTGACATGGACGCATTATATCACTGTCATAATGTATTATTTCTATATCCATATTGAAAACATGTATATTATAATGAATAACTGCATCTCGCACTTGTACATTCTTTGTACATCCTGTGAATTAAGTACTCTGATGTTTCTCATGAAATCGTCGTATATCTAGTCAGCTATCACACAAAGCATCTTGTAACAGGCCTATACTAATACATAAAAATTAAATGTATATTGCCTGTGACATAAATATCTTGTATTATACATGTAGAACGTCTTCAATTATTGTTTAGCCTGCATTGATATTCGTTCAAACTATTATCATTTTATGAGTCCTTAATGTAATTAGTCAACTGTAACAATTAATACCAGTAACCCTTCAGAATTGGAGATGACTATAACGAAAACAGTATAGATTGTACTGTAAGACAATCTCTGAGAAGTACAAGTAAGGTTATAATGACGAAATATTTAGATGCAATAACTGAGTAACCCTACAGGCATTGTTTTAGCTGCTACTGTTCCTCAGTTTAACTTAAAGTAAAAAAACAAAATGAAATTGGGATGCTCCGATACTCACTTGAAATCAATAACTTCAAATATTCAGTGTGTCAGAATTAAGTCGAGTCTGCTTTCACACGAAGCCACGAAGGAAATATCAGCGCGTCACAGTTAAAAATAGAAATGATGATAACTTGAGGTTGCCGATGTCCAATGAGATTTCTGAATCCATTGCAAAAGAATCGTTCAAATCATGCGTTCAATGCTAACCATGGATAGGGATAAGATAGTTTGACAAAACGCTGTTATAGTAGAGTAGTTGGATAAGATAGTTTGACAAGTTAATTTTCATAGCTTTATCAATCGACTACAAGTATGAAATTATTGTATTTGAGAGACATTACTCCTACAATATATAAGGTGGTATTAACTCAAAATCCCAAAAAATCTGGATAAGATAGTTTGACAAAACGATGTCGATATCTGTAGCGATTTTGAATGGCAGTAGAAAATCGTAAAATCTCTAGAAAATGATCACTCGGGATAACCTCGGACTGACGGCTATACGTTATTGGATTGAACAGTTTCCTGATTTGATTTATAAACGATTTCCAACTGAATTCATACTTGCCAGTTCAGAAATGATTTCATCAAACAACCATTTCTCTTTCGGTAACATTTTTTTATTCGCAAATCAAAGGTACAGCAATGGGAACAATTGTCGCACCAACTTATGCAAGTCTCACTTTGGTCTATTTAGAAAGGAAACTTGAAGAACGTATACATAAACTTTGGGGTGCTGAAATAAAACGCGAAATCATTAGAGGATGGAAGAAATGCCTGGATGATTGTTTTATTATCTGGACATTAGAAATTAACAAACTGAATATATTCTCACAACTCCTGAATGATCTAGATGAAAACATTACTTTTACGATGGAAAAAGTGACAATGAAACACCATTCCTTGATATATTGATTATCAAAAAGAAAACAGAAATAAAGACTGATCTATACTATGAATCAACAGACACACACCAGTATCAACACTTTCAATCATTTCACCCAAGACATGTATAGAGAGAGCAGTGCCATATAATCTAGCAAGACGAATATGCACAATAGTTCTGCCGTACAGTGACAAAACAACCTAAGTCCAAATTTGTGATTTTTCAGTAGAGCAACTTTTGTGAAAACTTTAATGGAACAAAAAATACTTAGTCACAAATGCCAATATTTTACATATAGCATGTCCATACTAACACTAGTTATATAAAAAAAGTTTGCACTAGTGCAACTTACACTTTTTATGGACTTAGGTTTTTTGTCACTCTTTTTCCTTTACCATTTAACTGCAGTTACCTTGCATGAAAACTTAAGTCCATCATTTTCCCCATTTTTCTGCAAGATAAGTTGAATTCCCATCAGACAAGAGAAAGAATATTTGAACTTGTACAAAAACAGATAACTCTATTGAAAAATAATCTCAAAATCCTTCTATCAAAAATCTATTTGGACTCAAAAACTGATATATCTTTACTAAAACGAGGATAATGTAAATTACACATTTAAATCAGAATCGGGAATTTATCAAGTCCATTGAAACGTTGCTTTCGGGCATCTCAACCCACGAATGTCTCCTGTGTGGAGGCATCAAGGGAATCAGGGTTTTCAAAATGACTGCTTTTTTCTTTGAATTTATTCCACGTGCCTCTTTCTTGAAGACTAGTTTCTCCAGAAACAGCTCCGAAGAAGACTTCGACGCGACACTCACAGCCCCAAAGTTAGTTGAATCAAATGATGATTTGAAAAAGAATCGATTGTCTCCACGACGAAATTGAGCCACAACGACATTTGAAAGATGTGGTCGACAATTTATATTGCGATACTAGGTCCAATTTGTACCCATTGTCTTTAGAGTTCATGAAGTCATCTGTCTGCATGATCACTGCAGTGCTCTTCTTAGTTGAACAACAAAGCTTGAAGTCTTGCAAGTCATACACACAACCTTTCTTTTTCAAAGCTTTCTCGACTGCAGCATATTCACTGTCAGCACTCATGAACGTATGGCTTGGCTCAAAATATTTTAGAGTCACTGTCTTCATGGCAAATTCTTCATTATGAACACAGCGCAAGATAAATGAAAATAGTTGCCAGTTTTTGTTTTGTGCAGAACAGTTAAACAAGGAATATGGTGAATTCATCCGCGTCCCTGTTAGCACGAAAAAACTTCAAGTAGGCACACGCTACATCTTCGGAGTTTCTGCAGGCTACAGATTCATCCCAAATGACTGCCAATGATTCTCCCTCTGCTCCAATACATGTAAAAGTCTCATTGAATGCAATAATTTGTGGTGTGAATATGCAAATCTTGAACGGCATCTGAGGAAGCATTCTAACCTTCATCATATCCGCATATGCCTCTACGTGACCAGTTTCATGAAGAAATTTGCAATCTTTATACTCCCTTCGAGCAGCTCGATACCTTTCTTCGTGTTCTGCAAAACTCAGAGAGGATTGACATGGCTCGAAACAAGCATTTTCTTTCATGTGGTGGTCATGGCTCACACATACTTCACATTCCTCACTAGACAGCTTGGTAAATCCGATGTTCATATCTTTTATGATGGTCCTCATAGATTCATAGCTCACTGACTTCTGATAAGTCATGTTGAACTCACGCCAGATAACAGCAATGCTGATTTCACTTGAAAAAGATATCTCCTGTTTGGGGCATGCTCTCGTCTGTAATGTGGTAGACAGGGGTTATATTTTTCTACAAATGCATACATTCGTACCTTATGCTCATCGCTTAGTTTATGAGCTGGAAGATGTTTGCCTCTACCATCGAGCACCCCACTGGTGTTTCCAAGTTCCCGATCTTTGAATGCAGTCTTGAGTATCATGTTCGAGTCCTTTTTGTAACCCATGGTGGCAAGAAACATCTCTCTGCATACTGGACGTTTTTCAGATGCACCCAGCGCTGATGGTAGGTAAAATTTGTATACGAATCCCCTTTGCAATCCATTTTCATTTCTGCTACGTCGGCGACCAGCCGTCTCTCTATCAACCATCATTCGAATGTAATGGCATCTCCCTTCATAACCGCTTTCCTAGAATTTCCGATTGATGACACGTCTGTCTTCCTCTGCAAAGCGCTAATAGCATCTCATATGCTTGCATTCACATGGATTCAGTAAAGTATGCTTGACTCGCAAGTTTTCCTTTTGTTCTGCTTCTGTGCGAGGTTTTCCCTTCTTCGCTGAAGGCGCAGCTAAGACAATATCATGATCAATCGAATCGTTGTTTACGGATAAGAAACTGTCATCGTTCTCTTCAGAGTGCTCTGTATCCTTCGTCCCTTCCTCTCCAGATGCTAGTTCTGAATGCGACGTGTCATCATCTACACCAACCATAAGCTTTTAATCACAAACGCCTACAAATTCAAGAATTGATGGAATCTTACCTTCAGAGACAAATTGAGAAGGCTCTCACAAGTCACTATCAATTGAAGAAACGATGTGATGAATGAAAACGAAAGTTCGAAAATTGTAGTTACAGACATAAACAAAATGCTTTTTCATGATTCAGTTTGACGCATAAGCTCAACATGAGCAAACTTCTGAAGTTTACATTATTAACCCAATGCAGTGCACTGCTAATAAAAATGTGGGACGGCATGAGTCTAAAAAAATTTTTTCAGGACTTAGGTTTTTCTGTCACTGTATCTCCATGGACTTAGGTTTTCTGAAAATTTGAATTCTCATTTTGGACACTAAGCAATTTGTCTTTGGCCTTAAGCTGTTGACACACAACAGACCGACACACCCAAATGCCTTTTGCGTCAAAAAGTCAATTTTCAAAAATTTGGACTTAGGTTGTTTCGTCAATGCACGGCAGAGTTAGTGAAAACTCAACACGTGACAAACGACTACACGAATTGAAACATTTCTTTCAACAACAAGATTATCCTGAAAAGTTAATTATCGATGCCATAGAAAAAGCAACTAATATTGATAGATTAGAACTTCTTCAGTCAAACCATGAAAAGAAAAATGAACAAATGATTCCTTCTGTATCAACTTACAATCCTCGCAATGAAAATATTCAGTTATTCATTTCCAATGCTAGAGTACTCTTGAAAAGTGATCCTCAAACAAAACATGCTTTTATCGACAAAACCTTCATTAATAGCCAAAAACAACCAAACAATCTTCAAGAATTCTTTGTTAATCAAAATTCAATGAAACACAACAAAAATACTCCGTCAAAAAGTGCCAAGATCCTAGATGTGGGACTTGTGACTTTACAAAGGAAGCTTCAGACTACAATTTCAATGGAACATTATTCAGAATTAAATACAACATGATATGCTCAACACAAAACGTAATTTATGTGATAACTTGCGGTGGATTCTCAAATTATTACATCGGTGAAACTGGAAACACAATAAGAGAACGTACTCGAATTCATAGACAACAAATTAACCAACCAAATTATAGACAACTTAAACTAAGTGAACATATTGATATCTGTGGATAAAAGAAATTTACAATACTTCCATTCTACAAAATGCACAAAAATGATCCCACAGCACGCAAATGCAAGGAAAGATATTTCATCGACGTCTTTTCTCCCAAGCTACACCAACTCCGATATCTTTGACCCACATGCACATTTTAAATATTGAACATTTACCATCTTATGTCATCTGTTACACTATTATATGCACCTGAAGAGTAATAGAAAGCGCTCGTGCTACAGTTAAAAGTTTTGCATATTTTGAGAATTGATAATTTATTTATATTTTACCGAATATTGAGTTGATCCACTATTGTTGATAGTTATATCAATTGTATATATATTGTTATATATATATTGTTATATATATATATATATATATATATTATATATATATATATATATATATATATATATATATATATATATATATATATATATATATATATATTGTAAACATTGAAAATCCTGTCAACGGTCTATCTTAGCTTTGATAAATAATGAACACGCTATTTCATTTTACCATTTTGCAACGAAGCGTCGCAAAAATGAAGTTTTTTATTATAAAATGGTTCTCAACAATAGCACTGAAGACCGCTGATCGTAGCGTCCAGTTGTCATTTCGAAAGACTGAAAAATGTTTAAACAGTGTGTTAAGACACAAAACAATACTATTTTCAACGAAATATATATATATATATATACCAGTTGTGAACATTTCTTTTTGATAATGTGCTATTTAACTAGATTATATTTATAGTGAATTTTTTGCTCTACGTCATCGTTGCTCTTTAATAGCAATTAGTTTAGTTACCTATACTTTATGAACCAAGTTGATTGACATCAATTCATTCAAGCGATGTTTTTCGTGCAATCATGTTGAATTGTATATCTATACAATAAAATAAAACATACAATAAACATAACTATTTTTGCGTTCATGAATTAGAATGTGTCTGTATTTCGGATTGATAATATGCTTAATTTTAAAATTACATAATGCACAATTGTTGATGGTCAAATACTTATTGATTATTTGCGAAATGCCTCAGACTTACATGTATTAAAATCGAATTCAGTATTGTAAGTTTGACTCTTGAATGTCATTATCTCACTACTTACAGAACTGTAGTAACATAAGTGTGATCTTTATTGACAAAAGGCCTTAAATCAGCATACTTCAGACATAATTGAAGCTTTCTTTTGAAAAGCACACAAATATATACAAAAAAATACCAAAGAAATTTTGGTATGCATTCTTCTTATGTGATTGAGCGACTAACAATGTAGATAATGAGAAGCCGCTCTGTGGTTTTTCAATAGCATTCTAAATTGATCACTTTATAATCACATTAAAGTGGTCTTAACCAAAACACATGGTCTTGATGGACAAGGATGGAATTAAATTGTTGCTTGGATAAGACTGAAATGTGCTCGTAAGCCTTTTTGTTACCAAATATATGAAAAAGCATTACAATTTGCATTACTTTTGAAGTTGGGTAGAATACCGCTTAAGCTTGTTTTCTTTTTATGAAACCTATAATCCTGAGTTACTTTTGTATAGCGTGCAGTTTTATGAAAGACTTGAAAAATTGATCTGGTTTAATTTTTCTATGAACAGGAATAATTTGCTTCGTATGATTGATTTGTGAATCAGAGGGATCAACAACAGCAATTGCTAATACTAATATCAATAAATGATTCACATGAGATATCGATTATGATGCCTAAAACATTTGCCCACTCCTGCTTCTATTCATTGGGAATTCTCCACTTTTTAAATGAACAATTTTCAGAAGTGAATCCTTAAAATATTTAGTAGTTCAATTGCAAATATAAAACTACATGAAATTCAGTCTGTAAGTCGTCGTCGTGTAATATCTGTGTATCTTATCTAAACAAGCCTGCATTGTTCATACAGAAGGGTAGCCTACTGTATATGTGAGATCCTTGACTGATTATGCTTACCAATCAGCAGTTAGGCAACAGTGATACCTGGGTAAATTTTGCTGCTAAACAGGAAAAGATCAAGAAAATGAAGATCAAATTTCTGTCGACAATACATTAGATAATCTATTGGGTCTAAACGATTAATATTAATGGTTAGTCAGAAAAACTCAGAAAAACGGCGAGCTGGTGTTCATGTATACGCGTGGATAGTTGTTTACTATTGTGTGCAATGTAATCATGTCTGCAGTTAGATCAAGGAATTAATGTTTATTAACCAGCATCTACATTTAAAGGTCAACTGGTTGAACCAAAGAGACAGACACCTGAAATGGAGAGGAGAGATGTACTGCAATCTACAGAATTCCTTGCTCTAACTGTAGACATGATTACATTGGAGACACTAGTAAACTTGAAATGTCTGTCGGTCTTGGTTAATGTTGAATATCTCATATTCATTGGTATTATTATTCCCTCCGACTGAAGCAGAATAAACATGTGAACTATACTATTAACAGCGTTTACGTTTATTCAATCATTTGGTAGTGAACAGCATGCTCTTATAGATATGCATGACTGCATTACTGCCTATATGGAAGATCAGGAAAATCTTTATGTCAGGCTTATATGTCTCGACTTTTCCAAAGTCTTCGATAAAATCCACCATAATGGATTGATCAAAACTATAATAAGGGCATCATCTTCAAACTTTCTACTTTTTTATCAAATCGATGTCAACGATTGTGCATGAATGGCAGTATCGGTCCCTTGTCTTTTGTAAAGTCCGGTGTGCCTCAGGGTTCTATTTTCGGGCCATATCTTTTCTATATTTCTATCGGTACTCTGACAATAAAATCTCAGAGTGGAAAGCCTGTCAAGTATGCTGATGACCTCACCCTTGTTGAATCCTGTACGAAACATCAGCCGAATCCAGATAATGTGTCAATTGAATCATCGTGGTCGTATCTGAACAAGCTGCAGATTGTTTCATAAAAAATGGATCACCCTTAAACAACGCCTTAACTTCAACTTTGCCTAACTCCGTCAAACTTGAACGAATTTCTCTGAAATTTTGAAGATATGTCAGTTGTACTTGCTAATACAATTGTTGGAAATTTCAAGCATGAATATTGAGTTGTTTTCCTGCCATAGATAAATAAGTAGTAGATAATTTGATCTTCATTTAACAATGTTACACAAAATCATACCTCACTCTTATAAAACTACATTTGTTTCCTTTGTTATGTAATATGTTGTTCTACAAGCCAAAAGCTATCAAACAGAACAAAAATAAAGAAAATCGGTCAATCAGAACCAGTATAGCACCATTTTTCATCAACAATAATGTAACTGCTACATGTGATTAACTGGACTTCATGTTCCATGGCTTCCTGACTTCGTTGCGGTGGTGTTGGCAGCACTCATGATTCTTCAGGCTAGAAATCTACCTCTTAACGGCTGAAAACAATACAAAGCACAAATGAGCAGAAACGAGATCGCATTCACAAAAGGCAAAGTGTCAGCCTTGCTGGAACTAGGGTTTTCTTTGCGAGCTACAAGCAAGCGACTAAATGTCCCTTACACAAATGTGCATCGATGGCATAATGATGATTTTCGACTCTGTCGTAAAGAGGGCTCTGGCCGTCCACGCAAAATATCCAAACGTAGAGACCCCCTAATTTATGAGATTGGCTAAAGTTGATCCAAGTCTCTCGTTAACTGAGATGGCTGCACTATACTCGTCTATTTCTAAGTCCACTATTCGTAGAAGACTTGTTGATTCGAATTTCAAGAGTTGTAAGAGGCTGTCTCAGATCGAATTATCAGATCAGCATACAAAAAGACGTCTCAGATGGGCAATGAGTCATTGTCACTGGCAAAATCAATGGGATCGGGTTGTCTGGTCTGATGTGGCATTAGTCCGTCTGAGGGATAGTGATGGTCGATTGAGATTATGGATAAAATCTGATCAGGAAATTCCGAGAGATTTACATCGTCCCCGGGTACAAGGTGGTGCGACTCTACTGATTTGGGCTGGCATTTGGACCAATGGCCGCTCTGAACTTCACATGCAGCAAGGAACCATGAATTCTGAACGCTATGTGAATGTTTTACGAATGAACATTGGCCAAATGACAGATCAACTTGGTGATCCATCGATTTGGTTATTTATGGATGATAATGCTACGTGTCACAGGAGTAGTAGAGTCAACTTATGCAACTCTCGATTGGGGCTTAAGACATTATCTTGGCCAGCTCGTTCTCCTGATCTGAATCCCATAGAAAATGTATGGAGTATTCTAAAACGTAGCGTTCGTCGTTCACTGCATGCTACCTACAGATGGTGTATCACAACTTACGTCACTGTTGAAAAGAGAGTGGAGAAAGTTAGATCAGTCAAAAATCAACGATATCATCGAATCAATGCCTAGACGAATTGGTAATGGCATTGACAAGAAGGGTAGGGGCACAAAATATTAGCTTCTTAAGAGCCGTTGCTGTATCATAGCTTATCAGACTATATAAGGACATTCAATTATATTAGGGACATGAAATAACATGAAAAATGCTTTCTGTATCATACTTATGCTTTATTTAGTCAAATTTTAGGATGATCCACTTTTTATGAAACGGACTGAAATATTTTTGAATTCAAGGAAGTGCATACAGATGTTTTTTCGTCGCAAAAAGGATGCTCCTACATTTGCTTACACAGATGTTGAGCTTCCTAACACAATTTCTATTCTTGGTGTAACATTCACAGATGACTTACAGCGGTGGCCATAAATTTCAGACCACGTAGATTTGGCCATAAATTTAAGACCACAAAACAAGTAAGTAGTTTAGTTATTAAAAATGGGCTTTTAATTAAATCCCTCCTTAGAAGATTGAAAACTACTGAATTCCATCATTTTTTATTATAAGCATAATAAAAAAATCAATATTTGGTGGTTCCACCACCAGCTTTTGTCACTGCGATGCGGCAATTCTTCTGGGCATTGATGTGACCAAGTTTTTACACATGTCGGATGATATTTCTAACACCCATGCTTCTCGAATAGCATTTTGAAGATCACTCAATGTGGAAGGAGATTTCTTCGACACTCTGAGTTTGACGGATTGCCAGAGGTTCTCGATTGGATTCAGGTCTGGTGAGTTACCAGGCCAATCGAGAACCTCCATTTTTTTGGTTTTTTTGTCACTGATGCCACTTTATGACATGGAGCAGAGTCATGCTGAAATGTTTCGCCGTTGTGACAATAGTATTAATTCATCAGCTTCTCCTGCAATACTTCCACGTACTTGGATTGATTCATCCTTTCGTTTCTTGCCATAACCGTGAGACCTCCACGACCTTGAGCACTGAAGCATCCCCACACCATTATCGCAGGAGGATGCTTTGCTGTTGGAGTCACGAAACGAGGATTGTAGCGCTCTCCGCTAGGTCGTCGAACAGGACCCGACCATTTGAACAACTGGGAAGCTGACTCGTCGGTGCAAAGAATTTTGCTCCATTGATCCATTGTCCAATTCTTATAGCGTCAGGCCCATGCGAGTCGAGATTTCTTCATTCTTGCGGCTAGTAATGGTTTTCTCGCGGATCGATGGGAGTGAAGATTCACATGAGCCAAATGTCTACGAACAGATCTGGGAGATAAAACAGTTCCATGATCAGCTAATACTTGGAAACAGAATTGCTTGAAATGAATGGTTGATGTTGAACTTCTTGGCGGGTAAGGCGGGTATCCTGCGCTGTTGTTTTCTTCGTTGCACCTGATCGTGGACGGTCACTGAAGGATTTCACTTCGCGATGCTTCACAATGGCTTGATATACAGCAGTCTTTGATACATTGAATGTGTTCGCAATATGACGTTCACTACGACCATTTTCATGATAGGCGACTGTCTGCGCTCTCACAGTTGACTTGATGCTCTTTGCTTTGCTCATTCTCGGATTGTGACAGCTTATCAGTGAGTATTTGTATCTATCCTTTGGAATGTCTTGCAACCAAGACAGTGGTCGTCCCTAAACAAGGTTGTGACGTGTAGCTATCTATGAGAAGAATGATGATGACTCATCGTGTCACTAAACCTTCAATGACTTAAAAACCAAAAGTATAGACCAGTAACAGAAATCAATAAGTGGTCTTAAATTAATGGCCACCACTGTAAAGTGGAACAAGCATTTTGACAACATTTTACTGCCTGCAACTCGTCGTTTGTATGTGATACGCACTCTAAAACCATATGTTTCCAAAGAAAAGTTGCTAGAAGTATGCCACAGTTGTATCGTTTCACTTTTCATGTATGCAACTCCTTTGTTTTGTGATCTGTCAACTGAAATATGTCACAGAATGAAGAAAGTTTGAAAACGCGCTCATCGTGCAAATTGTAGCCAAGAATGTAAATGCTCAATCATCCCTGATTTCGATAGCGTGCAGAAGTGTTTGCCGTGTAAATTTCTTACTAAGTGTAGATCTCCAGATCATCCTCTACATGAACATGTGCCTCCAAAAATGCCTTGTACTGGACACTTGTTTACCGCATTTTTCAACGTTTAGACGTCAGAATTCATTTTTTACCTGGTGTTGTATGATTGATAACGCTGCTGAAATCTGACTTCTCCATTATTGCCGTATATATTTTTCAAAGCCTGCATGTTGCAGAATGTAATCACTTTATCAGTAAGTTCCTGCTGATTTGCTATTTCTCTGTTTGTATATTTAATTTCTATTTACCTTCAAGAAACGAATTACTTACTTACTTACTTAAGAAGGGATCTCGCAGAATTTTCATTACGTAGTGAATGTCATAAGGATGCTGTGTTTCTTGTCTTCACAGCCTTCATCCGTAGTGTATTGACATTTGCATTCCGGTGCTTTCGCAATTACCTACTCATTAAGTTGCATTCAAGACCGACTGTAGACGTTTTAGGTGTTGATCAGGAGGACCATGTAAGGCTGAGATGCAGTAGTGCAGTCTAATTTTGGAAAAATCATAGTAGAAATCAATGTTTTTAGCACATCATGGGGGATGCCGCGCAAATGGCAAGTGAGTTGCATAATCACTGGAGTCTGGACTTGCAGTCACAAGGTATCTCAGCCAGGATTGAACACACGGTGGCTTCGACCTGACTATGTCCGAGACAGTCACCACAGTTTTGTACGACAGTCAATAATGGGATGATGTCCGATTTATGTTTACAACACACGATTCAGTGGGGTGACCGACATATCTATAGAGCATTTGAGTAGACTCCATGACCTCCATCAAGTGGCAAGCGCTATCGAAGCGAAGACAACCTTTCGTCATATAAATAATCAACCAAATCTCATCAGAAATATTCTAGTCAGCATACCAAGATTAGTCCATCACAAAAATGGGCAAATATGTCTTTAGCTATTGAGCAAGCGACACTCGACATCATTTGTAATTCCATAAACAGGTGCAATTTTACGATATTCGACATTCCTAGCTTGCAAGACTGTCAAAAATCAAAAATTGTCGCTTTATTGATGTTGAGCTGCTACGCGAATTTAGAAAAAAAATGTCAGTAGATTTCCGAAGAAAAATTTAGTCTACAATTTCTAATTTAGTGTGGCTGATGCATCGATACCATCAGTATTCTACTATCTGGTATGAAGGCAAGTTAGAAGTCTCAAATCATCTCGTTAGGTGCATCCTGCTTTGGAAGACGGTCAACAGCAGCAGAATTCAAAACAGAGCAATGAAAAAGTCTCAAAATGTTGTCATTCAAACCTGTGTATTGTCTTGAAACGCAACACATGACAATCACCTATAAATCCTTTGATCGCCTCAAACCTCTCGCCTGTTGCTCCCTTGAACGTTCCTCACAGACGTTCGACTGTCCAGTGGAAGATGTGTCACCCACTTTGAGAGTGCTGAGCTAAATTAGAAGTTGCACCTTCTGATAGTGTGTTTCTTTATGCGTCTTAGTTTTTGACCACTCCTTCATCCGAGTAACTACACTGTTGCTCATAAAGTCCCAAATGAGCACTAAAAAGAGAATTTAGCCTGAGTACTAACTACGACTAAGAATTGAGTTCCAAATTCCAGTACCCTTTGAGTGAGAATATATCTGTGCATATTTCAGAGCTGTTTGGGTTCGACAGCACACTTGATTCGTACTCATTGTAGAACTCTCTGGGCTCGAAAGCACCGTGCGCAATTCGTACTCATTTTAGGACTCATTTAATGAGTTGAATGGGACAAGCACCTCCACTAAATCGAAAAATTACATACGCCATATCTAGCCCGTTAATGTCTCATGTGCAAATCCATCGAAGACCTGCTTTGGCAATGAAGTACAAGTGCATTTGGATCAAGAAAATATGCACAGAATCAAAGTAGAGTCTGTAAGGTTTGCAGACATTTGAAAGACTCTAGTCACTGTCGGAGAGGATGGAAAGCGTTGGCATGACTCAATAGCACCGTCGAAGAGGATGGGAGACGTTGGCTGGACTCCCCGTAAAGAGAATGGAAAGCGCGCTGAAAGTAGGGACTAAGAACATCGAGCAAGCCAACATGGGCAGTGCGTCACCCCTATCCTACGCTTGTATGTCCTGCCCTCTGAGCGAGTCATCGCTATAATTATATCTCATCACATTATAATTATTACTTTGCAGGCATTTTTGTACTTTTGCGAAGTTTAGTACTCTTTCATTCAGTACTCAGATTGGAACTTAAATAGGACTTTATTGTTTACAGTGTACAAAGAGCGTAGTTGTAGGCGTGTAGAAAGACGAAGCTGTCATACAACCTCACTGTTTTCTCCTTCCTTGTTAATATTCCTTGTAAATATTGGTATTTGTTACAGGAGAGCCTCAAGATCTGCACAAAATAAGTCTTTGGGTTGGCAATGAACCATTCACTTCAGATCTGGAATTTGACCTCTCCGCCAAGTTCAAGCAGATTGCCTATGTACACAACAGCATTTTCAGCAAAAAGCTGAACCTATATCCGGAATATGCATCGTCAAATGTAAGTTTTGCTGATTCTTTTCATGTATGAGAGGTCATTTTTTGAAAAGTGATGTTTACATGAAAATGATGTGTCTATCTTACATGAGAGTTATTTTTTCCTGTTGCTTAATTAAATCAGATGATATTTTTGCTTAAACTTTATTCATTCTGATGAACAGCAAAGGTCATTTATCTGCACAATGTACATGTATATGCAGACAATATAATACTAATTTATACTATTTTAAAACTAAAATACTAAAAACTAATATAATACTATTTTAAAACCAACTCATAAGGAATTCATACGTATCTTCATAAATCTCTACACTGTAAAACGCTGGATACGAAAATTACATACAAATTCATATACAACTTGAAACTACGGAGATCTGGTATTTTGTATCGATGCGAGCTATTCTATCTGTAACTGTCTGTTTTACTGTGATATACGAATTGCTGGTATGCCTTCTTATAAACGAGCCACCATGAAAATTTGCCCTCATTTGTATAACTTTGGCATGTGAAACTTTATGTCGCATAGCAAAATATTGTATGTATTACATGCTATGTCAAATATGCAAGATATACACGTATTGTAAAGTTGATGCCGTATGTCGTTGTTGCTACTTGCCTCGATATATTTATACATAGCTCAACGACATGAATTAAGTTTATTGACATCTTTCCAATCAAACCATATCCTATGTCCAAGCATGTTGAATTATGTATCTCAAACATAATTGAGTTGACTTCATGAATTATACTGTGTCATTATTTCGAATTGATAATAAGCATAATTTCAAAATTACATGATGTATAATTGTTGATGGTTGAATACTTATTGATTATTTATGATATGCCTTACACTTACGTGTATTAAGATCGAATTCAGTATTGTAAGCTTGACTCTTGAATGTCATTATCTCTTTTCCCAAAAAACAGTAAGTGGTGAGTACCATGCTACATTGGAACTATATTTATTGACAAAAAGCCTTAAATCAACATATTTTAGATTGCAAGATTCGGACGTTGTAATTCAATTTTTATAAATATTTTGCCAAAAAACCCGATGTTTCATAGGTTATTTTGATATTAATGCTCCTTTTTTAAGTGGGTAATTTTGACCAGCAGGGTTTTCCCGACATGCAATTGAATGTGATGCAGAATTTCAACATAAAGATGACAATATTCTTTGATGACAATTGGCTGAGCGACAATATTAATTTATATTTTGTTAATTGCTTCCCCAATCTCTTTTTCATTGTGTAAAGATATTCGAACTTTTTGGATGGTCAAAACTACACAGTCTGTTTCTCATTATTGCAAGCACCTCTCAAAATTGAGTTTTTATCAATATCAGTTATTTGAATAATATTTTAGAACAAATAGGATATCAGAGCGTTGCGTTGCAGCTCACTAGGTTGTTGTTGAGCAACCACGCATTAAATTATTGCACGATTTCCCGTTGCAGCCTTTTCATTTTGGAATGCCTATTTGTCTATTATGTCTGCGTGCGTCTATTGGAAACATCATTTTTTTAGACTGTCACATTTATGTAATGACGCAAGTAGGTCAATAACCTGCAAAAAGACCTCAAATAATTCGCAATGTGTGCTTCGCAAATTTTTTTTTATATGACAAAGCACAACTAGATTTAAGAAGTTACAGGGAAAGGTGCCTCAAAAATTTGCACGAATCTATAGCATGAAAATTTGAAATGCAGCATGAATCATTACAATACAGACCTTGCATATGACCATGCAAATCCTGACAAAACATTGAAATTTGCCAAAGTCAATGTACATGTGCAGTCGTGTGAAAAAGTTTGGAAACATTTTCTAAATTTCGTAATTTTTGAGTATTTTTCTTGCTTATTTCAATCTACAATTTCTGTACCTTTGTGTCAGAGTGACCTAAGCGACATTTTTTCGAAAATTCAGCTGAAACTATTTTTGGACACAACTGTATCCTAGTTTTCTTTGGGGAAATTTTCAACAATGAATTCCATTTTTTTGTCGGTATACAGTTGTGTGATTTCAACCTAAGTGCATAACCTCCAATTTCTTTTTGTGTCAAAGCAACCTATCCGACAAATGAAAAAGTTAAACTTTCAATTTAAGCAGAATATTCGACCAAAAAGTAGATGAAAGTGAATGTAGGACATTGTTTATGTGAAATGATTCATCTATGTGAAAAGAAAACAAGAGATGGATAGATCATGGGATGGAGTATACCAATGGGAATGGTGAGAAACAGATTGCCTGAAAATTGCAGCTAGGTGTATGTAAAGATGATTGCGATCATAAGATATCTGAAATCGAAAATGAAAAGATTTTGGTAAATTTTATGATTTTAGCCTTAGAACAACTGGTCCAGATAGAGAGCAGCAGTTATTTTTCATTGGGTATGGAGTAAATCTGAACTTGATCCATTCATTACCTATACCAGACACATATTCTTTTTCTGGAATATTGTTGAATGATTCAACCTGACGGTGAACAGAAAGGTCAGGAAACACTTGCCACATGAAGTTTTAGAGAAAATGACAAAATAACAAAAGTCAATGAACGTCACTATCTCAGATGCAAAATTAAAGGAAAGAATTGTAATAAAATATCGACAATTGGTCAATTGACCCTTATTGTCTTTCTAGGATTAATGCCAACGAGCAAGATCAATATATATCGGGATGTATAATTTATATGGAAGTTAGGAGAAGAAGGACGGAAAATAAAAAAATTCAAAGGCACTTGCAGCAGGAAATATTTCCTTTCAACAGTTTCAGGGCGCCATGGCATTTGCAGATCGTTCCTTCTTAGTACACCTGCAGTGAGCGATTCCAGAATTCGCACAATATCAAGAAATGAAAGAATTGTCATAAAAATCGATTAGCGTGGACGCCACTTAAGCTGTAGGCGCGTTCCTAATAAAGAGAAACACAAAATCAGAGATCACATTGAAAGTTTTCCTTAATACCGAAGTCACTACAGCAGAGAAAGGACGGATAACCTATTTCTTGCACCTGAATTGAATATCAGTAAGTTGTATTCTTTGTATTAGGAGGAAGCTTGTAGAAAAGGTGAACAACCTCAAAAAGAGTGGTAGTATTATGAAGTGTTCAAAGAATACTCTTTTCTATCGTTCACAAAGCTGGAATAAGATACTTGCAATAAGTGTGACAAGTTTAGAGAAACCAGCAACAGCCGATCTGAGGAACATTTACTTCACCTAAACGAAGCTGAAGCTGTTTATGAGCAAAATGCATTACATTTTGGTTTCAACAAATAGTTATCGAGATCAAAGTAACGACAAGGTAATTCAAATTCCCGGCACGTTGGTGGCTTTTTGGAATAGCGAAATTAGTCATTCATCTCTTGCGGGTTGCTGTGACTTCCTTCAAAATGCCTCGATCGCCAAGATTCCTTCAGATCCGAAGAATTAAGATTATTGCACACAGGTTTTGCCGATGAAGCTAGTTCATCCAATTATCTGTTTATTTGCAACTGGAATTCAAAGACTTCCTTTACAGAAACAATCAGCCGACTTTGCGCATGATACCGTACTTTTGGCTCACACTGTAGACACATCTTCAAACACTGATCTCTACCATATGTCCATTTTGCTTTTTCCAGCTGTATTGGAGAGAGAAGGTATCAGGGAGATACATAGTTCTTTCAAGGCCTGAAAGCAGTCTGACATTGGAAATTTGTGATATACAAGTTTTGGGAACGGATCCAACCTTCGAACAATTGTTGTGTAAGTATATACGCTTTTATCCCAGCAATTTATGTCATGACACTAACGTTGATTTCTAGTAAAACAACGATGCTTGCGTGGAGCAGATCGATATGTTTGATCAGTCTTTCAATCTTCTTAATGAAGATATCGGATAATAATTATGTTGTTTGTCAACAATATTTGCGTCAATATCAGTTTACTAGCAGGCGGTTTCACGGTGCTTGCTGTTACAATAGAACATCAAATAGCTTTATTGGAATTGACTTATTCCGAGTAGTCATTGTCTTATTGTTCATTGTTTTTATTTTATGCATCCCCATCGGAAATAAACCTACCGGACGCATAGCTGTTGCACTAGAATCTCAGAGCAGTTGTGGAGATCTCAAACTCATCAATTATTGTTGCGAAAACTATGCTTGCTTGCTTACCTGAATCTTGTACCAGGAAGACATGACCTTTCTCCAGCTCGCTCGGTCAACTGTTGCGTTCGAAGCTTCACCGGGAGTGAGATGTAGAGAAAGAAAGTCCTCCAAGAGGACGTCCCGACACCGTTGCCGAGGAGGTCCTCTCGGTCTGCGCCATCCAGCGGAGGACCGGTTGAAGTGGCACGTTATTCTTGTTGGATGGAAGATGTGGATTACTTCGCATGAGGTGACCGAGCCAGCAAAGACGGCTTTGAACTCGTGTCCGTTCGAGCGATGCACTAGGTGACATGCCACGCTTAATTACGCGTAACTACACATGACCCTAAACATCTGTGGCTGTGCGTGCCATTCCTGCAACATCTGATTATATATTAAATATATCTCATAATATCTCATATATAATATATTAAATATATCTGATTATATATTATTCCTGCAACATAGACTTTGCGACTCATGTGTCTGCATGTATCAGAGGCTAAACCAGTTGATAGGACCTCAATTTCATGCTCAGGGCAGACAGAACATGCTTAGCGGTTGATCCGTGGTTGAAGCGGCAACGCGGACAACCGTAGACAACGAGCAAACCATAGACACTCGCCCGCGCGTATTCATAAACATTCCCTATGTTTTGACAGCATCAGATCACGTGATTGCTGACTCTTAGTGCAGCGTGCATAACGCGCGTAGAAGTATAAGCTGCTCTTAACCACGGATGTTTTTGGGTCCTCCGTAATTACGCGTAGCAATGTCACCTGGTGTGGGAGCTCTGTTAGTTGCCGCAGGTTATCATTTGATATATTGGGCTGATATGTTTGATACGTTTAGGCCATCGCATGCTACAAACAGTATGGTGGGCTCTAGAGTTGTAACCACTTAATCTTTTCGCTTCAGACTTGCTGAGAGGTCACGTTTCTGCACTATATAAAAGAGCACTGATAGTACCAAAGATATTTGATATTATATAGGGATAGATAGGAAATAGAGTGATTTTACCTTGTGTGCAACGAAGCCAGAGAAAATCAGCTGATATTGCATGAATTTGAAAATATTTGTAAGGAGCAACAAATATTGCTTTTCAGTGCCATTTTAATAATAAATGAAGACATTTTTATAGATGTCTAAAAGCAAAGTCCAAATTGCAACAAGAGCCTTATTAATAGCTAATTTCTCAGTGTAATATTCGGATTCTCACTGAAATTGTTGATGGCCATGAATTCTACACACGGAGTTGAGTGTTTATCAATTGATGCCCCATCAGTCTTCATGTGAGTGCATTTTCTTCCACTTGGAAATGATAGTACATAAATTGCTGTATTTCCGCTCTAATCTTCAACGATTTTTTTCAGAGAAACTGCTGAATGAATTTTGTTGAAACTTGCCATATAATATCAGTGAATTATGCTTTATATCATATGCCATTTCTAAAGCTTTTTGTCGCATCGCTCATCGCACAGCCGACAGAACACCAATTTCACGCCATTGCCGTAATGCTTTATTTGCCACGATGAGGACCGTATTGAAATGGGTTCATATATAGGTATCTATTTCTCATCTCGTCCCTATAAACAATTACATATATTTGGATAGGACCATTGATTGGTAGACTCTCAGTTTGGCGGTCAGACTGATGTTGGTGTGCCAAAACTATACCGACCGTCTATTTTTGTTTCGAACTATGTGCATGAATGTGATGATAGCCTTCATCTTGAACATTGCTTTGCGCAGAATGGTTCTAGTAGGCACAATGAACGGTTGGGTATATTCAGCAGCATTAACGTACATGTACAACGTTATTCTTGAAGTCTCAAATGAGTATTATAAAGCATTAGACCTGAGCACTAAATACTATGAAATGAGTCCCACACTGTAAATATATCATGATGTCCTATTAAAGCATGAATCTGAGTACTAAACAGAAGAGTACTAGAATTTCCGAACGTAAATTCACTAAAGTACTAAAATACTTGTCGAGTACTAATATGGCGAAATATCAATATCAATAAATGACGTGCTCGTGGCCAAATTCAGTGAGTCACTGTGGAGTCTGTAGACGGCTATCTGAACAAGTCCTTTTGCTACCATTGTTAAGATCGCATTGTCGGCGGTGCGATGATTGAATAGCAACATTGACAGTGAGAAGCCGTAAGCTTTTGATAGGTTTATTAGCAGCAAGCATGTTTCAGTAGGCAAACTACCATCATCAGTGACAACGGTCAACAAACAAGGATGCAATATATACAGTGCGAATGAGACAGGACAAATCAATATACGAAAAGCGGCTGTGATTGGCTGCGGTTATTCATTAGGTACTGTGAATGAAGGAATGACTTTATGTACAATGATTCAGCAATTTTCGCGTATGGAGTCCGAATGAGAATTTCAAAATTATCTTTATTTGGGATGTGAACATGAAGAGAATTTTCGGATGCTGATCGACCTTTCACGTGTTCGCTTATCCTAGTGAAAATATGGCGACGGGTTTCACCGACGTGGCATTGACTGTAGTGCTCACAAGTATACTTATACACTACGGAAGAAAAGTCATTGAAATGAATTTTATCTTTATTGCTTATCATGTTTTGTGTTTTATATGTGTTCAAGGCAATTCTTAAAATACTATTTTCTAAAGCACTATTTATGTGGCGAATAGTACGTTTTATTCGAGAAAGAAGAGTTGAAACATAGGGGAGCTTCCAAAATTTTTCAGTTTTTTCGCTAGATTCTATTTTAGTCTTAGGATTGTCACAATGCTCAAAGATTTTATTTATTCTATCCGGATGATAAAAATAATAGTACTAAAATATTCCTAATAGTACTAAATAAATTAATAATGAATAAAAATATTCCTAACTTTGTTTTTGTTATAATCGCGGTCGGTAAGGAGACTGCTCAGTTTTTGAGATCTATTGTACAAGGCTTTAATCGCGTTGTTCTTATAAGAGTCAGGACTGTAGGAGTGGCTATGAGTATACAAAAAAGTATTAGTTTCTTTTGTTATCCAATTGGTTTCAAATTTGCCATTTCTTATGAAAACATTCATTTCTAGAAAATTGATAGTCATTTATGGGTTCTTCTATCGCAAATTGAAGAGATGAATTAACAGCATTGAGCTGGTCTAAAAAGTGAGGGCTTCCGTTCGAGACCGAAAGACTGCTACAATATCGTCGACGTACCTAATGTAAAAGTCCGGCATTTGCATTTTACTTTCTATAATATTTAAAGAGAATTCAGCCATAAGAGGTGCAAGGGAGGATCCCATACTCATTCCTTCTTTTTGAAGGTAGTTTCTACTGTTGAAAAGGAACGGCACATCATTGCAAGCGAGTTGCAAGAGAGTACGCAAAGTACAGTGCATTATCACTAATAGAAAATCTATCAAAATTGACTAAGCTAATTATATGGTCGATAGTGTCATTGACTGGAATATTAGTGAAAAGTTGAACAGCATCGAAACTGACTAAGTAAGGATTTTCATACGGAAAATCGAAAGAGTTAATTTTTCTTTGAGCTGTAAGGCTATCCTTAGTTGAAAAAGACTTTGGCAAAAAAGGTTTTAGGTGAGCTAGAAGCCAGTCGCAAATGTTTTTTGCAGAAGGAGTCAGTCATTGACAGGATCGGTCTCATTGGAGGATCATTGACGTTCTTGTGCAGTTTAGGAAGATCGCAGTGTCTGCTTGGCGGGCAACCGGTACTTCGCAGCAGCTTGTATTGAGAATCGGTGAGTTGCCCATTGTTCTTGAGTTGGAGTAGCTTGTTGTTGACTTGAGTTTTCTTTGAAATGAAAACATTTTTCTTGTTGGTTGGAATTTGGGAAAATTAAGGTGACTCGAGTAGTTTCTCCATCTTCTCAATGTACTGGTCTTTGTCCATGAGGACCACGCAATTGCCTTTGACCGGTTTTGTGATGTAGAGGTCCTTTTCTTTGCAGATGGCCTTGAGAGTCTTCATCATTTGTATGATTTTCCTTGGGATACTTTGCTTCTTCTTCAATATGAGTCTGATTGTCGACTTGATCAGAAACTTCACGTGTTCTTCTTTTTCTTGTAGTTGTTCGAGGGACTTGTTACGCTTGAAAATTGCTTTACCTTCTATCTTGAGCTTCATCTCGTTCGGTTTGCAGGGCCAACACATTCCAAGACCATATGTCAGCGCCTCCTTCTCCTGATCGGTCAGGACTCTTTTGGACAGGTTGACGATCCTCAGTTTTGTGGAAGGTTCGGGATCAGCTTCAGCTTGAGAGTGGAATTGTAGATTCTCGAACTTCTTTGAGTGTTGCAGTTTGATTCGATCGATTGTTTTGACACTGGAAGATTGACGTGGGACTTGGATGATAGGAAGGACATCTGGTTGGCAGGTACTTTCGAAGGTTCTGACTGCTTCGTTGGTTGATTCGACTTTTGCCATATTCTCATTGTGGACTTTGTGGAGGGTTTTGAATTGCTCTTTCTTTAGAAGATGTTGATGTTGTCTGATCAATCTCGACAGCCGACATTTCAAGAAATTTGGAATAACTTTCAAATCTAGGCAATCCTTTGAAAATTTCTGGTGCGGAATTGCCTTTTCAGATTTGAGATAAAGCTTCTTGTGTTGACGGGCAGTTGTCTGATGTTCGATCGGCAGCAGCAGCAGCAGCAGAATATGAATAGCAACAGTATAGGGAGGACGGCGTCTATCAACCAGTAAACACAGTTGTTTATAATTCGTACACCGAAATCGTCACTGGGATTGTTTCTGCCTCAGGCAGCGAGTGCTAACAACTGGAAATGACGGTTTGCTGTGTTTACTATATATCGAAGTCGGCGCAGTGGAACAATGAATGATCCCGAAAACCAACTGACATTTTATCGACTATTTCTTAATGAACCTAAAACATCAATTCGGATCAGAGGCATCCTCACCGACAGTGCTTTGAGTTCTGCCAACGTTTATGATTTTCTCCGACTACTTTGATTCCGGTCAACGTCCATCATTTTCTCAGACTACTTTGAGTCCCGACAGCAATTTCCATCCTCTCCGACAGTGCTTTTAGTCTTTTCAACGTATACTCACTTCACCGACTGCGCTTTGATTCTTGTGTATATTTCATTGATCCAAATGCATTTGTGCTTAATTACCAAAGCAGTTCTTCGATGGATGTGAGTATGAGATATAGCGGGTTAGACACGCCGTATGGCATTTTTCGTTTTAGTGGAGGTTCGTTTTAGCAGAACAAGGCATGTTCCAATTACTTCGTTTTGTCATGGGTTAAAATTTTACTTGCGTATTGATTTATGCTTCAGGTAAACCGAAGCAAAAGAATTTTCGGATTTTTATACACCATTTTACAACCGAAATTAACTAACTCCCTTATACATGTGCTCTGCATCAGCAGCTTCATATGAATGTTTCGGAACTCATATAAGCCTAACTTTCATGTAGCCTAAATGCGATACATGGGGTCTAATTCAAGCTTCTACAGTTCGTACTATGTTAGGTATCGGATTGCTTATCAGCCCACATTTCAGTGTACAGTTAAGCTACATTGACTATGTAGGCCAGCCTACAGAACTACAAATAACTTAAGTCCATTCATTAAGTAGGCCAACATGCAAACCCTACCCAAGATATACATGTACACTGTAAACTGTCACCTCCTAAAATCGAAGAAATCTGCATCCTAAAGCACGATACACTAGAATTTTAGGAGGTTGCGTGAAATAGAATGCTGACATACTAAAGAGAAGAATAACACTAGTGCGCTAGCCTCCTAAAACGCTTTGCTTTATGATTTTTTATTAGTTACGAATAGTGTCTTGCTTCAGTGTGTGATTTAGGAGGTGCTGGTTTAGAGTGTAGGTATATATATATATATATATATATGAATTGGTAGTTTTATTCGACACATGGTTTGTTCGACAATAAGATATGGATTTTGGGCATTTGTTCGACACATGGTTTTGTTCTATTTTGGTGCATGTTTCAACATTTCCTCCCAAACCGTTTTATAGTTTTCTTCTGTTTTTCCCGGCATAAGTGCATAAATAAAAGGGAACCATTTGCCATATCGTTTTCCCATGATGGTTAATAACTGGTAAAAAATAACTGGAACAATGTCAAAAGTTGCATCAATCATCCATTCACCACAACCCATCAACCTCGAAACGTTCTCACTCGTACCGAAAATAACAGTTCTTTCTTCATTCTTACTGTCAAATAAACAAAAGTTTTCTCCAGTTAACAGGACTGCGTCATCAAATTTCGCATCATCAATATCGGCGGGTTCTCTCAGTTTGTATTTCCGTCGAATTCTTCGCACACTCTAAACCAGCACCTCCTAAATCACACACTGAAGCGAGACACTATTCGTAAGTAATAAAAAAATCCTAAAGTAGAGCGTTTTAGGAGGCTAGCGCACTAGTGTTATTGTTCTCTTTAGTATGTCAGCATTCTATTTCACGCAACCTCCTAAAATTCTAGTGTGTCGCGCTTTAGGATGTAGATTTCTTCGATTTTAGGAGGTGACAGTTTACAGTGCACCACATCCTTTGCACAATCCTGATTTTGAACAAGAATTGAAGTATCGAACAAATTAAACAAAAGCTTGAGGAGCATTCCTGCTTGAAATTCACCCATGAAAACGAGGCAGATGATGGATTGAATTTTCTTGATGTTTTTGTCGGTAGAAACGGTTCTAAACTGACAACCTCGGTTTACAGAAAAGCGACAAGTTCTGGTGAGTGCCTCAATTATGAAAGCTTTGGACCAGAAACATACAAATGTTCTGTAGTTCTATCATATCTCCACAGAGCTTACAGTCACTGTTCCAGTTGCCATGCATTCCACCAAGAAGTAGTCAGAATCAAGCAAATAATTGTAAACAATGGGTATCCCCAAAGTTTAGTTGAAAACATGGTTCGAACATTTCTCAAACGAAAAGATCAGAACAATGCGACCAATGACGAAGGTGAAATAATATTTTACTACCGAAGCCAGTGGACGTCAAGTTCAGTTGTCGAGGAAAACGCTTGAACAAAATAATAGCGAGAAATGTGAGTCCTACGAATGACACGAACAAAATCAAACTCAGAATCTATTACAAAATGACACGGTTGCAGCACATGTTACAAAACACTAATCCGTTCAAAGGAGTTAATCACCATATTGTATACCAATTTCATTGTCCGTCTGACGAATGTATTAGCGTCACATACATTGGCTATACAACAAACACACTCACACACAGATGTCAGCAGCACATGGCAAATGGATCAATCAAATCCCACTTGTCAACACACAAAAACATCAAACCAGGCTTTAAATTAATAGAAACAAAAACAAAAGTAATTGCTAGATTTAACTTCAAAAAGGACTTGGAAATTGCCGAAGCCCTACTGATAAAAGAACATCAACCGATCCTGAATAAGCAAGATCAAAGTTTGACACATCGACTAATGGTCATGTAGCCACTTTAATATCTTTTATGTCTTTGTTTTTCTTTGGAAAGCAAGTAACTCATGTCTATTTCCTATTTCCTATTTCCATATTCAGATATCCTTTTAGTAATTTTGTGCTATACTTTCCATAGCTTCATTTTAAATATTTATTATCTTAAGGACATTTGTAAATTTTAGTATAAGTAGACTTTTGTAACCCTAAGGATGGACGTTGTAACAGTCCGAAGTACCGGTTGTATTATTATAAAATGGTTATCAAAGTGTATTTTGCTTTTCTTAACAACTGACGAAAAGAAACTGTATAGACAAATGGAACATCACTATTTGAAAGTCAATAAGATCGATTGCGAGTTTTTATACAACAACACTTGCCTAAATATGTATATATATATATATATATATATATATATATATATATATATATATATATATACAGTATATGACTTTGGAGGTGAGTAGGCATATTGCAGCGTGTGCAATAGATCTGTCATCAAATTTTGAGACTGATCCAATCTTTCAACTGGGGCCTAACTCTACCCGCATAGAAAGCGAGCGGAAAGAATCCATTTTTATTTCTATTCTCAAGCCTACATTAAATCATGGCTGACCTAAGACACTCGCATGCAAGCATCTGTGCACAAGGTTTTCGATTTTGATTTTGAAGTCTATGCTTCGAATTTTGCTTTTTTATGATTTACAATAAATTCATTCCCATGAGTTGCCTGTCACCAACCAGGCGAAACCGGTCGGGAACTCAGACAGACTTTTCTTTCGAGTCAAATCTTGTTTATTTCAAGTATATGCATTTTGATGTTTAATCTTGCTTACATGTACATGTGATTCAATTATCCATTCATTATGCGTAAAGGCGACTACCTGAAAACGTAGGTCGATATGCTAGCTCAATTCATATGATACCCTTTGTACCTCATATCTAGATTATGAATAAAAATGTAGTTCTGTAGTAATGAGTCTGACAATTTTATGAAATATTTAGGCCAAAATATATATATTTGCATAATTGAAAAGTAAAGAGATCTACATGTGCGAATAAGTATTGCATAAACTTTCAATTATCTTGGAATGGTAAGTTTGCGTCATCTTGCTAAACTTCCAATTATTGACAATCGAAATAAGTATAATTCAAAACACAGAAGTAAAAACATAAACTTGTTGAATGAAAAAAATATCTAAATTCTTTAGCCACCAGAGTTCTAACTAAAACGTTCAGAGACGTTGCTCACTGTTAGATTTTGCCAAAATAGTTTTTGATTCATTCTCATCAATTTTGTGAAATTCCTCAATTTTCCTTGTTTCTTATAAGCAGGCATTTCAGGTGGAGCTTCTCTCAAGTCCGGCATTGAATCTACATGTACATGTATGTCGAATTTATTCTTCAAGAAGCTTAGTACTGACAATGATTCCTCTCCAAACCTTTTGTAGAATAGACTTCTCCTCTTCTAAACTGGACTTCTATCATGTGCGACAACTTCAAATTCTGATTCTGCGAACTACTTTGCTTGAACCATCCATCCAGGCCATGATGGAATTCCTTGTCAATAGCTCTGCATTGTTCTAATAATTGTTTGAAGTCTTTCCAATCGTAGACATCCTTAAGCCTATCAGTTCCTGTTCAACCTAATGATGGACCGAGTACGCACTCGTGAACGTGTGACCTGATGTGAGAAACGGTCGAACCTGTCTTATTGCAACCTCTGTTACTGTAACAAAATATCTAGGTTGCATTTTTTTTTACTTTACCATAGCCATGCACCCTGTGTTATTGCAATGTCTGTCTTATTTCAATGAATTTCGCGGTCCCTCCTAGGACTTTACCTTTCCTATTGCAAAACACTCAATCTGCGAAAAGTGTTGAGATAAAATAATACACGTAATCCAATCTTGTCAGATGATGTAGGAAATGAAATCCATAGATTATGTAGGATTTCTTTGCACATAGGCTATGTTTCCGAAGACTGATTACTTACTGTGATAACTTGATAACCTTATTGATGATGTCATTGGAAGATTATGATTTAACCTGGGATTATTGAGACCAAGACTATGCCGTACCAGCACTGGGTAGTGTACTGTGTACTGCGTAGTGCATCGACAATGCTCTGTACATGTAGGCCTAAATTGTAGGCATACATAAGTTATAAGCAAAGTTTTATGCATCATGCGCATATACTGCAAGTATTGTAGGCGTTTAATTTATAGGTGTCTTCGTCTGCAACCTCTATTATTGCAAGCACAGAATTAGACAGGTCGTCTCTTCTTCCGTTTGACTAGAAGGGAAGCATTGGAACATGTAACGTAAATGAAATGGCACAATCTCCTGACTAAATACCATAGCAATCGAACAATGAGCAGCCAGTTCAACATTAAACACGCAAATTGTGCAACGTTTCAGTTACTTATCAACCGGATCACACAGCAAAGAGACACAGTCGATGTCAAGTTCTACAGAGAAGTTTGTGAACGTTTTTTCATGCCCCTGCTAACTTTTTTTAAAATGATCGGTAGACCCAACATTTTCGAGAAAACTTTTGCGCAATGATCTGAATTCTTCGAATCTGAAAGTGTCGTGGCGATCGTAGCATTATGAAGGAATTCACAGCAATCCGCAAGCGACGCACGACTATTTTTCCTATCTCTGCAAGGTATCAAAAATTTCTTTTTGCCCACTTATTAAGTTCCTGCATGTGCCATCTGTTTGAATCAGTTTGCACTTCTAGCAAAGTGATACGATTAAATAATCTAATTCTGTGATTGCAAGACCTGTGTTAATGCAAAATTTTACGTCGGTCCCTTGAATTGGCAATAAGACAGGTTCGACTGGATATTTGAAGGTAATTGTCTCGGCATTGATTACGTGTGAATTCATTATGTAACCAGAGATATAAACAGCATCCGATTCTTGTTCTGACCGCAGGAATTATCTGCAATTAACTGAAGAGTGCACTTGCTATATCCTCAACTCAGCTTTCCTCCCTGACACGGCTTCACTCCAAATCACAACAATCGATTTGCAGAGAGAGGCAGTAGTGTAGTTGAATGTGACTAATCATTGTTTAAATGTACATGATTTCACACCTGGCATTCGAGGTAGGAGTTTCTACCAAATTCAAAGTTTTTGTTCTTCTAAAAAAATTGAGAGTTCTGTTGTCGTACATTTAAATATTTGACTGCTTCTGGCTAATTGGTTGCTTTTCTGCTTTCTGTAATCAATTGATTGATGAGTTTAGTTTGATGGAAATTAGGTTTTGACAGCCGCTGTTCCCGCATCATCGATTAACCCTAGGACGTACAAAATGTTTTTATGCCGACTTTGTACAATGAGGTCATTTTGACTCATTATTTTTTTCCAGCATTAAAATTCGATTATTTTAATTTAATTAGACCAGGAATTTTTCTGAATCATGCTGTATTCAAGAAATTCTCAATTACTTTATGTTCATGTAGTTTGAAGATTCATCACTTGAAATAGGGCCTACATGTACATTTGGTATAGAATATCAGTACATCTAAAATAACGATGGAGAAATTTCCCTTTTGCAAAATAAAAAATCAATTGTTCCAAGAATGTTATTATAATTACAAAAATATTTCATTATACTCTGGTTTCAGAATACGGGATCATACATATTGTTTTCATGTAGTATTTACGAAAACTTGTCAATCAGAAACACAATTTGAGCAGAGATGAATCGTGCGAGAGACGTCCTTTCCACAAACCCATTTTTGGCAAATGTCACACTTGTTTGATGTTCTGTTTCGATTTGAGGAGTCACACATTTGGCAGTTTGCTCTTTTGCACGAATCTCGCCATTGAAAGTTGTCACGATCTACCGCACACAACGCACGGTGAACTGCAGGGTGTAAAGAGAAAGCTTCAGCGTGTTCTTGTTGGTGCCGTGAAATCAACTTTTTGCTCAATTCGTAAATGAATTGGAATCGTGTTTTAGGTTCAGAGCTGATCTCACGCCATAAAATGAAAGCATTTAAAGCGGCAATGTCCAAGATATTGCAAAACACTCCAAGCGGCCACCGTCTCGATGCCATTTTGGTCGTGAAGTGACGTAACATTTGATCTACCGTGTCCACGCCTCCTTTGAATTTATTATAGTCCAAGATGATGTGAGGCTTTCTTTTCGGTGATTGGTCGACTGCATCACGAAAATTGTTCGAAGACAAGAGAACAGCCACTTTCTTCCTTTTAGCAACGTAACTCACCAACACGGCATCTTTGTTTTCATGAAAAGCAAACAAGGACGAATAGAGAGGATGATCACCTTGAGTTAGTTCTTTTTGGTATTTCCGTTCGATGCGATCTGATAGTCCCCAAAAGCGTCATACCTCTAGCACGCAAAGTGCGAGCCAGTTTGAGAGATGTAAAAAAGTTGTCTGCAACCACCATGCATTCGCTATTTCTGTAATCTTCGGTTAGTTTGAGAACCACCGACTCACCAAGAGAGCCTTCCCTCACCTCATTCTCTTTTCCGAGATAAGGATTCACAGAAAGTACGAAATGTTTGGAGGAATCGGCAGCAATCCAGAATTTTATTCCAAAATTTGAAGGTTTCTGCGGCATATATTGCAAGAATGGGCATCTGTTTCTTGATGGGAAGAGTTGTTCGTCAACTGTTATGCATTCATGAGGCCAATAAAGGCGAGCTATGGCATCTTGAAAGAGAGTAAACACTTCCGTCACAGAGGCGAACTTGTCATTTCTGTAGCGTGCGTTCCGGGTAGATTTATCATCGAAGCGTAAAACTCGCAAAATTGTCTTGAAGCGTTGAAACGACACAAACGTCAGTGATACGTAGACAATGACCGTGCCACTAACCTGTAAATACCTACTTCTTCCTTGCTGACAAAATACACTTCTGAGAGTCAGTCTGTTTATATCTATCACACAAGACAATATAGCTATACCAGTATACAAATCTAGAAATTTGCTAGTAACTTGTAATAGAAAGTTTGTTCATGTGTCATTCTTACCTGTAATAATGTAAAAAGTTCGTGCTTTTTGTGTTAGAAGCTGACGATGAAGTTCGTGTTAGTGTTCGTGTCGTGTTGAGGCTAAATTTCCGAAGAACGCACACATCTAATCTACAGATATTCGAAAACTGCCAGGTAGATCGTGCCTCCAAGGTTGACTGTCATCCAATCAGCGCCAGTCATCCAATCAGTGCTCAGGGACATAGAATAATGTATAGATATCTTATTTTTCAGTCTAGGCTGGGCATCAGCTGATTTTCGATGAAATTTTGAACGTAAAATTAGAAAATGTCAGTTTGAGTCAAAATGACCTCATTGTCCAAAGTAAGTAAACTTTCTGGAATTCCTATCACAGATGATATTGGGAGCTTAAAATTTTATCATTTATAATTGAGAGCATATCATGAAATGTCAGTGAGTTTCATATGAAAAAAATGAGGATTTGATGTTCTGTAGACATTTGAATTCTCAAATGAGTCAAAATGACCTCATTGTACGTTCCAGGGTTAATGAATGACTCAAATTCAGTCTCAGAAGTCAGAGAATGATACAATATTTATTTGATTGCAATTTGGTTTCAATTATTTTTCAGATATTCGCAAGAAATCAACAAAACATGAACCACCCTCCAGCCAACTCAAATTATCAACTCCTCTTGATTGTGCAAGAGCATGTAGCATGCAAGGAGAAGGCTGCAGATCATTCACATTTAAATATGAAGGGCTTTGTCTTTTCTATGATTCGATTGGTGTGGGAGAATTTGATTCCTTTGTCAATTTGTAAGTGAGATTCCCATCGTGCTTTGACATCAAGCTCAACGAGATTTGTTGCATATTGCAAACTTTCACGTAGAGATCAAATCCATTGAACGTCATCAACTACACATCATTTACACTTTTCATAGATGTTTGAATATAGTAATTGAAGCTTGTTTAAGAAATTAATTCTACAAATTTTGTTATTTCTCACAAAAATAATGTCTTTATTGCAAAAATACAAATACTTTCCTTCAATCATCTTGTTGAGGTCACTTCTATTTGTTTCCAGAGAGCTTTGAAATCAGATATAAATGCATTGTATGATTCACGAATAGATCGGTAACTTCAAAATATTCTTCAATGTTCTCAAACGGATTTTATCAAAATATCGATTCCAAATTTCACAGCGCCATTGATTTGTTATTTGTCTATTTACTCATTTTATATATTCCTGTCACTTTCGCAACTGATAAGAAACGAATGTCATGAATTGTGTGCTGCATCAACATAAAATAAATGTTTTCTTCAATGTTTGGATAATAATGTACTGAATTGTGTAGTGCATCAACAAAAAATTAGTGTTTTCTTCAATGTTTGGATAATAATGTACTGAGTTGTGCGGTGCATCAACATAACATAAATGTTTTTTTCAATGTTTGGATAATACTGTACTGAATTGTGTGGTGCATCAACATAACATAAATGTTTTTTTCAATGTTTGGATAATAATGTAATGAATTGTGTGGTGCATCAACATAAAATAAATGTTTTCTTCAATAGTTGTTAAGTAATGTAATGAATTGTGTATTGCATCAACATAAACCAACTGTTTTTTCAAATGTTAGAAATCAATGTACTGAATTGTCTGGTGCATCAGCATAAAATAAATGCTTTTTCAAATGTTAGAAATAAATGTACTGAATTGTGTAGTGTATTAACATTAAATAAATGTTTTTTGAAGTGTTGAAAAGAAATGTAATGAATTGTGTAATGCATTACATTAAAATAAATGTTTTTTTTCAATTTTTGGATAATAATGCAATAAATTGTGTGGCGTATCAACATCAGATAAATGTTTTTTTTCAAATATTGGCTGTTATATGTAATGAATTGTGTGGTGCATCGACATAAAATAAATATTTTTTGAAGTGTTGAAAAGTAATGTAATTGTGTAGTGCATTACATTAAGATAAATGTTTTTTTATCAGTTTTTGGATAATAATGCAATAAATTGTGTGGTGTATCAACATCAGATAAATGTTTTCTTTCAAATGTTGGAAATCAATGTACTGAATTGTGTGGTGCATCAAGATAAAATAAATTTTTCTTCAATAGTTGCTAAGTAATGTAATGAATTGAGTGGCGCATCAACATCAGATAAATGTTTTTTTAAAAAATATTGGCGGTTATATGTAATGTATTGAGTGGGGCATCAACAGCAGATAAATGTTTTTCAAATGTTGGAAATCAATGTACTGAATTGTGTGGTGCATCAACATAAATGTTTGGATAATAATGTAATAAATTGTGTGGAGTATCAATATAAAATAAATGTTTTTTTTCAAATATTGAAATGTCTTTTTGTTGTAACTCTCTAAAGTAAATTGACATGTTTGATGCATAAGGCGTTCGAAAAGTCTTGAGCTGTGACTTCAAGGGTCAGTCTAGCTATATCAAACTGTCAGATTAGAGTGCTCCGTGCCTGAACATCATTAACTCCTACCGTTTCCAGGTTTTTTAGTACCGCAGAATACCAGGGCGGGCCAAAAATGTCCACCTACCTTATGTCTTAGAATACAACACAATACGAAGTATTGTTACAAGAGTATGAGAATAAAAAATATTGAACAAACGTAAAATGTGCCTCACTGAATATGTAAAATGTGCGATTAATTAACAGATATTGCATTTTGGAGTAATAAATTAGAAAAAATATTTAATCAATTTTTACACAACGTGGAAAATACCAAGGCTGATCAAAGGTGTCCAGGCAGACAGTTTTTTATTAGAAGAAAATAAAGCAGAACATTAATAGCAAAAACAAAACTGTTTGAAACGTCATTTTACCTTTAACATGGAGCAGTTCAATATTTGAAACCCTCTACAAAAAAGTGGCGCAATGCTAAAAAACTAGATGAACAAAATTGGCCAGGCTTGGTATGGTAAGGGTTAAAATTGAGACAGCACTTCCGCACGATGCTCTTCTATGATTTCCGCAACATATTAGACAGATAACAAGCAGTATTCTCACAATTGATGACCGCCTACTCCTAGCCTATAGTGGAGGAAGCTCCGAAGGCATTTACCATTACAATAGCGGCACATCCAGTTCAACAACGGCAAGCTTTTGAAAGTCAAATGAAAATAATGATTCTCGATGTTCTCACTTTCACTGTTTTTGGAAGGCATTATTGAATGCAGCAGATTTTAAGAAAGAGTATGAATCATGCCCTTTTCTTGGCGTCAAATCACACTAAAATCAGCCAAAAGAAGTCGATTTTGAAAATGAAAATAATAGCACCTTGTATGCACTAATTAAGTCGATTAGTTGTCATGCGTGTTTGATAGCCTGCATTGAAATGAGGATTTTTTAGTACCGCAGAATACCAAGGCTGTCCGAAAATTGTCCACCTACCTTATGTCTTAGAATACAACATAATACGAAGCATTCGTATGAAAAAAATATCTATATTTCATCTAACACATTTTTAAAGACTATACGATGCTAATGAAAGAGTTTTATACACAACTAGGGCACCTTGTACATACACTGTAAGTGTTCTTTGCAAACATATGCCACACACATGTCGCAAGAGTACTTTGTTCTTCTGGGGTTTATACAGGCACTACATCTTCCATGTAGTTGTCCACAGGATATGTAGGCTGCATTTTCACAAATCGACCACCTATCGTTATGTCCTTCAGCTCACATGAAATACTGTTGAAGTTGGTGGCCTTCCAGCTTTCCAGTTTTAAGACAAGGTGCAAGTAGCTGGTGGCTGAGATTTTTAACTGTTCTTCTCCGAAACAATTTGTCATTTACATGTACCTGCATTTCAGCAGAGTTTTGAACAAACGTAAAATGTGCCTTACTA